>VWZD01003256.1:223881-293275 GCA_013396695.1 Sakesphorus luctuosus
TGTATGTATGTATGTATGTATATATCTATCTATCTATCTGTCTATCTTAAACTGCAGGTGTGTGTTAAAAGAATTAATAGTTCTGCTAGCCTCCTTGCTTCATTTGAATATGATAGCTGGCTTAAAAAACCTGTATGGGATGTGTCTTCTGTAAATAAGAAATTACTTGATGTAATTACTTTAAATCTAAATGTACTCACAAACCGTTGAAAAACAATTGGAAGTAAAAGAAATGCTTAGGAACTGATTTTTAAGTAGAAGACATTGATTTCATAATCGGATTTTTCTGTTGTAGTTAAATAGTTGGCATTTTTGTAAGGAAAATGCCAAACATTTACATGCAGTCGATTACATAAAATGTCAGAAATTGCACTGTTAGTATTTGGGCTCATCCTGTCTCTGAGTTCATTTTTGGTAAAAGTTTTGTCTCTTCTTTGGAAGAAAGGGAAATGTAATGCATGAAGAGTACTTGGAATATTTGGGTAGAGTGTTTTATAGACAGCTTCAAACTTTTGAGGAGCCAACATGTCCACAGAGGCATGAGTTTATCCTGAAAGGGTGGTTTACTGTAATGTTGTTTTTTTCTTTAAAAACCAAAACAACAAGGCAACAGTAGCTATGCTTTTTTTTCATAGGAAGGCTAATTACACTTAGTGTATTTGTCTTACTCACACTTCTTTTGAAATCTGTGTTTGTACATTTCCCAAGGTCATTTGTCCTTAAGGGGTATTTGCTTCAATTAAGACAGTAGAATTTTAAATTTATTTTAAAACCCAAAGCAAGTAATTTTGCAGTATAATGAGCGTGATTCTGAACACTTTACCAGGAAAAAAAATTCCAGTTAAGTCATTGGAAATATTTCCTGAGTAAGGAGTGGAGATTTGTTCCATGAAGAGTACTTAGTGCACATTCAAAATAATTGTGAGTAATTATAGTTAAATGCATATTTTTAATTCAAACAAGTTATATTGAAACTGGTAGCAATTGCACATACATGATGGGGAATGTGTGCTTCCTAAACTAGAAAGTGCTGTGAAGAGCATTAAAGTTATATTTTATCATTTAATGTATTTAATAGTTTGATAGTCACAGTTTCAATAAATGATTATATAAGCAGCATTTACCCCTCATGTCTTGTTGGGTAACCAGATCATGGCAGATGTTAACTTTTAATTAAGATCAAATGAATTATTTGCTTGTCTTTACACAAGAACTGTGTAAATTAAAGTATTTTTAAACAGATAATTTTATGCAGCTTTGCTGTGGTGATGCCATTTAGTGTGTGTGTTGAGGAAAAAATGACAAAGTAAGGAGATAAGCTGGATCCCTCTCAGGAGGTACCCAGAAGCAGTCTTGCTCTGAGGATGCCGTTTCTCAGTGTACTGTTCTGCAGTTATTTGAAGGCATTCATCTATAATATACATTTAGTGGTATTTCAGCTTAAATCATGTAAATGATTTCTGTGAGTTTACAATACAGTGTGAGATATGGCTAATGTCTTATATATACAGTGAACGGGAACTGTGGTACCACAAGAGCAAAATTATCTATCAACAGACCAGGAAATTATTGTATGCTATAGTTAAGGTTTGTGCTGGAAGTTTCCTAAAACCAAAGATGATCATACATAAGGTAAATAGATATTAATCATGATTTTTGCTTTAAGTAAATCTTTTTTTTTTATATTGGAAATGTTGTCATTGAACCAGGAATTCTGTGGTCTGGTAAAATAGTTCTTTTTGAATATTTAAAACAATAACAGAAAATTCCTACTGTGTTGGCTGACTGCCACAAACAATTGGAGCCGCTGTTAAGAAAGCCGAAGATGGGGTAGTTTGGAGTTAAAGAAGCATAAGTGTTAATCACTAGGGTAGACTTTATGTTCAGGTATTTTGGAAATGAGCACTGATGAGTTTTACTAGTGTCATGGTAGGTCCAGAGGCTTGTGCAGGGAGTGAGGCAGGGCAAGTCAGCCTTCACATCCTGCTGTTCCCAGTGCTCTGCACAGCTTCACCCCAGGGTTTATCTGTTATTAAAGTGATTCACTTGCTTGATTTTCATACTCGACAATGAAAAAAAAAATCCCACTTTTAAACTTGGCAGTGCTTTGAATTAAGCATAAGTGTCTATTTATGTTATAATGGCTTCTTTTAATTCTTGTTTTTTTGTTTGTTTGTTTGTTTTTGTTTTTTGTTTTCCTTTCTTCAGCTCAGGTACCTGACAATGATGAGCAGTTTGTACCAGACTATCAGGCTGAAAGTTGTAAGTATAGTATGAATCATCATTTTCTTAAAAATATGTATTTGTATATTTATATTTGGGTCTTCATATGTGTTATTTATTGTGTCATCTGCAGTCATGTGATGACTCCTTTTGCTGGTCAGTGACATCAGTGTGATGAGTAGATAAAGGAAGTGGCATTTTGATGTGCAGCCAAAAGTAGTTGTTTGGGCTGAAGGTATAACCTTTAGCTGGGGCCTTCTCCTATCATTCCCACACTCAAGCATGGAATAACTCATGTGGTGGAGGTGGAAGGAGTTTCTTTGTCTGTAGAGTGAGCAGGGGAGCATTTTGAGCCGGTACAGATCTGACACTGTGGGACATGGGAGGCATCTCTGCTAAGCAGAAATCAGCCGACTCAGCACGTTTTGTGTATCAATAAAGAAATAAAATTCTCCACATAATCAGTCAAATACAGCCACTGCTGAAGCATTTTTAAGTTGTATTAAAATGTGGCATTTTGTTGCTTGAACAAAATTTCCCTTTGAATTAATGGGATGAAGCAGTAGTTACATTAAGCTGGATGCTTTACATTGTTTTCTGCTTTACTTAACAAGAACCTAAACTTATTTTTATCAGCCTATACCCCTCAAGTCTTGGTTTTACCGGCTAAAATGCTGCTATCCTTTTAAGTGCTAGCTCCGCTTTGCTGTACCTGCTGTTCTGTGGTTTTGGATGGTTGCAAGGGCATAGCATGAGAAACATCTGACAAAGTCACAGGCTTCTTGGAGCTTTTTTATGCGTTTTTCTTCCTCATGGCAACACTTCTCTCCATCATCAGAGGTCGCTTCTAAGCAGTGTCTGCTGATTGCAGCAGATCTCATGGTAGCTTTTCCATTTTGCTAGATACCTTAAATAATTTTTCCTATCGGAGTGAATTACTGCAGTTCACTAAACCAGATAGCTGTTAAATACAGCATTCATGTACTGAAACATTATTATTAGAGAGATTAGGAAGAATTGCATTCAAATAGTCTTTAGCCCAAAAACCAAATTCAGACCTGAGTTTTCCTAGAAATCTTTTAGATTATTTTCCCAGTTATTTAGAAACTATTCTAAGAAGAATTCATTGAGAGTATTCATAACAGCATTTTGTGAGGGAAAAAAAATCCCACACTTTTTTTTTTCATCCCCTGCAATTGTTGCTGTGCAGGATAGTATCCTCACACAGCAACAATTTATTTTTGTTTTTCTTTCAAAGCTCCTGTATGTATACCAACCAACAATCATGGTCACTTTTAAAGTTGCCATTTATAACAAGGGGTTTTTTTCCTACCTCTGTCTTACAAGGCTTTTTTTTTAATTATAATATGAAGGCCAAAACAATCTATAAATTGAAAATCAGATATGTTATTTTACATAAGGAGCTGAGTCCAAATATAGTCATTCATGCATATATCCTTTGTAAGAGTACAAAGTTCAGTTGGGGCTTCTATTAACCCACAATTATCGTTACACAACAAGTCAATGATTCTTGGAAAATAATTTGTGAACTGTGAATGAAAAGCCCCATTGAAGCTGGTCACTGCTGTTGGTGATAAAGAAATACTCCTAATATGGGTATTTTATTAATGCTGTTGTATTTCAAAGTTCCTTAGCCACAGCTTACACAGTATTATCAAAGGAACATTTATTTCTTTGTTTCAGTTGGTTTCTTTATCTTTAGTAAAGGTCAGGAGAGTTTCCTGGTGAGTTACTCTGGCAAAGGTTATGGAGTTTCAGACATATGCTTGGATATAATGTAGGTAGCTGTGGGCTCTGCAAAACTGGAATGGAGATCAACATAACCAAAGCCATGGGGAAATTACTGCTGCAGAAGTAGCACAGTTGTGACTGTTTCTTTAGTATCCAAACCTGCCTTCAAACTCCATTATAATGACTTGCTATAATCTATAACTCTGTACAGTACTCACCCTGTTACTGGCAGCAGTCTGGCAGAAGCACTTGGCTTTTTTTTATTATTTATTTTTATGTTAATTTTTATTTTATACATGGAAGATGATGGACAAGCTTTCATAGATTTAGTGTTTCAGACACTTAATTGAGCCAAAAAATTATAAAAGATAGAAGTGTAAACTAGTGAAGGGGGTCACAGCCACTTCAGTTCAAAGGCAACTCAACTGTGGTTTGCTGCAGAAATTTTATTTATGGAGCTGTATATAAGGGGGGGAGGGAGTGTGATGTGCAGAGTATGTAAAGAAAACTGAAGTGCTTCAGTGACACAGTTGCAATCTGCAGTCCAGATACAAACTAAATTGAAACTTGTGACATTAAAAGACTGAAGAATCTTTGGTAGCAGTAGCAGTACTGGAAGACTGTGGTTAAAAGTTTCTTGGCTGGAAAACAGGAGCTTGGTGATTTGAAGAAGTCAGCTCTTGGAGCAAGATGTGGAAGGTAGCAGTGGGTTTTACATTTCTTTCCTGTAGTAATGATTTTAACTAGTGAAATTGCACTGGTATTAGTAACTAAGGGAAACATTTAGTTTAGATTAGATATACAGTCCACTTTATCCACTCAGGGATTTAACTTCAAAGCTAGCTTGAGACCATGAATATTTCAATTATGAGTTGCTATTAAACTTCAATCAGTTTTCAAAAAGCAAACATAATATGTGTATTTATAGTTAGGTGTGGGCTTTAGATATTATGAGAACAACAGCTAGCATAACTTCATGGGGTATTATTGACGTTATTGGAATGACACATATTTCTATTAGCTAAGGATCCAGCATGTCAAACCTCACCTTAGTGTTTTAAGCTTCAGTTTACCTGTTTAAAGTAGATTTATTTTGTTAATCCTTTGTATCTTCTGGAAAGAGGTCCTTTCTACCATAAGAATCTTAGAAATGCCTGCACTTTTTTAAACCTTGCTTTTTTGTCATCAAGGCCCCATCTCTTATTTTCTTATTAAATATTTTTTTAACTTTGCATACCTATCACAATGAATGTTTTTGTAGTTTTGCTTAGAGTTAGGGAAATCTACAGTAAAAAACAACTACCTTGTTTGGATGAAATTTGAAAAACAGAACACAGTTTAGTTTCTTGAAACCTGCTTTCTGGGATGATTTCTAGAGTGCTAACGGAGAAAAATGTATATGCAAAAGATTTTTTTTTGTTTGAATTTGCCCTGGAAAAGTAATGAATTGCATATTAAATAGTGTATTTTTCTTACTTTTTCATTTCCATTCTCATAAGAAATAAAAAGTCCACAGAAAATGTGAGGAGTCACTTTTACAGGCATTTACTTAAACATTTTGTGTTAAGCAGGTTGTTTTTTTCTCATTCTGAATCTGCTTTTACAGTTCAGTTCACCTCTTTGCTGAATATTCAGGTGACATCCTAATGACTCCTCTTTAACAATTATTTGAAAAGTTGTATAAAGCAAAGATGCAAAATCTGTTTCCCCTAGAAAGATGTTTTGTTTTTTTAATCAGCATTTTATATCTGACACTTTTGTCTGAATTCTTATCTAATTCATAAACTTTAAGCTGTTTTTCTGCCAGCATAAAGTCAGTATTCACGTGTGGAGAAGGGTGACCTGTGTTAACTTCCTCAGATAAAGTTTCCTATTGTTTCCAGTCTGTTTTCATATGCTGAGGAGGAGCCAGATCCTGAACTGGTTGTAATCAGTGGCGAGGCTTTCAGATACTGTAGAACAGCAAGGACTTTCCAATCCAAGAGTAAAAATGAATAGTGTTCAGTTTACTTGAAGTCAATAGCTGTTGAGGTGAAGATTGCTTGCTCCTATTGTTTGGATGGTTTCTGTGACAGACACAAGAGGAAGTAGGTAGGATTTGCTGATGGTTAAAGGATGTAGTTGGCAAAGAAAACTTGGTATTGTCAACAATAGCCTGAATTGTAATTCAACCTTGGTACAATTGGTTGTAAATGGGGATTACCCTGCACCAAACCAGATTGCTTGATGTCTTCATAGCATAATCATATTTTAATAATACGCATTTGTACTAATCTATTTTTTTCTTTTCTTTTTCTTCTTTTGCCCTGAAATGTCAGTTACATATTTAGAATTAATGATAAACTCTAGGTTTTGGCTTTTTATTTGTTATTGAATTGCTATTAATGAGGATTTGTCTTGTGCTTCACCTTCTTGATCGGTTTCCTTCTCTTTCATTTTATTCCTGTGTTGTTTTCCAGATCGTCACAGCCTTAACTTAACACTGCCAAGGGGTAAATGTTAGTGTTAGACCACAGCTGTTGACAGTAAATGGCTGGCTGTAAAATCCGTGTCTGATTAAACTTTAAGATATGAAAAATACTTCTTTAGTAGTGATTTTGTCACTGATCTTTCATGACCTTTATTCTTTCTCTTACTTCTCTTTTTGTTCCTCCAGGTTTAGCAAAGGAGAGCTTTCAGTGTAGATGCCAGGAGCCTTAAATTATTCAGGGATTTGCTTTTTAGATGCTCTGGCTTGCAATCTTTAAAAGCCTGTTAAGGAGAGATTCTTTACGTAGGCTTCAGGTAGCTCTATTCTTCTGTCATTTTAACTAATGGTGTAGGATATTCCAAATGCAGTTTAAATGAGGAAAAGCTTTAATATTTACTTATATGTTTGCAGCATACAAAAATAATGACTTTTTTTTGGCACTATCAGGTGAAAAATGTTTTGTTTGTTTTACTGTCTTTCTGTGATTTAAATTTCAAAAGTGAATTTCAGAACTAGAAGAGCATTTCCTGTTTGCTTCAGCATAGCAAGAGCTGGTGCGCAATTGATAGAGGTTAATTTTCACTTATTTTTACATATTTTGGAGGAAAAAGCCCACACAATTAAAACTAAGTAGAAAGCACCATAATAGTATAAGTTCTGACAGGCCTACTGAAGTCAAAAGGAGATCTATTTACTGGACTTGTTTTTGGTTTTGATGCAGAACAGTTTAATTTTGCAACTTCTAGAAAAAATTCTAGTGGACAAAAAAAAAGACATTTTTTAAATGTGATGATTCACTACATAGGCAGCTGGTAGTTATGTCTTGGTAGTGCACAATGTCCTAGAAATTGCAGTTGGTAGCAGTTTGGTTGTCTGTGTGGCAAGTTGCACATACCAGCGTGTTTTCAGGTTGTTTTGTGTTCTTTTTTTTTTCCTAATTTCCCTTTTTTTCGAGTCTCTGTGTCTGGAATCACCTTTTCTTTAAGTGTAGCTCTGCAAGTGTGCTGCAGCAGGCAATCTGATAAATACCCTGCAAGGTGGTGTTACTTCTTAGTGCTGAGCTGTTCCCTGGTAGGGCTTTCTGCTGCAGCTGTGTTTTGTTTCTTGCCACTTGTCTTCAAACTACTTCCTTCCATAGGTCAGATGTTGTCAAATACAGATACATTTACTTATTTATTTTAGTGCCTGCCTGACTGTGATGGATTCTTTCTTAAGGGCTGTGAGAGTCCTGAGCTTGTGATTTGTTCCTGCCTTTAGCTTTGCATGACCTTGGGCTTGTTGCTTAACATCTTTGTTTCTGGTTTGAAGTAGGTACAGAAATGCATGTATCGCTGTGCTGTGAGATACACAGCTTTCTTAATGATCACTTATCTAGAGATCTCAAAAGCATTTTACAAAGACAGTCCGGTGCAATTGCTGTTGTAAGAGCTGGAGAGGTCAGACTGAGGAGTCGATGCTGACCACCTTATCTCCCTTCCTAGTTGCCTTAGATAGCCTCGATCCTTTCATTGTGTCCCTGAGCACTTGTTTCCTTTGTTTAAAACAGAACTGAAACTGTTATCAGCTGTTAACTTTCTTTTATCTTTTTTTCTTTTTTTTTTTTAATTCACACTCAAAAGAAATTAGGAATTGTTATGCTTCACAGAACTTTGTGGGCTCATTTTCTGGTTCATCACTGGGCATTAGCCTGTGTTAATATGGATTTTTTTTTCCTCCTTTTTCCTCTAGAGGAAATATTTAAATCTGCCATAGTCGCGTCCTTTTCCATAACTGTAAGATTTAATTCTCGAAAAACTTTTACCAAGAGGCAGAGTGCCGATCGTGATGCCTCTAAGTTGTGGTCTTAATAGAAGAGAATTTGTGGGTTTCCTGTGATTTTAGTAAGCAGTTTCTGTTCATTGGCTTTTCTGCTTTTCTTTCCAGCTTTGAAGGCGTAAGGACTTTAGGTTCCCCTTTCTCCTGGATTGAAATAATGGTAGTGGCTCACATATTATGTAAATACTGGTGGTGGCAATAGCACTGTGAAACAAATTAGAAGAGCCCATCGAGTACGTAGCTTTTGATTTTTATAACTTTTCAAGTGGAAGCTTTCTTTCAGGGTGCCCAGACTGCAATGATGCGAATGTTGCTGCTAATGGAAAGGTACCTCTGGGCATCTGCAGAGACAGCAGAGACCTTACACAGACGTCAGGGACCGCTGTGAACCTGGACAGGCTCCAGCAATTTGGGTCATGGAGGAACCCTGCTGTCAGGGTCTTCTTGTGGGGTTTTGTCCCCGTCTGCCCCCTGGCCTTCCACTACCGTTTCACTGCTCAGGCAAGCTGACTTAGTTTCCTTTCCTCAGAGCCCCATCGTCATTTGCTGCTTTACTGCAGATTAAAGGTTTGGGTTGCATGTGGAGGTTATCAGCTAATGAATAAACTTCAGTCATCCTGTCCTGTGATGAATCTGTCTCTTAGATCAAAGATGTAGACCTTTTTTCTTTAAAATGGTAATTTCCTAAGGCTGTCAGATCACTTTCTAAGGTCTGTTTACATAAAAACAAAAACATTAAACATTTTTTATTCAAAATGTTGAATTTTCAGTTTTGAAAAAGCCATCTCCTTCCTCTCTGAGGAATCCTCCCCTCCTTCCTTCTGTGGTGGAACCATCTGTGGAAATACAGGCGATCTTCACATTGTAACTTGCAGTCACTGCAGTGTTTCCTTAACACTAGTTATTTCGGTTTTTAAACAGATAGTTTTTGATTTAATTTCATCAGGAATACGTTTATGTATTAGAGCATCTTTTCAGTTCCAGTTGTATTAGTTAAAGTATGCAGAAATTTCATTCAGCTGTATTTTCACAGAAACCAAACGGCAGACTGAAGGGTCTTTGTGATTCTATTTTGATACAAAACTGTTATTCTCCTAAAACTCCTTCCCATGCAGTGTTTTTACAAAATGAGTTTTGTATTTCAGGAGTAGTCTAAATAATGATTTGAAAATCCGTAAGCTCTGTAATGGTGTAAAATAAGAAGGCAGTCTGCAAGCTGAGTCTATCCACTTCTATTTATTACATGTTTCTTCAGTTGAAATGTTTTTACAGTCTGTATAATTTTTTTGTCTTCTGCTTGCTGCCTCAGCAACTGAAGATAGAAATCAGGCTCTCCCACTGAGTGCCATGAAGTTTTCAAGGGATATAGCGGTAAAAAAAAGAAGAGAGAGTGGCAGTCCTCAGAACGTCACTTAAGTATTGAGGAGTCTGTCACATATTTGTGCCCTGTAGGACCAATATTGTTGCCCTCTGTAAGCATAGAGTTAAAAATAGCCCTTGTTGCAGGTTCTAAATGCTTTTCATTTGGTCATGTGCTTTTCAGTACTAGGAAGTAATTACAGTGAAGCCATTTATAAGCCGATAAATATGCAAAAATGATTATTTTAACTTTTTTGAGTTTTAGAAGCCATCAGTGTTTTTTCTATGAATGATCTAAACCTAGTCTAAACTGGTAAATGGAAGACTGATTGCTTTTTCAAGACATGCACTCGTCTTTTCCCTAAGAAGGATTCTCTTTTTTTTCCTTTCACTTATTCTTCATTCTCCTTGTCTTTGATATAATACTCTTACCTGTTCCTGGATTATTGTTTGACCTTGGTGAGGTAAATAGAGAAGTGAACTGTTCTGGTAAAGAGTATCTTTATTCTTATGTATCTATTTGTTCTGTAAACTGAGGATTATGCATGTTAGAAAAGAGTGAATCATTAGCAGCTTTATTTCTGGTTGTCTTTTTTTCTGTGGCTGTTTATGAACTTATTCAGCAAATGTGGTTGCCAGTAAGTTAATGTAGTGAAATATTTTTTAGTAGTGACATTTACTGCCGAGTCCTGCAGTTACTGAATAGGAAGGTTACTGACTGGCCAAGTTTTTGTCTTTAAATTTATATATTATGAGAAGTCATTAAGGACATTTGAAAAATTACATATGCAAAAACAATTCCCAGTCTTGCAAATTTGATGCTCTTTGCTCAAATGTTGTTTCCTTTCTGCTTCTAATGTATACCTAAAAAAGATAAACAGTTTAATTCCTTTTTAATACTCCGTCTTCATGCTGAAACTGAATGCAATGTTTCTTTATTAACGATCTATTATTAAAATTTCACATGACCAAAGCACTAAGGGAAATGAACACAACAGGGACTTTTTAAACTGTCAATATTCAATAAAGACAAAGAGTTTCAAGCATTTGGGATTAGAGTTTGGTAACTGATTTAGTACAAGTCTATATACGCAGTGCATACTCAATGTGTGTATATACATATTCTGTATATATGTGTATGTATATATACACGCATACATGTCTATAGAAAATACACCCACCATGTAATTGCCAGTCTTAGTGATTGTATGCACATGTAAAATAATCGTAAAACTTCAGGAACACTTGGCTTCAGAAAACATGTGCAGAATGTGTATGGGTAATGCACATTCAGTTGTGAGTCTCATATACGACAAGAATGGTTTAAGTAGCAGCAGAAGCCTTAAATATCTATGCTGACAACCAGCACCTGGTTGCAGGTGGTCAAAATTCCACTGGCTGCAGAAAGAGCACTTTGCTAAGTCTGTGAAAATCGGCCTACTTAAGTAAGTCCTGACTTTATGTTCCCAGAGTAACCACTTCTGACAATGGCTTCTTTGTTTCCCTGTTGAATCAGTGATAAAAGTTGCGAGCTGAATTTTACTGTTTACTTATTTCAATGGCCTGCACTTTTTCCAGTGGTGACTGCAGATTTTGCAGTGGTTTTTGGTAGTGAACTAAAGATTTTGATTTCAGCCTTGCTTTAATGATCTGTAAACTCGATCTGTTAGGGTTGCCTCACTGGTGAGCGTTAGTGAAAATTGGACATTGAAGCATGAAGGACACATATATTTTGAGTGGTGACAGTGTCTCTCTCCACAAAAAGTAAACAAACATCCCATTAGGTATCCTGAGTTAGTGTATACTTGTTTTATGAATGCCTACATATTTTTATTGTTAAAGACAAAATAAAATTAAAAAATCATCTCAAAATGCATTTTTGTTCCTTTTAGTGCCTATCGTTGAGAGTTGCTAAAGTAAAAACAAATTGTAAATAAGCTTTTAAATTAGTTGTGTAATTCATGCTGGAGAGCGCTCAGTGTGTAGTACATTTCATTATTTACTGGCTTCTCATACTTTTGCATATTCTTGAGTAGCTGACAGACAGACATGATTATCCTTAAGGATAATCTTTTATTATGATCCTCTTTTATTATTGACTATATTCCTGTTTTTATAGGGATGCAAACCGAGCTTCTGAGTTTCTTCAGACTAGAATCCACCTTCTGGCACCAGAACTAACATGGCAGAACTAGCGATTAAATCTAGTTTCTTTCACATTTTGTCCAGCTGCAAGTATGAGATGAGTAACCTTCTCCTGTATAGATGGCTGCTAGCTCTGTGCATGAATACATCAGAAAAGAACAACAAAAATATAATAATTAGATTGATGTAACTTGAAACTTTTCCATAAGAGAGCAAATGAGGCTGAATCAGTTCCTGCTTGTTTTCTGCCATGGGCAATGTTTTCTAAATATCAAGTTGACAATACCTTTAAAACAATAAATAGAAAAAATGCAAAATGGTTTATCTTAAAGTTCATTGTTACTTCTGGCAAAAGTAATTGTTCTAATTTCCAAGTTTTCTTCATAATTCTGTTTCTACAAAACCTATTAAAATCCAGACCCAAACCCCTCAAACTGCAGATTTACCTGAAGTGGAGAGTGGAGTGTGTGCATGTGTGTGTAAAATGCTGGGATATTATTGGATATTTTAGTAATGGAAGTTATGTAGTTCTTAGCCATTACCTCTTAGAATTCAAATTAAATTTTGGAAATTGCTGCAAATGGAAATCCTGTCCTCAGAAAAGCACACAGACCCTGATTTAGTGGCCAGCTCTTCTCTTTGCATTTAACTTTATTGATAATTTCCAAGTAGAAATAGGATTTAAGTTTTCTCCCAGGCTTGCTTTTGCATTAAGAGCTTTCTCTTTAGCAGGAACTCTAAAGGTGGATTGCCTCTCCTTACAGCCTGCCTAGGAGCCTTTGGAGCCAGATACATTATCAGTAACTGTAGAAACAAATGCCCCGATCTCCTCTCAGGATTTTAGCATTCAAAGCTAATGCAGGTGAAGAGTAGCCCTGTTTCTCTATGGGGTCCTTGGAGGTTGCCAATCCAGTTTAGAAGAAAATTTACTTTAGAGATTTTTTTTTCCTTCCCTCCCCGTAATTATCTTCAGCTATCCACGTGTTTTAGTTCAATTGCTACAGAACTCAGCTGGTTTAATTTTATTAGGTTACCGCTTCCTCCTCTAGAGAGCCCTAAGGCCTCTGTTTATTTTGGGGGTAGGGGGAGAGGGAGAGTTCTTCATCCTGCCTCACCTACTTTCCTCAGACATCAAAGTGAGCCAGTTCGCTCCTTCTAGCTTAATCCTTCTTCTCTCTCTCCCACCAGTGGTCTGCAAATTTCCTGAATTTCCTTACATTTTTCCCAGAGTTATCCAGTGTCCTTAGTATTTCTCAGCAGATTCACTTTTGCCCTAAAGGTACTTGCTGGAAGACAGAGACCCTCTGGCAGCACTTTCCACTCGACTGCCTTCAGCTGTGAGTCTCTTGCAGCTGGATAGGTAACTGGAAAGGAAGGAGAGCATTGCAGAAAGGGGACATAAATCGGAATAAAACAATGCCTGTGACAGCATTTCTGTGATATTGCTGCTTTTGGAGGCTAAGAAACTGTCAGTAACTATAGCTCCCACTGTATGAAAATACCTTCTAGACAGTTCTCAATTGGAAAGTGGAAATCTTTTGGGAGTGGAGGTGAAGAGGGATCAGCTAACGAAACCAAAATAGTGCCCAAATGTTTTTACTTGGGGGTACAAAAGTAGAGACAGTCTTCCAATACCATATGACAGTTCAGCCAGTTAGCAGCTGCCCAAATAGTGTCAATTTAGGCCAAGGGACCTATAGTGTCTTACTAGGTGTTTACCAGCAGCTTCTAGACAAGTTTGCCTTGGAATTGCTCGATCTTTGGGTTTAGTGAGTAGATTATCTTTTATTGATATTTACTGAAAATTACTCCTTCCAACCCCCCAGTCAGGTGGCTTACCCTTTTGGGTGGACTTCTTAATTTTTCTATACTGAACGTACTCACAGATTTCAATTTTCAACCAGCATGGTCTTTTTAAATGAGAAAGCAAGTGGCTACAAATATCTGAATTATCTCAGTGGTGCCTTCAGCACTTCCAGTGTCAGAAAGCTGCAGGTGTACCCTCAGTAACTTTAATGAGCATTTCAGAAATTGCAACTGCACAGAAAAGCAAATCAGTGATATCTTGCACTAAAAATGGAAATTTATAGCAATGAACCAATTTGGTTTATTAAGCAGTATGGGTGCAACCTCTAATACCGTACTTCCTCTCCCACACTGACTGGGAACCCCTCCACCTCTCAGGGAGGCTGCATCTGTCATGGCAGGGGGGTCTTGGCTTAGCTGCCCTGAAATAGCTATACTGGCAAAATTTTTTTGTGTCTTAGCACATAAGCTTTAGAAAAACACATTTCAGTTAAAAGAGTAGCATTTATTTTCTTCTATGAAGAAGCATCTAGAAGAATTTCTTTACTGAACAGGAGCATCATGTTTAAGAGTCAAATAAGCTGTCCTTTAAGGAAATTACATAACTTTCAATATAGTGAGGATTTTAATGGTCACCTTTTCCCTATGTACAAATGTCTTCATATAAACATGCTTTATGGATAGTGATGCAGCTTTGATGTGCTATGGGTACAGTGAACCCTTCTCTCTTTTACTTCAACCTTGATTTTTTGGCCTCAGCTGCTATTCTCAAACTCTTTATGATAATGCCAGATCATATTAAAGATAGGGAACAATGATGGTAAATATATAGAATTAACATAATCTAGGGATTGAACAGGTGATTCAATTAATTTTAAATTGATTTTCGTTAATACTTATTAGTCTGTAATGCTTAAAAAAATAGGAAAGAAAAGAACGTGTCTTGCTCCAAAGCAAGAGACAGTTGTTTTGACAAACAGTGCTTGTTATGATGGATGCATTACTGTAGATCTTAGGTCCAAAATTTCCCAATATCTGTTGTAGGAAAATGTGCTATTATTTTCTATCTTGAAACTCTGTGATAGTAAACATTAATAAATTTTGCTTTTGCTGCAGTTAATTTTCACCTGCTTGCTACTTTTTCCTAATTCATATTCAGAATCAATACTTGGTTTTCCTATTCTCATAACGCATCACCTGAGAGTAGTCTGTGTAGACTTTGAAGACAAAATCCCACAATTTTGGGCTGCCTTGTTCTTCACCCCCACCCCCCATCCCTCCCCACACCCTAAGAATTGTAAAGACTATACTATTATGTAGCATTTGTGTGATGAAGTGTTCAACTAGACCATTAATTGACATGCACAGTATTGTATGCTTTAGTCTGGAAGAGAAAAGAAGCAGTTTGCTTCATTTTGCGGCATGAGTTCTAACTGTTATTAAAGTGCATTTGTAGTTGCATATTTTCCAGTAAAGGTGACAGATTACTTCAATGCTGGTATTTGCTTTTTGTTAAACAAAGTTCTCAAATAGATCCATCTTGCCCACGTATTCTATTCTTGCCAGTTGGCTTTGAAAGCTGGTGCTTGGGCTCATCGTTCAGAACTAGCTTCCAAAAAATGAGGTCCCATGCTGTTTCTATCTATTGAGCTGGTAGGGGCTGGAAGGATCTGATCTGAAGCCAAGGCAAAGACTGAATTGATGGAATCATATATAATGGGTTTGCCAAGTACTGCCCAGTCATGAAGTTCTGCTTTCTGGGAAAGAGCACTGAGATGCAAGGGGTGGCAGAGCATTCTCCGTGATAAGGGCTATCCTGAGATTTCCTTCTCTGGGTTTAGAGTCAGGCTGCTAGAAAGAACTAGCTTTTTATTGCATGCATTTTCACACATTTATGTGTTGTTCCTTTCCTTTCTTTTGCATGCTGCTTCCCCATTTTCTCCCCAGTTGTACATATCTATTTGAAGAGGGAAAAGCTTTCTGCACTTAATTACAGTATTACATATATTTTGACCAACATAATGTATTGTTGCAGAGGCATGCTTGGACATTCAGTATGCTTACTTTCATTTGGCTCTGTCTGCACACACACAGATACCTAAACGCACACTGTTTCAGGTGGATGGTCACCACTTGGTGAGTCTAGATGGAGACCAGTTGTCCTTAGGGTTGAGTTCTGTATCTTAAAGGAGTTCTAGTGGAGAATGATGTAAAGGTCATGCACTTCTTTGCAAAGGTACTTGACAGGGATGCTAAGATGCCCCCCGCTTCCTGCTCCCCCTTCCCGTTCTAGCAGCTTTCATTTGTTAGGTAGTGAAAGCTCAGGTCTCTTGTCTGTGTTAGTTTTTATATAAACTGCCAGAATAGTCTGTGAAACCACAGTGATGATACATATCTATGTGTCAGATATCCAATTTGTCACCAGCTTCTTCCGATACCTGGCAGAGAGCAGGACCTAAATGAAATCCAGTTGACTGGTGATCAGCTAAGATCTGATAGAGTTGACTTTGGTAGATCAAATGGTTGACAAACTTGGTGAAGTCTGTGAGTCTGTGTAGATGTAATCTGTGCAGCCACTTCTAAATCACTTCACAGTCTTCAAGTCTTGCTCATTTTTGCAGCTGTTGCAGTGGTCAGAAACAAAAGGTTTTTTGCAGTTGTCCAGGCAAGAGATTGTCTAGGGTGAAAAGAATTGCAGATCTTGCCTCAGCCATTCGTTCTTGCACTATGCCTGCAGCATCCATACTTCTGTCTTTAGCTGTTGTAGTCCATCTGTATGTGTAGGCTTTTAATTCAAGTCACTGGGAACAGTTTAGCTGAAAAGACTTGGTTACTGGCTTTACTGTCTTTCAATCCTACTATCTCTCTTCATCTGTTACTTTCTATTCATCTCCAGCTTGATGGTTTTATTTCAGGTTTTGTTAATATACTAGGCTGTATGCCACATTCAGCTGCAATAACCTCCAGAATATGGACAAATGGTCAGCTGTGTCAAGTACCTACTTCTGCTAATTTCTTCTGAGCATCCGAAAGTTACTAGTAAAATTTTTCATTGTAATATATAGTGGAATTAAATGGAAAGAGCAGCCTGATGTCTTCAATTAGATACCTATTAAATAGTTGTTGAAATTCATAGTGCAGCTGCCTACAAAGGTCTAAAGCTCAAATAATAATGATCTAGAAATAAATAATCAATAAATACAGATGGCTATTGTTTCATATGTGAGATGCACATTTTTGAAACGTCTTCAAAAATAGATGTAAAGCCAGGCATTTCCACCTAGAAGGTTATCTGAAAAGTATTTAGTTTCATAGCTCATTGCATCAGATACACAAATACCCATACCGAACGTATGGTTCAAATGTTAAGTAACTGTTGCAAAAATAGAGCATTTAAGTCCTCATATGAACCCACAATGTTGTGTTTCGGTTTTTTGAAAATGTTTACTGACAAGAGCGCCTGGGTCATTACTATCACCAAAGAGGTAACTAGCATTTTACACTCCTTGATGAACCGTTCAATAAACTGTTCGTTTGAAAGTAGATTTTTTTTTTCTTATTAATGCCTACCTGTTGTACTTACAGCGTAAATAATTTGTTTGAATCATCAGGTGAGTGCTGTTAAGTTAGAGTGAGCGAGGAAAATTGCAAAAACACGAATTAGGGTCCCTGTCCTTAAGTGTGTTTCAGTTTGCATTTTGATAGCAGTTTAGAAATGTTATCGCCTGTTTTGTCACAGACATAATTCACATCTTTCTTCAGGCACTGTAAACAAGAGAAATGGTTTAATGGCTCCATAAAAGGCACTCTGTGCTGATAGCTGAGATTAGACCCTTTAGTAATGGATTTTTGTGCGCTGGGGGAAGGGGAGGGCTTGGCAGAGGTAAATGTACTGGAAAAGAATCTTGGAGAGACTGATGTATCTGAAGTGCCTGCTGCATTTCTGTGTGTATTGAGAGAGAGATTTAAAGTGTGACAGTGTTGGTTTTATCAGTGCAGGGGCCTTCTTTTCCTGCTTTTGAAATTTTACCAAGAACTATCTTGGGTCACCTCAATCAGTCTAGCACCTGGAGCTATAGTGGTATTTGCTTAAGTATTTTTATATCTCCTGTCTTTTCATCTTGCTGTTGAGAAAATCAAATCACCTATATTCAAATGTGTTCAAAAAACGTCTCAAAACTTAAATTATATAGTAACATGCCAGTCGATGATAAAAATGAGTCAGTTTATTTACAAAATTGGGTTTAGAGGGTGATTTGAGAATAAATATGAAAAGCATTTCAGAAACAGCATGTTTAGGCTATGACTTACTGTGATTTGCCAGTTACTTCCTTTTCTCTGCAGTTACCCAAAGTCCTCAACCTCATATATGTGAGTGTAATATTACTTAGGAGATATCAGAGTTCAGTAGCATGAGCAAGATGTGGTATAAAATCAACTGCTGTCAATTGATTTTATACCATATAGTAAATGCTGTTGACCTGTAAGTATTGATAGTAGGACATTTTTGGCGCTTCAAGCAGTCAAGTCAACATTGCCTACCATTAGCCAATGTCATTGAATTATCAGTAATGACAATATGTTTAAATTCATTCTTCTTCTTCAGAAAATAAAATCAGATTTGATTTTGTGTTCTGGGCAGGAATCCGAAGTTTGAAAGTTATAACTTTTGACAGGAGAAATGGCTTGCAGTTTCATGTAAAATACTCATTTCTGTCTGTACAGAAGTGGTACATTTACTGTTTCTCAGGCTAGACAGTACACATATCAGACTCCTCTGAGACAAACAGATTCCTGCTTTAATTTCAGAGTTCTTAGTAAAATTATTCTTCATTTGAGTCTTAAACTGGGTGTTGTTATGATCAAAATGTTTGGGGATTAGGCTGTTGACAGATAGCAAAGGAGAACGGCACTGCTAAAGGAAGGGTGGGTAGCAGGTTGCACCCTGTGTTTTTTTCACATTCTGTGTACGTTTACTTCATGATGAAGTAATTATTGCTTTGTATAAAATATAGATCTGTACAACAGCACATTATGTATAATATGCAAGACCTTTTACTCTGCAGATATAGATAGATATATTTATGCACAGACAACATGTGTACAGTAATGTGTTACACCTTCATCAACTTCTACAGATGGTAGCAGTCCTTCTGCTTGCCTTGTATCTGTGTTTTGGCTTCAGAGAAGCTCTGGACAGGGTCTGTTGATTGAGTCCTTTCTGATAGTGATAAGCCTAACTTTCCCCAGTAGCTGAGATGAGGTGTTGAAGCTATTCATCTAAATACACGTTGTAAGATTGTTTGCCTTTCAAGTTTGGAAGTAGTTATCTGTAATTAACCACTGAGGAAGAAATCTTGGCTCTTGGTTACTTCTTAATAACATCATTATTAAGGCAGAATGCCTGTTACTTTAATAGGGTTGAGGCTGCATTCTGGGGTTAAGTAAAATGAATTTCCCATCAGGAATAAAGAAGTGATAAGGAGCTGGTTGTTTAAAATGTCATTTTGTTAATTCGAATGTGTTGGTAGCTTGGTATGATGCACTAAAATTAGACTGTATAACTAAGCAACACTGTTCTCCTCTAAAGAAAGCAGATTGAAAACATAATACAAAATCCAGTTTAGCAAAATGGTGTATGTTTAAAATCTGCTTTAATAGGTGTACTATAAAATGAGTGTCACACTAGAATGAACAGTGACGGGTGGAGGGTTTCAGTGATGATAGGTGAACTGCTTTGAATGTTTGAAATTTTATTGTTGGAATAAGTTTGTCATCTTCAACCACACTTAAGATACTGTTTGAAAGGGTAAGTAGCCTTCAAGAAAGACCCCGAAAATGGAGTAAGTATTTTTATCAGGCTTTTTTCCTTTTTGCCTCTAAGAGTGTGCACTTAAGGAGTTACAGATAAAGCTTAGGATGGTGACTGTGTCAGGGGACTGCCTGAGGAAGGCTTTAAATTTTACAGCTGCATTATCTTTCTGGCCATAGTTAAGATAAAGATCTAATATAAAATGACTTTGGACTGTAATGCTTTCCCTAAATGAAATGAAGGTGTTAACCTACTTGATTTGATACACTTTACCCTCGCTTATAAAACTGGGAGGAAGGTGAGGTTGACTTTAATTAAAACTACAGCACAGATGCCTTCTAGCACTGTGCCCTGTACCTTGCTAGGACTGTACAGTAAGCAAAATAAAACGTACCTCGCAGTGGAGGCAGCAGGCTGGAGCCGTGTTCAGTGAAAGTAATTTAATTAGTGTTGATCATGACTCCAGATGATAGTGATTTGATAAGGAATAATTTAGTACTTAACAGCCTTTTACATGCACCAACTCCATGTGGGAAGGTAAAGCAAATTGCACAAAATGAATGTGCTGCTTTCACTTGTGCCTGTGCCAGTGAGCTGGAAAACTGCCTGTTAGCAGACGTTCAGGCTCTCAGCGCTGTGATGAAATATCCAGCCAGTTCTCCGCACAGGGCTGTGGTGTGGGAGTCTCTATACTCCCGTTATTTAAAAATAAATAAGGGAAGTAATTTTTCATAACAGATTAACTCTGAGGAAGTAGCAAAATAAAAATAAAAAAAATAGAGAGCAGCATTTGGCCTTTGTGCAAATACGCGATACTGGCCTTAAAATGTAGTCTTGTTGCAGTTGTGTTTTAATTCTCTGATTCAGGTGAAAGAGATTGCCTACCTTTGTGTCATTGCCACTGTCCCAGAGTTGTGGGGCCCATCATATGCATTAAATATGTGGCATGCATTATTTGACCAAGATGTGCAAAGGAGGGTCAGCAGTAAAAGTTCACTAGCAATATCCTGAAACATACTACTGGATGTCAGCCTGCTTTGTGATTACGGCGGAAAGCCGATTGGGCTGAATTTTGCCATATTAATTAATATGAGAACCTTTTTTCAAGAAGTCCATGTACTGTTTTTATTTTAGTGCAAGTTGAGACAGTGTTATTCAAGGAGAATGCTTTTTATGTTGTTATATTCACCACTTCTCATCTCTGTTTCTTAAGTTACTGTGCTATGTGTATGCGTTTGTGTAGCTGTTTCATTGTCTGCTTCTCCTGTCTAATCTTTCTACATAACTCACTGCTATCCACTGAATATAGTAGTTGAATAGCAGCTTTAGAGATAATTCTTGACAGTTTTTATGAAAATACGTGTCAAAATAACATAATGTTATGTTGCAGATGTCTCAGCTCAAAGGCAGTAGTAGAAGCTGCCATGTAATGCCGTACGGGAGGATCTGTTTGTGAAAGAGTTCTGTGAACATTGCCCAACCATGAGAAAACCCATGGCACAAGTCTGGAATCCAGATCTTACAGGTGCCAGAGTTTATTGGTTCCGATCCTCACTTCTCACACAGTGTTTCATTCATCCTCCCACCAGACACAGGCATGTGTGTGCAGGTGCATTGGTATCAGGAAATACATAGTCTGTAACAAATTGTCTTTCCTAACTTCAGCTGCAAGAGAAGGGGCAAGATGCTACTTGATGATACATAATAACGGCATGATTTTGTGCTGAAATTCTCTAACAGGAAGTGCTGCGTGGATGTGGATTTTCACGGAGACACAATGTCTGTGTCAGGTTAGAATGTGATGTTCAGACTATGGTGTTTTGGTGACAACATCAAAACTCAGTGATAAAATTGATCTCTGAATTCTAGGCATCTGAGAGTTCAAAAATGTATTTACAACCTCATTTCATTTAAAACTTGACAGGTGTGTTTTCAAGCTGTTACATACTTGTCTTTTAGTCCTTTGTCCTCCTAGCCACTTAGGTTTGTCAGTGTCAGATGAACTTCGAATTTTCTTGCGTTTTAATTTTGGTTAAGGTTGGATATGAGATAAGAAAAGTTTTCTGACTTAAACTAATTTGCTGGTTAACCTTCTCTTTACCTTTGGCCTTTTTCTTGATACAGACCAACTTGTGCTTCTAGTTAATGTGGCATTTCTGTCACACCTCCTCTGGGTGTTTTTTAGCTTTGAAAAGTATGATTTTTTTTCCAGTTTGTGTCTATATCACATTTACTATTTACTTTGGTAAGGCCAGGATTTTATCTTGTGTATTTTTAAGAAAAATTACTAAAGCCATTTCTTCTGAATCTCTGATGTTACTTATAATTAAAAGCACATGTAATTGTCCACTTTCAGGAGTTTCACTGCAAATTTTCAAGCATTCTGTGGGACAAAAGAAATGACTGATCATATACTTCAGGCTGATTATGATAATTTATTTTGTAGTCATTTGGGTGGCACTCTTTGAAGTGAACTACTATTGCATTTACAGCTAAAAGCTACCTCACTGATACTACTTAGAAACATTTGGTGCCTGGGAAGTATTTTGCTTTTGACAACATTTACAGTAGTTAAGCCAAATATAAGTGGGCTGTTATTTTCCTGCTAATGAGATGGGATGCCGGCCATCATTCTATTAAACAAATAGCCAATGCAGAGGATCTCTGGTGTCTATTTTTCAGTTGACACCCAAAGAAATATTTGAAATGTTTATTTCCTATACTGTTTTTAGCATTACAATGGTTTAATTAATCATGGGTTTAATTAGCAGTGTCTAGCTTACTTGAGAAAGCTAATTGTTAATATTGTACTTGGGGTTTAATTACAGTTTTTTTCTCTTTCCAGTGGCTTTTCATGGTCTCTCTGTGAAAATCAAGAAGGAACCCCATAGCCCATGTTCGGAACTTGGCTCTGCTTGCAGTCAAGAGCAGCCATTCAAGTTCAGTTATGGGGAAAAGTGCCTGTACAATGTCAGGTAAAGCAATCAGGAGCATGTTTGCAGTGAGAACTGCTGTTTCAAATGAGGAATGACTAAAGAGTAATAAAACCATAATAGAGATCTTACAAAAGTTACCTCTTCAGCAGATAACAGACTAATGAGATAATGCATTTAGCTGATGAACACTGATGGATTTGTTTACAGTTGTATCAAACACATAATCATTTTAAAGTAATGTTTTTCATCAAAATGCATATTCTGCATTCGTCCTCCACAGGAGATAGCCAGAGCTTAAAAACCCAGGGTGCAAGCATGAAATAGAAGGAAGAAGTGTGTTGTTTTGTGCAAGTACTTTCAAAATGCATTACACACATTAGGAAAGAGAGATCTGTGTAACCAGCAAGAGATTGGCAGGTCTGAGCAACACATTAGGTATTAGATAAGTTTTGCAGATGTTGTATATGTATATTTGTGAGTGATTACAATTTGGAACAGTGTTTCATTAGGCTCTGCATATTTGGTATTTATTCAAAAGCAAATTGTCTTTTATGGGCATGATAATAAAAGCTTTTTTTATTTGTGGGTGGTTGATTTATTGACTTTCTTTTGGTTGCATTTACATGTCACTCCTTCCTTTAGTGTCAGCAGCAAAAGATTTCTTATTGACATTTCAGTCTATTTTAGAAACTTTCATCTATCTTGTGAATTTTTATTCTTATAAATGTACTACCAAAACTGTTAGCACTTAAAGTGTTTAACATTTTGGACATGAAGAGGGGAAAAAAAAGATGACAGATACCTTTCATAAAGTAGTAATCATAAAGTAGTAATTTGGTTTCAAATTCAAAGTAATCCATGGATGGATTTCATGGGCGCTAGGGAACCTGACGTAGGAAATGATGCAAGCTTGTGCTTGCTATATGCCTAGTGTCTGCATTTTTCCTGTTTAGAAAAAGGGATGATCAAAGTGTTCTCAAGTCCTTTCCTGATTTGAGACACCTTTGAAAACAGGATCTATGTATTTTTAGGACCAGCACTTTGTTGTTGAGAGAGAGGAGTAAAAAAACCCTGTCGGTAGAGGCTGCTGACATCCTAGTGTGGGTAGCTAAGCCAACATACCATTGTTTTTCTAGGTCAGATCCCTTCCCTCTAGCTGTATTGTTTTACTGTCTCATTCTGTGGTTTGTGCAAGCTTTAAAAAAAAGGAGTCTTGACAGGCAGTGCCATCTCTTTGTGCTCTAGTCCAGGTGCTTCTACTTTTATGTATTTCGTATACCTCCTGTTAGAATGTCATTGTAAGTCTGTGTCCTTTAAAAATACATTTCTATGCCCCAGAGAAGAAAATGCTGTGTCGAAACACTTGCCTCTAGCATGATTTGTTCTGTGCTCTTCTCAGTGTAGAGAACACCTCTGCCCCAAACTGGTTAATAAGTTAACTATAATAAAAAGCTTATAAATGTGACACTTGAGGTGATATTTTCTGGATATAGATGCTGTGTTGGTTTTTTTTCTTTCTTCAGAAGAAGTAATCTGACTAGCTTTTCCCTTGCCTTACTAATAGTGCCTATGATCAGAAACCACAAGTGGGAATGAGGCCCTCCAACCCACCGACGCCATCCAGCACTCCTGTGTCACCACTGCACCATGCCTCTCCAAACTCAGCTCAGACTCCTAAACCTGACCGAGTTTTCCCTACCCATCTCCCTCCATCCCAGTCCATTCAAGACAACAGCTTTCCTATGGACCACAGGTAAAACATGGAACATGTAAAGGACCCATGCAAAAGGATCCTTTATATAAATCTCTTACAGAGGATAGTACTGGCTTCCTGCTCACAACTATTCCCTTTTAGGTTGAGGGACCAAGGTGAAAAATAGTAAGGTTCACAGTGTCGGAAATATGTGTGTTTTATGAAAGGCTGGCACTTGGCTTGGTGCACTACTGTAGGAGTTCATATTGGCAGTGACAGAATTTTAATGACCTGCTGCTTCTGTCTTGTGAGGATGATTATAGCTGCTGACTAATTTCGTCTGGGCTCCCTTACCCACAAAAGGTTGGACCAGATGTTCTTTCAGTGTCCCTTCCAACCTGCCCTATTCTATGGTTCTCTGATTCACTTGAGTCTAGAAAGCCCTACCAGGTGATGAAGTCACTCACAAGCATTTTCCTGGCTATAAGTGTCTGGCCTCTTGCTAAGCAGTTCACCTATCAAAGAGATAAGTGGCCATGTTACAGGGTTCCTGCTTCAAAATATTGTTTGGAAGGGTGGGCCATTTTTCCAAACCCTTTTGTAATGTAGCGTTTCAAACAAACTAAAATGCCAACATAAACTGTGCTTAAATAACATTAGTCTGAATAAAAGCCACAAGATCTAGAGACTAGACTTAAAGCTTAAACTGTCCTTAAGTCACCCTGTTTTGTTTTGATGTTAGAAATCCCCAAACAGTTACCTTTTTTAGCTCAGTTTTGCAACATATATCCTTAGTGGCTTCTGAAAAGTCTGCTGTTGCCTGTATGAACCCAAGTTGGTTCAGATTCAAAGTACAGGAAGCTCAAGAATGATGAAGCGTTCGTTTTTCTGTGTGACAGTGTGAAGCTTCCAGAGAAAGATACAGATTACTTTCTCTTTTTTCTTTTTTTTTTTTAAGTGTATCTTGTTTATAGCAAGTGATAAAGGACTGGGTTTTGAATCCAAACCCTTGTTTTTGGATACAATTTATCCTAACCCATATTGCATGAGCCTGTTTTTGTCTGCTTTGTTGTATGATTGCTCTTGAACATTTAAAATTCCAATGGTGTGTAAAGATACATATATATGTGTTCATAAACTCGATTTACCCTTTACACTTTATCAAATTAAGAAAGACATGAGGAGAAAATGTTGGGAGTGTGATTTGCATACTTCTGCTCTAATAAGGGGTGTTATCTCCAGGGATTTGAGCAGATCCCTTCTGAAGGAGGTTGCTAAGGTTAATATTGCTGTTCTGTGCTCTGCTGGGATAGCTTTAAATACCACCCAAGGTTCTCTAGAAGTCCTTCTGGCAGCAAAGAAACACTTCAGCTGCCATAGTCACCATCTTCTCTCTGGCTGTGGACTGTGGTCTAACCACGCAGGCCCCTAGTGAAGCCAGGCAGCAGTTTTGATTACAGGATGCTGAAAAAATGTGTTCCTGTATATGTACCAAAGTCACTCAAGCTGTCAGGAGACTGAAATCTCCAGAAGCCAAATAGGTTATGTGAAGAGAGCAGTAGTAAGATTTTTCAGATGACAAAAATCTTTTGTTTTAAAGTAGCTTGTAAAGAGAGTACTGAACCTGTCTGTCAGCCCTCATTTGAGTACTTAGAGAGATTTGTGTACACCTTAGTATAGTCTATGCTTGTAGCACTTGCCCTGCACAAGCTTTGTAGGCTCTTTAAATGATTTCTGCTTTCTCTCCCCCGGTCTTTGATATTCATGTTCTTTGGGGCATTTTGCACTTATGCTTCCCTTCTGTAATAGATCATCATGTTGTCTAGTGAAGTCCAAAACTGCTGACTCAGGCAAAAAAAATCTCATTTTTCTCCCTTTTTAAAGAAAAGTGTAGTTGTAATAGAAGATATTTTCTCCCATTTTCTTATTTATTCTGAATCTTGTGTTTGAAGCAAATGTGTACTTCATATTTTGGTGACGTTGAAATTTCCTGATTTACAAGGTGATATGCTACTACAGTGAGTGTATTTAGAAAATGTCATTTAAACAAATGACTTATCTCCGTGGGTTCATATGTGAATCTATAACTCAGAGTACATTCCTTTGGAACAAGTACTGGTGGCATAAGATAGCATTGGTATCTGGTACATACAGCCCATACATCTTCATACAGGGCATGAACGATAAGTGGTCCTAACAAGTACCAACAGGAAACAAATCCACTTGTATAAACAAATGGCTTGATTCCATACAAAGCTTCCAGTACAACAAGTATTATTAACTTCCTTTGAGGCTTTGTGAGTGAGCCTGTTTCTTATTTTATCTTCAAGTTGCAATTTTCTGATTCACTCCTTGACAGTTCTTAATGATAATTTCTGCTTCTTTTTTTGGCTAATGAAAAAAGGAAAAGAGGGAAATGAATGCAGTGCCAGTCAGCCTTACTGTTTCGTAATACATTTGAGCTTCTAAGTTTATTTTCTGCAGGTGTAGGTGGAATTGCAAAACCCAGTGTTACAGTGCAGTACTCTTTCTACTGCAGAAGCGATAGTATTTATAGCAGCATTAAGAAAATTAATTTTGTCTCCACTACTACATTGTAGTAGTTTCTGTCTCCAGTTTCCACAGTATTTGTAATTAAACTATGAGAGTAAATATTTGTCAGGCCAAGTTACAGCAGTATTCTGACAAATTGTAGTAGAGTTTAAATTGTTTTAGAAATATGTACTACCTATGAATTGATAGCCAAGAGCTGTATTGCTTTTGCAATGAAGACCCTGCATTCATTGTTCCTCACTCAGAGTTTTTCTAGAAGTCTGGTTTTGCTTGCATGAGCCAAAGTTGATTTAGGTTCATAGTACAGGAAACTCATGAATTACTAGATTAGGTCTTCATTTTTTCAGTGGGACAGTGAGAAGCTTCCAGAGAAAGGCACAGGTTACATTTTTTCTCCTTTTTATAAAAAAAATTGTATCTTGTTTATAAGTGGTAACAGGACTAGTTTATTGCAAGAATGTTACATCATCTATTGATTAGCACAGACATAATATTATTACCATGGTAGTTACTACTGTGATAGATCTGAAGGAGATAAAGGAAGACTTTGTGCAGTTGATCAGGGCATGGTGGGAAAATAGCGTCCTTGTATTCTTCTGTATGCTTCTGGACCTGCAGAGGTCCGAGTAATTACATTTAGGACTTTTAGGTCAGGTTATGTAGGTTTTAGGGAAGAAACAACAAGCATAGGTTCTTTATTAGCATTGCATGTAAATCAACGTCATGTAAAACTGAATTCTCTGATTTTATGCCTCCTGAAGAGCATTTGGGAGTAGTGAATGGCAGTGTGGCTTGTATGTATTCCTGACTTGATGCAGAAATCACTAAGGGAAAAAGTTAAGGCAGGAAGGTATTTTGTAAGCATTGTTTCTCTTAGCAAAAATATGTACCCTCTCCTTTTAGTGGGCTGCTGACATTGCCATCCCATTACAGCTGGAGTGCAGTGCCAGCCTTACACAGGTAGATCTCTCATGGCACTATCCCTGAGAGGACAAAACAGTGGACTTTTACCCTGGAATGTTTCCAAATGTTAGAGCAGACAGTACTCTATTCACAATGTGTTTATTGTGGTCAGAATGGTTTTCGTGTAACAGTAAAATGGATAAGAATAAATTAGAGTGAAAGCAGTATGTTGCTAACACTTGTGAAAGAGCAGAGAACTCTACGACTATGCCTCCTTTGTGTTACTGTGGTAGAATGTCAGTCTTTCTACTGTTTTGAAGCTCATGCATTTCCTGTTTGCCTCTTCTGTTGGGAGAAGATAATGAAAACAAAGAGGATGTGGTGGGGACAGGTCTTAGAGCTGGTATTAATAGGTGGGAATTTTGTTTCTTTGCTTGTTGCTGTTCTACAACACAGGTGATCCTGATGGGAGCACTTGGCATAACCATAAACAAAATTTTTGTTACTGAGAAAGTGATACAACCACTAACAATGACCATTTGGGAAACAGAATGTAGCTCAAGTCCTTTACATTACATCTCTGACTTGTGTCCTAGATTTCGCCGCCAGCTCTCTGAACCTTGCAATTCTTTCCCACCTTTGCCTGCAATGCCAAGGGAAGGACGTCCAGTATATCAGCGCCAGATGTCTGAACCAAACATCCCTTTCCCGCCTCAAGGTTTTAAGCAGGAGTACCACGATCCAGTTTATGAACACAACGCTATGGTTGGCAGTGCAGCCAGTCAAAATTTCCCACCTCCTCTGATGATTAAACAGGAACCTAGGGATTTTGCATATGATTCAGGTAGGTGAGACTCTCCTTTAGTTCTACACAGTAAAGGGATAAATGAGTCCCAGACAGTGCTATTCATGTTCTGATTGTATGAATTGAAACTTGCTCTTTTTGATACTTAAATCTCACAAATTATGTCTGAGATAGCTTGCAAAGTAGTAAGGTTGCTGCATAGTACAGTGTGACTTGTGCCACCATTGCTTGCTCTTTAAAGGATTTAATTTTCTAGAACTCTGTGTCCAGAAAGTGCACAGATTAAAGAAGCTGGGAAAGAAAGTCATGAGTACAAAACTGAGCTTTTTAAGATGGAACTTGTTCTGTACTAGCTCATCTCTGACCTCTGAATTTGTGTGCTTCATTTTACGAGCTCTTTCATTTGTCTGCCAGAAATAGAGGACTCTCTCTCCTCTTGCTTGTGTTACTTTAAATCAGGAGTAACTCCACTGAAGTGGGGTTTATACAGCTATAAAACCAATGAGGGAGAAGAATCAGCCAAATTGGTGTCAGCTTCTCTGTTTGCGCATACTGCTGTGTTTTGTGGAGGTACATAATCTGTGATGCCAGGTTGCTGATGTAGAGAATACGCTGTTGCTGTTAATAATGTTTATTATGATTGCGCTTATTGGGCAACTGGAATGGAGCCTTATTGCTCTACGGACAGTAGAAAATAGAGGAGGTGGCAGCAGAGCCTGCTCTCAATGACTGCTGATCAAAATAGAGAAGATAAGCAATAGAAAGGATAGAAATATAAATCAAGGGAATAACATTGTAAATGTTTAACATGATTTAAACATAATATTTATATTATACTTGGGAAAAGAGAGAGAGAATTAGGGACACAAAAAGGAGTTTAGTACGAGTACCAAGTAACATGGAGAAGCAAGCCGGAAAGAAGGAAGGTGGAAAAGTAGTATGAAGAGATTAAAACACATGGAGTGGGCTAGGTGGAGTAAACAGTTGATTGGTTTGGAGACAAGAAAATGCAATCAAAACATGTTTTTCACTTTTAGTGTGATTTCTGCAGCTCCTCTTTGCTTTCTGCCTCTGTCCTGCTTCATGTATGCCACACTGTTGAAAGGGAAGGATTTTGGTGTGTCCCAATGATGTTTCTGGAGAAGGATAGGTTGCTTTTGTACACGTGTCTGCTGAGTGGGGCAGGGGGAATGGGTGGCCCTTTCTGACTTCAATCTGACTCCCTCTTCTTCTGGCTGCTGCTGTGCCCCCAGGGCTCTCTTGCAGGTTCAGTCTCTGGCTAGATGCTTTTGCAGTTTATTTCCCAAAGGCTACACGGCAGCTGAGTAGAAGTGTTCTTTGAAATTTTAGCTCATGACAAACTATCTTGCAATTTGATACCGTGTAGAACTGGTTTTTATTGCCTTTCTGTAGCTAACTTAACATTGTCTATTTAGTGGGGTATTTTGTGATATCATTAAAGTGCTTGTTACAGAGTTGATCTCAATGTTAGAACAGGGGAATTTGGAAAGTAGAGATGATTTTTTCTTTCTTGTTCTTCACAAGTGAAGAACCAGTCCCTAGGAAAGGGACTAAGGGTAAAATATTTCTCTAAGTTTAAGTATAAGACAAGATGAAAAGGAGTTCACATTACAAGGATCAGATCTAAAACTCAGCTCGTTCATTGATGAAGGTCCTAAGATACGTGACTTTGGCAGTTGGGTATGTCTAATCTTACAGAGCAGCATAGGAGAGACTGTGTAGTTAATGTGGCAGTGGATAAAAAATGGGAGACTGGAGTTTCAGGCGCTGCCAGTTGGTTGCAACCTTCACAAGCTCTCTTACTTGTTCTGCTAAACTGAAGGCCAAAAAAAGGCCCTTTTGTAAACATGCTTCATATTTGGCTCAGAATTGGGATCTCTTTATGGCATGCTATTACTTTTAAGTCTAGGTTAGCTGCTAGAATTCATCTCTCTTTACAATATTCTTTATGGAAAAAGGCAGGAAATTTTATTCTGAAAAGATGTACAAACTTTTGTCCAGTCCTGTCTTGCCAGTTTTTTTTATGCCAGTAAGAACAACATTCCACTTTATAGTAATGATGTTCAAGCAAAATGGTTGTTTCCATTGTAGATGAATGATTAGTTTTTAAAAATGTAATAGTGTGTAACCAGTGGTCATGAAAAATTAATCTGTTGGTATCAGGAAGTATTTTTATTGGCCTAAGAATCACTGCATTTAAGTTGACACATCTGTACGCTCTATAAATTGCAGTCAACAACTGTGGTCTGTTGGTATTTTGTCTTGTTACCATCTGTTCTCTAGAAACCATCATTTTCCATCCTTTCTAAGAGTACATTAAATAACCCCTTAGGAAACATATCGTATTTGTCACTGAATCATTTTTCACCTATGGATGTTCGGGGAAGGAAGAACGCCAGGGTGAAAAGTCTTTTTTTGCAGAGTATTCTATTGCAGCTCAGATAAAAATATAGAAACATATTTAAAAAGTTCATTGTAGTGCACTGAGATGTTCCTTTCAGGATGTTTTTAAAAGAACCTCATGAAAGTTCATTGTTTTTGTGCACTTCTCTCTTACACTTTGAGGGAAGCTGGTGAATGGGAAGCATTATTATAGAATGATTATAACTCTATTAAAACATGACATTAATTATGACATGGAAAATGGCAGATCAATTAGTTGTAATTGTAATTGCAGGTATGCAATTTCTACTGCAGAATGTGAGATAATGGAAAAAGAAAAATGTCAACAGAGTAGAGGCTTTTCATCCACAATTGTACAAGTCACAGTGCATCATATATGTTCAATCAGACATTTTCTGCCACAGGTTTGTTTTTTTTTCATGGCTGACAGTTGGATATATTTAGTATTTGATAGTATGTCTAGCAACTTTAGGCACAAAGATGCAGCCAAGGACATACATATCTTTGAGATTTGGCATCATTAATGAACATACTCCAAAAGGCTTCCCAACACCTTTGTTTACAAGGTCTCATAGTGGACATTGCTGTACAGTTAGCACTTCTAGAATTCAATAATTTATTCAGGTACTCAAACAAAAAGGCCAAATTTGATATACCTCATAAATTCTGGGCTTTATTTTCAAGCAGGATCTTCAGAGGCTCGATCCTTCCTACATAATGTAGTATGTTTGCAAATATACAAAGGTATGACTCTGTCAATGAGTGTATCAATATTAAAAAATAAAGTTGTAAAATGACAAATTATTAATTTGAAACCTTATATTTTGTTTTACCCAATTGAAATAGTTCTTTTGGTTGAGAAATTTTTGTGACCATGCCTTTGGAAACAGAAATTTATCACACAATGGTGCTAGAGATAAGTAGAGGAGGAATTTTTGCTTGCACATGCTTCTTACTGATTGCCAGGAATTTCTCAGCTGAAATCTACATAGATTCAATGTTTCCTGAGCAGGTTAGAGGCATTAGCAGAGCCATTCTCACAGTTTCATTTCAAGGTAGCCTCATGCTTGAATGGATCTTAGAAAATTTGGATTCTCTCCCTGTCACTTCCAAAATTTTCTTCCAAGATATTTATTAGTCACATCACTTAAAGAATGAACTCTACAGACAAAATTATTAGCCTCCATGTGTTGCTTTCTGAATAGCTTATCGCTTTAATTCCTGGAGCCCTCACAAGCAATAAATGCCTTGTGTTGGCATACGAGAATGGATGGAAAACTGCCCCTCTGTTAAGAGAGATGAGCAGAGGCAGAGACACATAAGATATGTATATACCTATTTATTTTGGGTACCCAGTTAGACATGGATAATTTTGAAAGAACATTACGTACCACATATGTTCAAAGCATAGCTGCTGGGGGCTTTCTTTGTATTTCTAGATGAAGAAGTATGGGAACATCAGATTAGGGTCTCAGTGTAGGCACTGTAAAAATAAGAAATGCATAATACCAAAAAGTCTGGCAGAAGCAACATGGCTACTTTGGAAAACCTCGTTGGACTTTGTTCGGACCATTCAGCTGTATTATCTTTTCCTTTCTTGAAAACTTCTGCCTCATTAAAGTATACAGCTTCCAGCCCCTGTAACAAATTAAGCAGGGCTTCCACCTGCAAAGCCATTTACAGTATGGCTCTCCTTCCCACAAGCAGTTTTGACTTGGACACTCGAGACAACAGCGCCGAAGCAAGAGGCTGTATCATAATTCATTTGCAGCAAAAGAATTGTATCAAGTTTGTGCAGGAAGTTGTTCGTTAGGACACTTATTAACTTCATAAGTTTGCTCTTATGTGGAATGGTGTTAGTATTCTGCCATCCATGTTATAAATGTGGATTTACCTAGTGACCAGGAACAGAATAAAATGCATGAGTCCTTTCACATAGCTGATGTGGTGTTTTTTAAAAAGCAAGTCAATGCATAATCATGTGGAAGAAGGTCCATTGTAGCATATTCTTTCCTAGGCATCAGCTGACATAGTCTTAATTGTAGGAGTTTGCAGAACAGCACAAGGGAAAGCATTGAATTAAAATTTCAAGGCAAAAAAAATTATTTCTTGAAAGAATATTTATGTGATGATGGCTTCCCCCCCCCATTTCTTTTTTAAACAACAATTTGATATTGTACTTCTGAAGGCAAATTTTAGACATTTGGAGATGTTAGTATGTAGAGAAAAGGAAAATCTTAGCTGTCAGAGTAAGTGCATGTTTGCTTTTTCCAGGGTACTCTCTGGTGCATTGACCAGTGCAGCATTTAAAGTGATACAACTGATGGTGCTTCTACTACTGTCTTTGATTATACCAGTTAATTTTTGTACAGGGCTCTGAAAACGTAAAGTGCTGTGTGAATGGTTATTATTACTCCAGTTTTTCCCCTGGGAGGTTATTTCACAGACAAATAGACTTCACAGTGAAGAAATGTTTCTTGATCATAAGCCTTAATTTTCTCTTTGATCAGTTCCATTCTCATAGCTACACCTCGTCGTAAACAATTTCTTGGTATTAATGTACCACCTCTAAATCTCTGTAGATGGTTTGTGTGGATGCTCTGTCAGTGTGACTCATGGAGATCTTGGATCTTGCTTCATAAATCATCCAGCTGCATAATCTTTTCCTCATATTCTCTATAGGTTTCCTTTCTTTTGCTTTTTTTTCTCTTTGTTTTGTGTCAGGCTGCAAATATTTGCAATATTTTTGAACACAGTTTTATAAAATGCTTTGTGAAACAGAAGTGACTCCATCCTTTTCTTGGAAATGGCACTTCACTATACACATCTGAAAATTGCATCTCCTTATGGCCTTAAAAATTCTTTTACACCGAGGTAGAATTGCTCTGATTGAAAATTCGGATGGTGTAATAGCAGGAGGGGAGAAGGGATGGGACTTTGCTCTTGAGTTAGTAGGTTTAAGAAGTCTCTCCTCCTCATTTTTGGTTTTGCAGTTTTCCCCATGGTTTACAGTACAGTACAATGTTTTGGGAGCTTGTCTTTGCTGTGTTGTTTCAGTGAATGAGTATGGAATTTGTTCAGCAGTTAAACTGTACTGCACTTTGTACTTGTTCTTAAAACACAAACACACATCCACTGTTGGACGGTAGGACAGTAGACAATAAGAGCATCTAAGGGAGAAACTTGGGAAACCTGGACGTCAGAAGATTGCTATGAAAGGCAGAATTTTAACTTTTCACTTGCTTCCAATTTAGCTGATTTCCTCTATTCACTAATTCTGTCTTAAATAAATCTGTAGTTAGAATAGAATTAATTTTGTATTGTTATCTTCATGAAAAAAGGAAAACCTGAATACCAAGTTAATGTGAGTATATATTCGGGAGACCATACATATATTTTTTTCAAAGCAGACAATATGATCTGAAAAATTGTCCTTCAGTCCCTGTTTTTGAAAGAGATGGATAAATATCCTGTAAATCTACAGTTACAGTAAGTGGCACTGGCTAATGATTTGATTTGAGGATTGAGAGCACAGTCTGGATTTACTCTTTGTGCATTAACACAGGTCAAATGGACACAGGCTGCATTTTAAATCAGTAATGGAAGGCTGAAGCCTGCCCTAAACCAATCACATCAGCCTTGTCCAAGACCGATTGATCCCGAGAGACTGAGCCCTGTGAGTACAGCTTTTATATGAATGGACTCTGTGCAGCCTGAAGTTTCATTCATAAAATGGATGCTGAAGGGAAAAAAAAAAAAGCCAACCCACACACGCCAAACCCTGGAATGTCCATTTATGCGGAGCTGAAGGGTGTAGTGTTCCCTCAGCTGCTGCTTTTGCCAGTTGCCTTAAAGTAATGATTAATGCTGCTTGGCCCTGCCTGCCTGCAACCTGACACCATTTATGGCCTTGGTGTGTTTCTAATGTATAGTGAATGAGAAGGCTACATTCTCAAATCAGAAACATAAACAGGAACTGGTTGGTCTGAATTCCATTCAAATATGTCACTTCAGCCGTGCAGTGTTTGTCCAACTTCGATTTTACAGGCAGGGGATGGGGTGGGGGAGAAAAAGCAACACAGACATTTTTGCAGTAAGATTACCAACAAAAGGAGCGAGGGGGAGAGAAAGTACTGCTGTCTTTTGTTGAATTCAAAGGGGAGTGATGTTTAAGATACATTTTTCAGTTACTGAGGTTAATAAAAGCAAATACATGATTTTAAAGTACGCTCAAAAGATCAGCTCCATGTGGAATTTCAATTGAGAGCTGAATGTATGAGCCTTTGTTTTCCTGTTCTGCTGTATAAAAAGTTACACATCGCCTAGACAGGCTGTTGACATCTGGTCTCACAAAATGCATTAGATGTTGTCATAGATCTAAAACCCGAAGTTGTGGAAAGGAAGCTGTTTGCATAAGGGTTTTTTTCTGTGTGTTTATACTAATTACACTTAAACATGAGCTGATGGAGCCAAATCTAATTCTCTGATACAGATTTTTTGTCAAGGGAGGTATAAGAAATTCACTTAACAAATTTTAGGTAGCTATTTTTTAGAAGGAAGTGTATGTCTATCTATGAGTGCACATACTTGTAGGGGTTTTTTTTCCCCCAATAGCTGGTACAAAGGCTTATGACAGAGAAAACGGTGAATAACCTTCCATTCTGAATGTTTTTAAATTACATAATAATTTGGGAAAAGATTGCTTGATTTTGCATGCTGAACCTGCTACTGAAAAAATAATACTGACTTTACTGATTTACTAATTCATAGGATTCTCTTGTCATTACGTAGCTTCTGAGGGGATAGTGCTTTTAAAAGTGATTGAACTAAAACTTGATCCATCAGCATTTGAGTGGTAAAATACGCTCAAGCAATTCTTATATAAGGAGATTGTAATTAGTTCCAGTAATTTTACCTGCATGCCTCCTTTTGGGGAGTCATTTGAGTTTCAATCTAAATGTGTTCTGCCGGTTTAAAAAATTATAATTTTCATGATCCAAAAGAATGATTTGGTACTTCTCCCTGCAAGATACATATCATGTATATTTTTCTTAGTGATGCCTGGTGCTACCTTAACCAGTTGATGCACTTGAGGAATTGCCTTTCTTACCTAAAAAGGTCCTGTTTTCTGGTGATTTCAGTATTACTCTTCACCCTTGAGCTAGTTAGAGCTTCTCAGTGATGGGGGAAACAGCTGCTTTCCACCAGGAGGCTAAATGTGTTTCAGTGGTGGATGAAGCACTCCTTTGTAAACAGTTTGTCAGTGCTCTTGGAAATCCACGAACAGAAAAGTTATTTGCAGTGGGATTGTGATGTTTTAAGTCTGATGCCAAAAGTATGATGTGTTCTAGCTTGAACATTTTATTTTTAAAAGGCTACTTTTCTCTCTGCACTTGGTAAAAATCTCTCCCACTGTGCAAACTGCCTCTCCATGTACCAGAGAAGTGCTTGTATTGCTCAAGTAAGCACTTTGTGAAGCTCTGTAGGACAGCAAAGGGATGTCTGGAGTGTTCGCAGCATGTGTATCACAGGGTCAGGTTGACATGTGTGAGTGACACCTGGGAGGCAGGTTGCTCCCAGCTGCCTGAGGGGCTTGTGGTTGCCCTTCTATACCCAACAGCACAAAGGAAAAGAATCTGCATGTGTTGCATTTCTTGTCTGTGGGAACACAAGTGACACATTTAAGTCTATCTGTATAGATATACGAACTCTGAATTGCTGAAATAGGAGGCAAAATTCACATAATTACTTTTCAGATTAAAAAAAAATCAAGAGGGACAGGGTGTAAGTTAAATTGCAGGACTGCCAGTGGAATCACTTCAGAGTTTTAGGTAACAGCTCCTTTGGGAAGTTTCTACTGGGAACTGCTTTTAATATAACTTAATTGGTAATAAAGTATTAATGGGAAAAATAGGCAGGAAAACACTAAGATGGTTACAGTTTTAGTGTCATCACTTTGTTCTAATCCTGCAAGGAAGTAGGCATGTTTCATGTATGAATTGTGGTGTTTGGTGAACTGGAGTGACTTGTCAACAAGCTCCCTGAATAAGGCAGCAGCTCACCAGTGCACCATAGTGTTTACTTGAGCTGCCACATGGAGAGTGAGACCAGGCAGGTAATAACTTCTTCATCCACCCTGTTTCAGATGGCACATGCCTTCTAAGCCTCCATCTCTGTGTTTCTGCTTCTGCACATTCACATATGTAATGCAATACTGCTGTATCACAGTGTGCTTTGTCACGTGCACGTGCATAGTGCCCTGGGCCTCCAAATCTTCAGGTGATGTTGATAAAGTGAACTAAAAAGTATTTCATAGTTAGAGTGTTACATAACAGACTGTCCTTCAGTTAGGAAGGCTGTGTAAGGTCAGAAATAGGAATGGCTGAAGAATAAATCCTGGTTCAGGTTTCAGTTCCTGCTTTGCTCTGCTTCATTCAGAGGTCACTTCATCCTGTAGAAGACAGTCAGTCACCTCATCCCTTTTCTTGCAGAAGCTCCATCTTCCCTGTGTCTAGCCTGGCTATGACACAGGCTGAAATTCTGTTTTTTTCTGTACTAAGAGAGACTGTGCGTCTGAAGTCTGGTCCTTATCTCTGAAAAACAATCAAAAAAGAGAATTTAAGGATTCCTTACCTGCTTTGAGTTATACAGGGCTGAGACAACCCAGCCTTTTAAATTCTAACACAATTAATATGAAATACTACCTTACCAAGGGACCACTCAAGTGTCTTACTTGATAATGAAACTTAGAACCTATGGCTGCTTAATTCAATAGCAGATTTTTTTATTGTCCTGACAAAGTCTGTTCAGACTTTTTCTGTTTAGATGTATTTTGATGCAGGCACAGCAGAGCTTATTTCCAGTGTTTTTCTCTGTGAGAGTCCCAGATGAGAAGGCATTTTTGCCGTGTCTAGATTACATGTAATTTTAAAACAGCACCTATTGGGAAAAAAATGGTTTCATGGTATATTCATTGTTTTAAGTTGACTGCTAAGTTTCTGTACCTTTTGTACATTTTTGTACCTTTCCCTATTTTTAGTTTTGGGTTGGCTTTTTTTTAAGGGATTCTGCTACTCTTGAGCTGATGCAACCTTACAATGTGAATTACTTCATTAACAGTCTGAAATGACCTTGTTGTGTGTCCTAAATCCAGGTACTTTTTTCTTCAAGGACTGAAAATTGATAAAAGGTCTTAAATCAGTCACCTCAAACACTTGGATCTTGCCTGGAAGTATTTTATCCCTGATTTTGTCTTATTTGTTGTCTTGAAACAATGGCGTAAGGAGAAGAAAATGTATAATTGCTCTGTAATTTCTGCACTAAAATGTTTTCTTTTGAAGTAGCTCCGCTTAGCCTGTAAAAATACTTCTGGGTCTTAGTCAAGCATTTAGTACAATTTTAAACTGTAATACTAAATTTCATTGGTTGGACTTTTTATTAGATAAGGTAGAAATGAAAGCAGCAGGCAATTTAATTAGCAGTAATTTTTCTGGGCAAGTCATTACTTTGATGAACTTCAGAGCAATGTTTATGGCTCCTAATTAACCATGTTAGTCATTTGATTGAATAATCACTTTGGAAATGTTTCTACAATTTGATTAGAGTCTGACCCACTCTGATAGTCATAAATTAACTGATAGCACTTTAGGATAACAAGACTCTAGTTACTTTACGAGAAATAAACTCTTCCTTGCTGTATTTTTCGGTCCTCTGTGGACTGTTTAAGCACAAGCTAACCAGAAGATTAAGTAATGCTGGTACAAACAATGCTTGCCTTAAAGAGACTCCAGATGTTAATTATACTTGACTTAGGAGCATAAGAGATGAAACCTCGAATTGGCTAAGACGACAACTTCTTGAACGTGTGCATAATTTTTTTTCTATATACTCTGCTGTATCGCTTTGCAAGAGTGGAGTTCATGAGTCAAAAAGGGCTTTGCTGCCAATACTAGAAATTTTTTACCTAAAATAGAAAATAGCATCTGTTTCACTTCTACAACTTCCTCTATTTTGCGTAGATTTTTCCATTCTCCTTAAAATTCAATCTACTTGGTAACATGAATGATTCCTTGCAGGTGAACCACTGCTTGTAGCCTTGACTTCTAGTCTGTAGAGTTATACTTGACTTGGGTGATCACTGAGTCACCGATTCCTGTGGTTGCTCAGTATAGCTGTCTGAGGCATTGGAGATTGTCAAAGCCTGAGGAGGCAGGCACTCAGTGTTTCATCGAGAGAGGAGGTAATGAGGAGTTCGGCACAGATGTGCAAGAGAGACGGTGGACTGTTAGAGGAAATTTATTATTGCTGCCCTGTGTTTTACTTGTTTTGTGAAGTCAGTGTAAAACCTCATTTTCTTATCCTGCCAGATCTTTGATACTCATCACTAGTCAGTGAACAGTGAAATTTGGAATCACAGTCTGAAAGAGTCTGTAGGCGGTGTTGGAAAAATAATGTCTGCTCTTTCGACCTTTTGTTTGCATCTCAAAGAGTTACAAGTTACTGGTAACAGATTGCATAGCTTAGGGTAGGAGTTTATCACAAGATCAAATAGACTTGGTTAAGCAAGACTTCTGATATGCAAGAATTGGGTTAAACATGGTCTAGAAGGGCAAACATTTATAGTGTATTTCTGTTTGCAAGTCCATGTATATTTCTGTTTGCAAGTCCATATGGCTTCCTGGGGACAGTGTGAGACATGGGGAAGAAAAAGAAAGACATTTAAAGAACACCATTTTCATTAGTTCTCTTGGCTTGTTCTCATTATTCTTGCAGATTTGAGTAGAGGTGGAGAATAGCAAATAAATATCGGTACTACTTAGAATACGTACAGTAATTTTTGGGGGAAAGTTGTCATTTTTGTTTAAGGATGTACAAGTGGACAGTGTGTCATAGATACATGTAAATGTGTAGATAAAATGCTTAGTGATCAGGGAAAATTTCATTAACTGTTAAAATCCTTTAGTGGGGTCTAATAAGCAGTATCTTACTGTGGATTCACTTTGGCATTCCTTGTGTTAAGGTCGAGTTTATAAGTCTCCAGTGTGATTGGCAGGCCTTTCAGTGTAATTGATTAAAAATGTTGGGTTGAATTAGCTCAGGGTTTAAGATATAGTCTGTGGTGTGGATTTTTTCGTCCATGAATGGTCTAAAGTGTAATAACTGTGGGAGTCAGCTTTTAGCAAAGTTTATTGAAAACGGGTTTGAGTTCAAGTGCCTATGTTAGATCTGGAATCCTCATATCATGATTTTCTCCTTCGCCATGCCTTGTGCGTGCCGTTGTGAAGTGCTGACTGTTTGTTGACAGGTTCCCTCTCATTGTGACTTGCATCCTTTTCTTTTCTCTTCTGCCTGTAGCCTGTCTCACTGATAACCTGCACGCTTTTAGTTCCAGACAGTCTTTTGACTTGCATTGTTGTCTTCTCCTTTCAGAAGTGCCTAGCTGCCATTCCATTTACATGAGGCAAGAAGGCTTCCTGGCTCACCCAAACAGAACAGAAGTTAAGTTTTCTATTATGTATCATTTTTGTATGAGAGAAATGTAAAAAGTAAGAAGCCTGGAGGGATTTGGGGTTCACTGCTATAATTCTGCTGCTGGGAAGACAAGTCATCTTTCTTTCCTTTTCCAGTATTGAGTTTCTGATGCACTGAATTTTTTGTAGGTTCTCTCAATGCCATGACTTGATCAGAATAGAAGCAATCATATTATGAACTTAGCTTATTCTGCTTTTTAAGGCCTCTAGCAGTTGAGAGACTCTTAAAAATTTCCATTTCAGCCATTCTGCTGAAGTGATATTTTCCAGACTCCTGGTATTATGACAGGCTCAGTTAAATGTCTTAAGTAATCCATTTTATACTTTAAATTCAGTGAAGATTTTTTTTTGTTACTGTTTTTGCAATGTTTTGTTGCATCTTAAGCCTAAAGTTGAGATTAGTACCAAAACTCCCAGTGATTTCAGTAGGGCAGAGCTTAGGTAATTGTAAAAATTAATAATTCTGAGTACAAGAACTTCATATGTATTAAAAGTAAGAAGGCAAACAGAATTAAGGCTAGTGAAAGAGAAGTATAACTTCCACTCTCTTGTTTTAGTCTGTCTATCTTGTCAATATATTATTTTTGCTTGCTTTTTTTAGGGTTTGATTTTCTTCCAAGAGGCAAATTTCACAAACATGAGGAATCTGGTTTTGAGATAATGAGAATCCAGATAGATGTGTGAATCAAAGTCTTCTAGTAAGACTTCATTCACTAGTGAAAAGACACAACGGGAAAGATAACTCATCTGACTAAAAGCCCTGTTGCTTCTGGGGTCAGATAAAGGCAGAAAAAAACCCCAGAAGATAGTATTTAACATGAAAGGTGAAACAGGAGATGGAAATTTCTAAGTCTTGGTATTTGAAATTATATGAAGTATGGAAGCTTGATAAGGGAGGTGAAAGACATTAGGGAAAAATCCACACACTACAGGGCTAATGGCAACCCATTTTCTGTTTGAATCATAGCGCAGATAGGGGAAACCCAATCTTAGCTGTATTATGCACTTGTAAGAGGTGGGAGGTGGCAAAATGAATGACATAGAAAAATCAGTGGTGTTTGCTAAATATTTGTTTTCTGTATTTGGAAATTAGTCAACATGATTTTATGGAATAAAGGTCATGTCAAATCTGATTCTATTCTTTGCTGAGATTAAAAGTTTGATTGATAAAGATGCTTGTATCGTATAGTTAGACTTTTTATGGCATTCAATTTGCTTCTGCATTACACTCTGATTAAGAAGTTAGTGCAAAGCAATATCAATAATGTACACATTAAATACATTAAGACCTGGCCAACTGACAGATCTAAAAGTGGCTGTCACTGAGCAATCATTTCTGAATGGATTGTTTCTATTATAGTTCTGTAGGAATTGATATCAGAAGTGTTGCTATTCAACATTTTCAGTAAAGACATGGAACAAAGTTAATAGATAACTTTATAGCACAAAGAGTGGTGAGAAATGGGCAGGACAGGGCAGTCACACAAAGCATTTTGAATTGTTTAGTTATCTGGGCACATTAAACAAAATGGTTTTTTAATACATGAATGTAGACCAGGCCTGTGAAACTGGGAAGCAGTGTATTAGAAAAAATGATTTTGAGATGGGCCTCCTCCTTCTCCACTTCACAGTGGTAAACCAGCCCAACTGAACACTTCATTCAACCTTATGGCAAAAAATCCTTCTGTAATACCTACACAGTCAAAGAAAGGGTCAGAGGGTGGCAGGAGAGGAGGAGATGTTTTGACTCACTAAGTAGCATTTTTGAGGCCAGTACTGGTATGCAATACAGTTCTGGTTAAGGAAAACATAAACATAATAGGGAATAGTAGTAGTGTGTACAGAAGAGTGTGCTAGAAGGCTGCTGGGTCACAGAAAGTGCCTTTTAATGAAAAAAAATAAAACTTTACAAAATTACCTTAATTGGAAGGAACATCAAGGGCAGTGAGTGGTAGTGACTTCTGCGAGTGCAGGAAGGAAATACCAAGTAGTACTTCTTTAGACTCACAGGTTGAAGACCTGCAGGAACTAATGGTTAAAAGTCAAAGCAATACTACTTCAAACAGGAAATGAGAGAAACATTTCAGAACAAATCATAGAGGAAAAATGGGTGTGTTTTCATTTTTGCAGGTGGACATTAACAGTCTTTTGGGAATGCATACATTAATTAAACATCCCTGTACTGAGGCCAAAATACTGTGATTGGGCGGTGTGTAAAGGAGGTGGCATATTAGTCTGATTCCTGTATGACTTGGTGTTCCCTCTGGCATTAAGCCTATGATCCCTTCTTTCTCCATGCATCTTTTATATAAACACCTCTCTCTTTTTAACTTACAGGCTGTATGTTTGAAAAGGGACCTAGGCAGTTTTATGATGACACTTGTGTTGTTCCAGAGAAGTTTGACGGTATGTATGACTTAACTCTTTTTTCATGTGTTGGGAGATGAGAAGGAAAGTGATGAGGGACTTTTCTCTGTTGCTGATCAAAAAAGCCCAGTAATGTTCCAGTTTAGGATTCCTTAACGCACCATTCGCTGTGTGCCAAACCAAAGCTGACCTTTGTCTCTTGAAACCAAAGTCTCCTCTTTTAATAGGATGTCATTTGAATTTTGCCAGCAAAAGATGCTGTATCCAGAGTTGTGGTAGAGGAGCTCAGTTCTTGTACTGTTAAAAAAGTAAGAGGGGGATTTCCATTGCACTGATGATCATATTGCACTTGTTGTTTGAGATTTGGTGAAAGCTCTTATAATTACCAAAACGATGGAGAAAGGAGCAGCTTTGGTTTTACTGATGATTAAGCCTCTTGTCTTGCTGTCTATGAAGTGATGAATAGCGGGGAGTGAATGTGTAGGGCATTTTTGTGTTTGTGTCAATGTATTTGTACTAGGTTAAATGTGCTAGTGGTTTTATTTCTCAGTGGGATTGATAACAAATCAATGCTCTTTTCACAGCACTACCAATTGTAACAGATTTTTTTAAGACTAATTCTGAGGTCAATTACAATGAATTGGTCCAAATTATCCTCAGTTACTCTGATGTAAAATCAGTTTCCTGATGTAACTCAGTTGATTTCAGATTTATTTGATTATAAGCAAAGTAGATGGACACAGTATTTCTTGCCAGTGACTCTTAGTCTGCAACTTTGGGAAGTAATTTGGAGACAAGTTATATAAATTTGCTGAAATGGCTTTATGTTAGTGTATGTATGCTACCGTAGTGTTGTTATAGCTTTTGTGTTAGTGTATTTATTTATTTTACTAGTTTTATTTCTTCATTTTACTATTTATTTCAGCAGGAAACATTAGATACTTCCTGTTAAACTTGTGAACAACTCTCTGACCTTAGCTAGAAGTAGAGCTGGAGAATTGGCATTTTTCTTCTGCTTTATTTTGTTTGTTTTCCTCTGAGAATCACTTATGGATTACAAAAACTGTTGCATGTCTAGCAGCATTTGTGTTTGCTGAAGACTCAGAGACTCTGAAATGAAAGTAACCCAAAAAACTGCACATTCTTCAAACATAGTATCATATGTATTGTCGGGTTAGTAAGAAATAGATACTTTTAAACAATATTAGACATAACTGAAAATTGCTCAAGCCAGTATTGTGTTGTCACTGCATCGACACATTCACTGAAAGGATGATTTATTGAAAGTCTACTTTATATCCTGGGCTTGTAATGTGAGCTTGGGCTTTTTGTGTTGTTGTTTTGGGTTTATTTTCCTTTTTTTTGAGAGCGAGTTGTTTGTTTGTTTGTTTTCTTTAAAAGCACATTGTATGAGGGACTTTTCTGTCCTCAGAAGCGATTGTGGGTCTGATCTGTTTCAAGTACCACTGGCAAATTTATATTTACATTTATGGGAATGGGGATCAGACCCTGTACTACTTGTTAAAACTCTGTGGGAGTAGCATTTATCTATGTCTTCCTTGAATATTCTTTTTGTTTGTCTGGCTTTTGTACAGGGAGGGGAATGAGAATAAAAAAGAAATACAAATAAAGTAAAAGAAATGAATGTTGGGAAATATTTGTGTGCTTGCAAAGCAAGCAGTTTGCTCCTAGTTTCTATGACTGTCAAGTGAGAGAACACCTTGTACTCTGGAAGATTGATGTCATGATGCAAATATGTGTGTTTATACTTGTAGTGCGATGGCTTTTGAGGAAAAAAATAGCAGATGTGTCATCATATTCTGGCCAGTAAAGCAAAAGTTGGATAAGTCCAGGACTACCCTTGATGTTTCAGAAGTAGATTCTCAGCTGCTTCGTTTGAAATCAGAGATTGGCACAGGCAAAGAATCTGATCCTCTGTAATACTGCACTTGCTGTTCGTGCATTGCTCAGCTATCATTAAAAGAAAAAAAAAAACATGTCCTTGAAAAAGAAGGACTTTCAAGGCTGGAACTTGGAACCTCACATAAACCAAAAAGCCTTGTGTTGATTTATTTGTTTTCCACAACTATTTACTCAATTTTCTTCCTGTATTACAAAAGGAAGTGCTCCATTTTGAATATTATTATTCTGCCTTTCGCTACACGGCGCCATTCTGTAATGGCCATCAGAGCATCCTAATGTTGTGGTCAAATGTAAATTCCTGGCTTTCTGTGGTAAATGGGTCACACTGTTTATTGAAGAGTAATGCTGTTCTGGTAGTTGAAATAAGGAATTTTACCAGTATATCAAGGATTGCAGTCATTGTGTGGAGAAAAAAATAGTCTGCTTCAGTATCAGACCTTTCCACTGTTGTTGTTTGCATGAGTTGGTTAGTGTGAATATGATTTAAAAACAACAAAGACAGTATAGATGTAGCAGGATGTTTTTTTCATTGGCAGTTTTTGGAACAGCTAGTCGAATGTTACTGTTGGTTTTTAAAAGGTTCCTCTAGACTTAAAATTTAGAAAAAGTAGCTTACTGCTTTTCGAGGGAGTACTAATTTAATATATAGATATCAGTTAAAGTAATTTGTTCTTATATGCAAGTTTAGTATGCCACAGAGGAACTGTGCAGGATTTACATGCCTTTACATAAAGCATATGCTGTTTAAGTCCAAGTCAAATACTTTGTCAAATTTTCCTTGAAACCATTTGCATGCAAATGTTTCACACAATAGGGTTTTGCAGCTTTATGAAGCATACCTTACATTACTAAAACTGGGGCCTCTGCAAAGTATAGCACACAAACACTGTTCTTCACATATCAGAGTTGCTTCAAAAGTAGTTCATGCTCTTTATGATGGGGTACTACAAAATGGTTTGTAAGCAAGATTTGCATGTATCAAAAGTGCATGGGAAGAGGCTTAGTAAATGAATGTATGTGCTTCCTACATTCATGAATGAATATAGGTGCTTTTGAGTATATTAGTATGTTACTGTAAGCCGCCAACAAACAGGGAAATGCTGCATTTGTGGGTAGTGGATTCTTCCCTCTGTTTTATTAACCCTAATGACTGCTTTGCTGGTTTAACTGGCAAACCAAGCAATGATGCTTTTTTGTGCAATGCTCCTCTAATGCTGTTGTTCTGTGCAGGTGATGTCAAACAGGAGCCAGGCATGTACCGTGAAGGACCCACGTACCAACGGCGAGGCTCACTTCAGCTGTGGCAGTTCTTGGTAGCTCTTCTTGATGACCCATCAAACTCTCATTTCATAGCGTGGACTGGCCGAGGCATGGAATTCAAGCTGATTGAGCCAGAGGAGGTGGGTTAGACAGACAGCATGCCCTCTCATCCACTGCACCATCCTGCAAATTTAATTTTGTTCCTATGGATTTAGGCCTTATTTTCCGTCAGTGTTTTGATTCAGCAGCACTTTAGAAGGGTGACAGAAAGCAATGGCAAGGGAAGTGCTTCAGTTAGGACAGGTGTGGTTAAGCATAGGCTTGACTCCTAGTCCCACAAATTAATAATAGTATTGCAACACTAGAGTTAAAAAATACTTCACATTAATTGTGAGTCCCAAATTTTTTTAGAACCACTTTATGGGTAGAGCTGTGTTCCAAAATCCTTTGAAAACTTGTCACTTTATAGTCTTTGAACACCAAATATTCTTCAGTGTGAAGATGTGGGAACTTGGAGCTTTTAGGCTGTAGTGTGAAGTACCCCCAAGCCTGACAGATGGCAAAGGAGGAGGTTAAGATTGTTTGGCAATAAAATCCCACCAAAATTATTTAAACTTCCCTATCTTTATGGTTTTCTCCAGAATCTTCCTGATTATCTGTATCAGTAGATTGTTTAGTGCATACTTTGATCCTGGGCTTGTAAACATTCATGCACATGCACAGCTTTCCTGAACCATGAAGGACTCATAGAATAGGTAAAATTACTTGCATTCATGAACACTTACTGAAGCATGAGTTAGTTCACTTGTGTGATAAAAAGGAGTAAAATGAATGTGTTTATTACATGAAAAATTTTGGACTAGGTAACATTATGTAACCTATCCTGCATTCTAAACAGTCATGGAAACTTGGAAGAGCAGGTATATATGAATTTTACTGTAAAATTGATGTGAAGGATTTAATTAGGGTTGTCAAAAAACAGTATCATTCTGCTTTACTTTTTTGCCTCTTGAATAGGGTTTGGTAATAGAGAAGAGACCATAGCAAATTTTCTGACAAAATGCCCTCTGAGTGAGAGCTGAGTAGGAATGTTCGGGGGTGTATGGCTGCTTCTACATTCCATCAGCTATTTCTGCTGTTTGCCATCCATCTGCTGGTATAAGCAATCTGAAAGCTTTCTTGCATTTTGGTTACATTGTCTGCTAGCAGATCTATGGGGATGATAGAGTAGCTGGGGATGGATGTCCCCCAACAGGACTGATGTCCCTTTCCTTCCTGACATGGTCTGGCTGAGGAGCAGGTTGCTGCAAGGACCCCATGCTGGCTCTAGTTTGTCTGAGCATCCCCACACTAGTGATAGTCACCAGGGCAGATCCTGGCATTGTGCATCTGAGGATTTGACCTCACAACAGTCTTAGTTGATTTGATTCTGAAACTTGCAAGTCAGCGGCCTTAGCAGGCAACATGGATTTCTTAGTTGTGGGACCTGTCCCAGAACAAAGTCTTTGGAAAGACTTTGGTTTGTGTGAATAAGATATCTAATTTCTCCCCCCGTCCTCAGTCTCTGTATTTACCCTCTGTATTTTGTCTTGTCTTTAAGATATGTCCAATTTTTTTCAAGATTGAAGAATTTTATTGAGAAATGGTTTCCAGCAGATGGTGCAAAAACTTTATAGATTTTATGAGCTAAGAAAAGGAAAGTAGCAAAACCAAACCCTAATGTTTCCTTATTGTGCAATTCCCCAAAGATATTCTAATTTAAGTTAAACAGATCATCTGCTTGTCAGGCTATGTAGAAGTTGCTTTGTTTATGAACAGTGTGGCATCCGAGATCTGGAGGAGGCAGGATACTTGAAACTTGTCTCACTCATGTGGTTTCTTAGGGAGTACAGAGGAGCCTAAGTTGTTTTCATATGAATGTCATGAATCTGTTGATTAAAATAAGACTAGCCTATAGGAAGTTGCACAATTCCGTTGGTTGCCAAGTGTAAATTGAAGGGAAATCAAAGAGCTTGTTGGTTCTGCTGTGGCAGGTTAGGATGTCAATAACATGACCTTTCTGTCCCATTCCTTGCTGGCGGTTTATACCCTTGTAGAAAGGGTGACAATAGAAATGAATATGTATCAGCTCCTGAAGTGCCATAGTTCATTCAGAAAGTTAAGTAATAGTGAGCTATGGAGGCTGAGAATTGGGCATAGGTCCATTTATGCCACCTGGTCACAGGGATAGCAAACTTCATCAGGAAGGTGGGATGGAAGGGTAGAAGCGTGAATCCCTTCCAGAGAGCAAGACTAAGTAAATGCTGTGCAGTTCAGGGACAGGAAGAGTTGCTTACCAAGACTACTTCTGGACCTAGCTTGCTTGTTCAGGAGTGTCAAAATACCACACAGTATAGCATATTCTTAACCCTTTGTTGTAGTTATCTTTGTTGTGTATTTATTTATTTTACAAGCCTGTTATTTTGGAGACATTCGGGACTCTGATTAATGCAGAAAAAATCTTGGAAGGAATAGACAGAGTGACGTGGGCATGTGGTACAGAGATGAGTAGGTGAATCAAGGTTATGCATTTAGGTCAACTCTGCAGCTGAAATAAATTGACATGATTGGAGGTGTGTTTCGATACAGCTAAAACATAGCTGAAGTTAGCAGAGCCCTGATAATTTACATAAGCCTGAAAGGCTGCACCACTGGAATGGTGAATGATTTCAGTGGAATTTCAGAAATTATTGTCCAGGTGGAGATCGAAATCATGGATTTTGCTGTTGTTTAGTCCCCTTCAAATCTCAGTGCTGCATGTTGCCTATGGCTTGCCTCAAAAAGCTCCAGACACCTGTGGGAAAGTTCATAGAGCAGTCTGCAGAGAAGCCTTTTGGCTACTCTGTCATTTTTCCAGAGCATATGCACCTTTCAAACATTTTTATAAAATATCCTTTAAAGATTTCATCAGTTCTGACTGTTTTTTCCTTCTGGTGACATGATAGTCATTTTACAGACAGTAATTTAAATATGACCAACAGCCAGTTATAATTTCAGGTGGGGAATAAGAAATTAAGCTCTTTAAACAAGGCTCTCTTTCTCCAGAACTATCTTTAGCAATAAAACAGGAAGCAGAAAGGCAAGTAGAAGTCATAAGTTGGAGCAGAAGGCATGTTGTTCTCTATAGAATGGTTTCATGAGTTGCTTGCAATTCACTTTTTATTGTTTTTTTTCAAGGGAAATTATACAACTGCAACTATGAAATTTCTGTTCTGTTCTTAATGCCACCACGTAGTTCTTAAAAACAATTGGTCTACCTGCTCAGATAATTCTTTTTTTTTTGCTAAATTAGTGTTTAAAAGTTGGCTTTTGACTTGTATCGCCTAATCTCCTAACTTTACTGTCATTTCAAGTACAGTTTGTATTAGTTCATGAACTAAGTGTTCATGTATATACATGTGTATTTAGTATAACTTAGTTTTCTAAGCAAGGAAAAGACAGGAATAATACAATTATCCATAGTATCAGACTAAAGGTAGTTTTCATCTTTAGTGAAAATTTTCTGGTGAAACTTGCTTTTTTTTTTCTTTCTATCTTTGTATGGCTTTATTTTTTCCTTGTTTTTTCCTTATTAAAAAGCAAAGTAAAAAACCCTAACCCTCCATCACTTTCGCAAATAAGTAAGCCTGTTTCAAGTTTCATGGTGATGTGTGTCTGCTTAAAAATTGTCGTAGCAATGAGAAATTCAGGTCATGGCAACCTTTTCTCTTTATTTGTTGCACCTGCAGGGTTCCCTGTCCTGCATCCCCAAATAAACTATCTGATGATAAGATCTGCTTGTTGAATACATTTAACAAATCAGTGCTAATCCATTTTTGTGGCAGGTGGCACGTCGCTGGGGGATTCAGAAAAATAGGCCAGCTATGAACTATGATAAACTTAGCCGATCGCTTCGCTATTATTATGAAAAGGGAATCATGCAAAAGGTGAGTAACTAGTTATGTATTGCATTTCACCAGTCTTGCGTGTTAATCCATAAGTCAGTTTAGAAGGAGTACTTTTAACTGCATGGGTTAGGTAGCTTTTTCATCTATTTAAGCAAATACTTTTTGACCTACTAGGTCCAGCATATGCATTAGGGTTTTTTTTCCCCTGTGTAAAAAGTGTATGTGGTTTTAGTTCCCACAATGCGTGTCACGAGTATAGGGAAAGAAGTAACATTCAAAAATACCCAAAAGAGCTTCCTGGCAGCTGGGAAAGGCATATAGTAGAGTACAGTTTGATTAATATTTTGCAGATCTAAATTAGCTGCCCAGTGCTTGGGTACTTGGTAAGAGCAAGATAGGACAGAAAAATTATACCTATTAATATAGCAAATACTTCAATAATTTTACCAATAGTGTTCTAATAATACTGTTTTAAATTGAAATTTAGTATTTTGAATAGACTGAATTAGGAAAAATATTTAACAATAATTTTTATATTACAGGTTGGTCTTGCTGACAGCATTCAATCCATTCTTCTATTGGGGCTTGCTGATTTACATGTATATTTTTAAATGTTGCTATGTTGTACTTTGTAGAGTGACTGAGGAATCAATAGGAGAGACCTGTCTGCTTTATCTACAAAACTGGCAGGTGTGATCAAAGATTGTAATGAACACCTTGTGCTGTGATACTTATTCCTTATCTTTTCACATTAGTTCTGTGACCTGTGATGATTAACATGTTTAAACCCACCATTTGCCAATTCAGTGAATGGCAACAGACCTGCCAGCTCAGGTTAATGGGCAGCTTTTCCAGTAGGTTTTGTGAGCTCTTACAAGATCTCTTGCTTAGATTATGGGATTGTTGCAGTGCACAGCTTTTTCACTCTCCAGGATTCAACTTGGACAACAATCTGGGCTAGTAGTGGCTTACAGTTCTTCAGTAGTCCAGCACCTCATTCATTTTTGTGTGTCACGTTACTGTAGCTTGAGTCTTTGTAAAGCGGTCTGGAAGCTGGGTCTGCTTGGGGAGAAGCAGAAATGCTTCAGTTTGCAGGTTAGTGCTTCAAGCAGAGGAGTTCCTTATGGCAGGTTACAGCTCAGCTGCATAGGCAAGTGTGCTGCCAGTGCAGTTCAAAGGCAGCAGAGAGGCGTAAAAAAGGAGCAGAGTAAAGCAAGTTGAAAAGGTGGGGTTGGAAATACCAGAACGCTGATAATGCTGCCTCAACACACACATCCATTTGATATGGAAAGTTTACAAGTACTTCTGACAGGTAGCTTGCTACATTTGAAGCTACTACTTTATTACCTACAAAAATATATTTAGCACACATACTGAAAGCTATCTTGTGTGCTTATTTTTTTGACATAGCAATGTTTGAGGCTTGTCCCTAGGATCACTATCTGGCCAGTTTATGTATGTTAAAAACTAATAGAGGATGTAGATTCGTAGCAGGTTTCTTTACTGCAAAGTTTGTATATACATTTTCCCTCCTTTGTGTTAAATTAAGCAATGACAGCAAGTTATGCAAAAGCTTGATTTCTGAATGCAGCCTGTCAAACTTGCTGGTATTAATTTGACATAAAAAATTCTACTGCAGATGTAGCCTCTATAAAATTCTACTTTTAGAAAAAATAAGCTGAAATTTTAAGGAGGTACTTCAAACTATTTTGCACCCATAAGAATAGAGTTGTTAAGTTTGCAACATTTTTGCCATCTTCATTCACTCACTTCAGTGCTGTGGTAACTGGAGTTGCAAGAAGCAAGACAATATGATCTTCATTTTAAAATAATTTTAATAAATTGTGAGAATACAACATGGTTCATATTTTTAAGAGCAGTTTTTTTTAAATAAGGTGTGTGAGGGGACACTGTATTGACTTCTGTTTGTTGTTTGGGTTTAATAAGACAACAATTCTGTGTTGTTTTTAGCATTCCTTAACTTTTAGGAAGTTGAAACACTGACATGTGGTGCTGTTTTCTGATTAAGGGAAAACTTGAGGATCTCTGGACAAATTGCCCCTCCATAAGCAAATCTAAATGTCCCAGCTTTGCATGAGCAATTGCTAAGTACATATTAGCCTACGTATTTGCTTACGCTGTCCCTGTACAATCAGCATACACCATAACTAGAGTGCTTTTGTACGTAAGTATGAATCAATCTGTGTAAAGTGAAATCCAGATCTCTATCAGACAATGTGATTCTTTTTTCCACTTCACAACACCAAGTGTGTAATTTTATTTTGCCACTGTAGCGACGATTTGTTTACATTTTCCAGTAAAAACAGTTCCATTTGTGGTTAAGCATAGGAAGCGATGGCAAACCAATGTTTAGATGTAGAATACACGGTCCATCTTCCAACAGGATGTCACATGTGGCAAAATCAAGGTCATTCTGCACAGTCTGCTTTGGCAGGTCCCTCTTGCCTTTGCTAGGTCGTTGTCTTACCAGTTCTGCTGTCACATTATTAATTGTGTAACAAAGATGAGTTCTTCACAAGACTGTTGAACTTGGAGTTGCAAACATGAGGCTTACACTGCACCTTTTTTCCCTTCTTTTGTCTTAAGGTGGCTGGAGAAAGATACGTCTACAAGTTTGTTTGTGACCCTGAAGCGCTTTTCTCCATGGCTTTTCCGGACAACCAGCGCCCCTTACTGAAAACTGACATGGAGCGCCACATCAATGAGGAGGACACTGTGCCTCTGTCCCACTTTGATGAGAGCATGGTCTACATGCAGGACGGTGGCTGCTGCAACACCCACCCCTACAACGAAGGCTATGTCTATTAACAACAGTGACAGTGAAGGGGATATTTTCCCCTCTCCCTTAAGCTTCTCCTCTTTCCCAAGACCCAGAGGAAAGCTGAATCGACTTCAGTTTGTTTTTTAAATAGTACACTAAAGGGGGCTTTTCCTGTTGCATTACTCCTATGGTCTGCCATGGACAGCGCACTTTATTGGAAAGGGGTGGGTTGGAACTTAAACGTTATTCTGTGTAAAAGGAGGAAAAGGGTGGGTTTGCTTTTTACTTAAGTTTGGGAAGGGAACATACAGGTTTTAAGTACAAAAGCTATATCATGTCTGTTTTGTTTCATATCAGCATAAGATATTGTACATTTTCTCTGGGTATCCGTAGTACAGTTAATTCTCATTGTGCAAAATAACCACTTGAAGATGATATCAGCACAGCATGCCTAGGGCATTTGGTTCTTGCCATTCTTAATTGTCTTTCTGCAGTGATAAAAGAGAAGCAAAGCATATACTACAGCATTTAATTTAGAAGCTTGCAGTGGCAGATCTTGTACCTTGCCTCTGAGAACAACCAGATATCTCAAAAGGGGTTTTTTTCTGTTTGTTTGGGGTGTTTTGGTTTGGTTTGGTTTTTTGTGTGACCTCAAAATAGAATCCTGTGTAGTGACAGACTGTCCATAATTACAGTAACCAAGCAGCAAAATCCCTGACTTCAGACTGCAAGCTGCATGCTGTAACTGGTGCCACATTGCTATACATATATGGTTCATGCTATGGCTCAGATTTTTCAAGATCCATTTGAGGGTAGTAATTACACGTGGTAGGCTTTCTGATGATCATGTCAGCATTAAATACAGGATCATGAGCTGGAGGGAGAAAACATTTTGTATCCTTCCATTTCCTTCGGTACATAAATAAGTTATTTAATCAATAGGAATTAACTGTACTAAGTCACATATCTAATTATGCTGTTTAGACACAGCAAGCACTCCTTGAGAAAAATATCCAATACACTAAATAGGTACTTTAGTAATTTTTAGACACGGTACCCATTAATATGCATTTAAACCTTTTACTGCTGTGTTATGTTGATAACATATATAAATACTAGATAATGCTAATGCTTCTGCTGCTGTCTTTTTCTGTAATATTCTCTTTGATGCTGAATTTACTATGACCATTTATAAGCAATGCTGTAACTACAGGTAGCATTTCAGGACAAAATAGATGACTTGAACCATTTATTGCTTAGAAAATAGCTTATGCCATAGCTGTGCTATAAGCAGCTTTTATGCGCATCCACAAATGACTAGTAAGCTTCAGCTTGCTAAGGAAAGCTCTGCAGAACCTTTTGTAATTTTGGTGGAATGGAGATGAACTGTCAAAGAATACCATGAAGTTGCTGTATGACGTTGTAGTGCTGGCACTGGTGTTACCAATCAATTTGTTTTGGACACTAAATGTAAATGTGATCAGATATACTTGGAAGACAATTTAAATTTTGAGGGTTTTTTTGTTGTTTTGTTATTTTTTCAAATTGTTTTATTTTTTGCAAGGGGTGATCTTGGACACAAGCCACAGCTGCTCTTCTGTATGTAAAACAAACAAAGAAAAAAAAGCCTTGACAAAACCCCTGAAGTTTTAAATATTTATGAGCACCTTTTTTGAAATACAATAATTTGTAGTTTGAAGAAAGGGAGGGGGGGTAAGATCTGGATTTCTTTTTTTGCCCAGTGAAATTTAAATAGGTGTTATATGAAGTACTTAATTTTCTTATATTGCCAAGACGTGAGAGAAAAATGAATACATAACCATAAAACAACAAGAATAATTTTCAACGTAATGGATGGATTTAAAAGACCAGTCTTCGTGGTGGGTTAATCTTCCGTTCTTTATCAGTTAAGACACTACCTAAAGAAGTTCTGAATATTTTAATATGCAGTTAATCAAAAGTAAAGAAGCAGTGGTCACTATAAACCACAGGTGCTTAAAAAACATTTGGGCAGGTATTTAATTACTCAGATCCGTAAGACAACATATTTTGTGAGAGTGTATATATGCCTTAATATATCACCTAATTCTGTCACCATAAGTCTCAATGGCACTTAAATAATTGGTGATCAACCCATAAGAATAAGAAATCTAAAATTGCAGAACTAGCTAAAAGGAAGGGGAAAAGGTTGGGTAATATTGTTCAAAAAAATTGTGGTTTCCATTGAAATAAGGTTCAAATGAAAAATGCTTTGATGAAAAGTACTTGGTTTGGTTTTGCTTCTTTAATGTCAGCATGGAGCGCCTCTTGCTTGTGACAGGATGTGGGTATGTGGGAAAGGGGTTGGACAAAAAAAGAGAAAAAAAGATAAAAAATTCATCAAATATATAATATTTAAGAAGAAATATATTTATATACCTGTATATGGTAGTGACTCACTGAACAAAACATGCAGTCAAAGCAACATTACATAATTTCTCATCAGGAGATAAAGTCTTTTCACTGAACTGATTAACCCTTTTTAAAATGTACCTAAGAGGTTTATTTAAAGTCTATTTTTATTCCAATTTTTTGTTTGTTTAGGGTTGGGATTTTTTTTGTTTATTTTGTTTGTTTGGGGTTTTCAGGTAGAATAATAAATCTGGCAGCTGATTTCTGCAAGATTGTTGTGTACTGGATTCCTAAACATATAGACTTGAGAGGCCCCTGCAGTAAGGTTATTCTTTTGGAAGAGAAGAGGAGGGTCTGTTCCCAGTGCCTAGATTACCTTCCTGCAAAATTTAACGAAAAGCAAACAGAAAAAAAAGCTTGTTTTCAGGCTGTGCCTCAAGTGGAAGGGAAACACAGGTTTCACCTCTTTAGCAGGAGCTGTTACAGAGAGAGCTTATGCATGTTTGCTTGTGTATCTTCTTGCCGGCCAGAGCAGCTGGGCAGCTCAAGGGAATGCTGCGGTGAAGGAAAGTCAGGAGGCATTACTGCAAGACGCTTGCGCAGTGGTATGGCTGAAGGGGCTCAGGTTTCACCTGCCTTGACGGTTCACTTGCATAGATAGCTGAACAGAGATGAAATTAGATAAGGACTTGGCAGATCCTCTCAATCCATTTGAGAGAGTTGAGATTACAGGTTTAGGACAACGCAAAAATTTTGCTTTAGCAGTATGACTTCATGACTAAGAGCCTAGCCTTTTCTCTATGAGGTTACAGCAGTCTAACTTTCTCATGCACCAGCTACAGTACAAATCTTAATATTACATTCACTGAAAGTGCAAATTTCATATGCTTGTCAGACCAAATCTGCCTGCTTTACGTACACTGGGCTGCTGTAAGGAAAAACTAGGAGAAACTAGGACATAAACCATTGTTTTCTCCAGAAATTCCCTGCTCAGAATCTTTACATCTTTTGGATTCTCTGCTGCCTGGACCATTCCCCAGGGATTAGTGCTTAGAGTTTTATTGCCCTTGACAGTTAACTTGTTTGGGCTTCAAGTCCATCTTCACAGGACAGTATCATCTAGTAAATATTTTTGCCTTCTTTGTGGTTTTTTGTTTGGTTGGTTTTTAATAGCAGGAAATAGATCAATGTGTACAAAAGGTATTACGAGGAAATCTTTGAATTGTTAATGGCTGTACTTTCTCCTCTGAAGAGCATTAGCTTCAGTTCATGTACGTACAGGTAATAGCACCCATAAACAGCCCTATTCAGTGCTCACATTAATAGTACTAGTGCCTTTCCTAAATAGTGTCCTTCAAAGATCTGGGAGTATTAATTAATATGGTATCTGAGACTAAGAATCATCACTCTGAAATACCCCGCTTGCATCTCACAGTAAAAGCCTAGGAAATTAATTTCTCAGTTCTCTTTGCTTGTTATTCAAGGGGGTTTTTGTTGTGTGGGGTTTGGGGTTTTTTTGGTGATTTTGGCTTTTCGAGGCGGGGGTTGATTGATAAGGTTTGGTTGTTTTTTTGTTTTTGTTTTGTTTTTTGTTGCTGTTGATTTAGTTTAAAATCAGAGGCTACTCTGCTTGGAAAAGAGGTAGCAGCTGGAAGCAGGAGCCTGTGCCTCTGAAACTGGTTCGAAGTCCACTGCATTTTGCTAAGATACCAGGCTGAGAACTGAAGCATCTGCAGGATGGATCTGAGCCCTGCCCTCCTTGTACACTTACAGAAGAGGAAACTACAGTGCATTGTCTTCTTTTACTTCTGCTACAAGAGTGATAAACTCTGGCAGAATAGCAGGATGGAAAGCTAGCTTTTTAAAGCTACAAGATTACCTGGATCTGTCTGTCTGATCCCTAAGATTCAGAAATACGTCAGCAAAGTGCTGTCCCTTACCACTCAGCTTTCATGATTGTGTAGATAGGTAACGTTAATTTCATCTCTTGCTTCAGGAGGCTGAAACACTGGTTTCCCCCTTAAACACCAATTTAATTTCTGTGGGAAGAAAATGTCTGTGCCCTCTTCTTATGTAAAATGCCTGTGAAGTGTCTCCTTGACATTTTCCCTAAGAACTTTTTCTGTGTGAAAATGACACAAAAAAAATCACCAAAATAAAGGGTAAATAAACTTCAAGAAGTAAGCCATATGTCAAGTTCTCCAAACCTATAGCCTTATTTACTCTGGAAATGTATTATGTCTTTAATACTGCGGTATTATGCTTATTACATTGTTTCATTGGACTGACTTCAAAAGTACTCAGCGTACCCAGAATTCTGGGGGTTGTTTAAATGAGCTTCCTGCTGTTACGTGTTAGAGGTTACATGAAGGTACACCTGAGGCAGAGTCACAATCAAATGTTTGGATCTGGTAAGCCATAGTACTGTCTTTGGTCTTGCAAAGCTCTCTGGACACTTATATGCCCATGTCCATGCTGTTTTGTTTCATGGTAAAGAGGTGATTGCAACCACGGGCTGGATTCAGGAGGGGTTTTTTGTAGTTTCTGAGTAATTACAATTTGCTTTGTTTTAGAAGAAATGTCTATATGTATCTCTTTCCACTCTCCAGGTAACTAAGTAGATACTTGATGTTCAAAATAGCATCTTTGCTGTGTAATTCACAGTAGAGGCTATGGTAGTTCCTCGCTGCTGCCCTAAAAAGGAAAGAGTTGAGAAGATTTCAGTTTTCTTTCCCCCTCTCTTCAGTGACAGAACTTAGCTGATGTATCTGAAGGTAGTTTAAGCCAATTCTTTACTCACCCATGATATTTTAGTGAGCAGTCTGTTGATACACTGGCAATTCATATAAGGTCAGGTATGCAGTATTGAGTGGTTTAGAAGTATTGCAAAGGGCTTTCTATGATGGCTTTCAGTCAAAACCTTGCATGGGCAGTGGCATATGGCTATTGACCTAAATAGAGGCAGAAGGAGATGTAATTGCAGAGGCACCAGCTCCTCAGACCTTGAGATGTTGCTGAAATACGTAGTTAAGGCTGCTGCCTGGCCAGCTATGGTGAGTCTGCCCTGGACAATCTGTCAAGGAGCTCTGTGTGTGTAGAAAGCCAGAGAGAGCACAATCCCAGCGTGGCTAAGTGAGGAAGCATATAGACAGGGAAAAGTCTGTCAGAGGCAATCTGGCTGTACCAACTAGCTAATCCAGAGCTGATTAGTACAGGAAGAAGGAGGTTATATGACCAATAGAGTAAATCACAGAGATAGGTATTTGAAAGACATGCTGCAGGAGAATCATAAGAAATGATGTAAAGCAATAAACCGTGTAAACAGCAGTGATTTTTTAAGACCCTTGGTGCTCGTGGGAGTGCTTCAGGAAAAGGAAGAAGAAAGTAAAACACAGGGATGATAATACTAGATGAGAACAACAGGAGTAAAACCATGAACTGCATTAGGGGACTTGGAAGATTGCAGTGTTTAAGATAAAAGGAAGGGACTAAGATAAGTACAGAGTCAGTAAACTGAGATAAGAGCAAGAGAGAGAAGGTAATTGGAGGCAGTGCACTTTGTGGTCAGTGGGCCAAATGTGTTAGGCTAACAGAGCTGCACTGGGGATGTGTTTGGCCCTGGTAGCATACCCCCAAGGACAAGAGTATCAGTTCTGACTTTGGAGTGATTGTTGGTAGTTTAGTAAAACCATCTGCACAGTGTTTGGTAGCTGTTAAAAGAACAAACCATAAATTGGAATATGGTGAGAGATTTTTTGGGCTGTAAATGTAGTGTCTTTGTCATCCCACTATACTAAAAAATAACCAAGAAAAATCACAAACACAGAGGAAAGAATACCTTACAGGATAATGGGACAGATTGTTGGTTGGTATAACTCAGCTTGGTTTCCTTGAAATTAGCTATGTAGCTTTATGCTAACAAACAGTGGCCTTTATTTGGTAATGTATGACTTTCTAGCATAGGATATATACAGGACATTTTTACTTGTTGCACTATTTAGAAAGATACTTAAATTATCAAAATCTGGGGCATAGCATAAGACCAATAATGAAATGTGAAATTAAACAAAAATGTATGTCTTCTGAATTCTACTGATGTAGACAACTCAATTTTTGTGTAAAGCTCTCTCCTGGAGCTCTATACATACCTCTAATCCTTGCAATTAACTTTTTTGGCCCATGCTGGCAAACTCTCTGTGCTGGAGTCCCTCCTACAAGTGGCTCAGCACTAGTCTCTAAAAGGTGTCTGGAATCTCTGGGGGCAGGCTGCCTGCCCAGCTGGTCACAAACACCGTATGAACATTTACAAGTCTTAAGGAGTGCACTAAGCTTCCAGCCTTTCTCTATAATAGCAAAAATCAGGTATACTGCACATTTGGCCACAAAGGCTAGACTTGCCTTGGAATTTCAGCCACTGTTATGCTCCATATTACAAGGCTGTGTGATCCCAGCTGTAAGTATTTAGGGTATCCAATGGCCTCCACAAAATCTTTCAAAAGCCAGTCAGCTGAACAAGGGCTTCTCTGCTTCCTGCAGGAATCAAAAGTGGGAGAGGCAAAATGAGTAAAGACCTAGACTTGCATCTACAGAGAAATACAATGTAGAATACATCTGTATTACTATTTTAGATTTTCAGCGTGATGTTACAGGAGAGAGTTCATAGTTGTTGAGGCAGTCAAACATTTTCTTGGAGCCTGGCATAGATGCCTACACCTAGGAAAGGACAGTTTTATGCAGTTTCATATGTGTGGCTGCTTGGCTTTCAAGTTTTCATGAGTTTGGTTTTGAGTGTTTAACTCTTTGTAATACTTACAGGAGTGTTCTGCTCAGCAACAGGTTATCTTTAGGCAATCTAATGGTTTGCTTTATTGTACATAAAATTTCTTTGTAAATCTGGCATTATTGACTGGAAAAGCACAACTGCATAAGGAAAGGTCAGTGCCTGAAACTGTGCAATCCATTAAGCTGAGTAGTTGTTATGATCGTGATCTAGCCTTGGGTAAGTGACATAGCTTGGCTGTGGAAAAAACAGTTCTTGAACTTCAGCTTGGCTTATTAATGCTCTATGCCAGCTAAATGTCAGGATAGCTGCTCCACACATCTTGTAACCTTCTCTTGTCACTCTGACCACTCAACAGTTCTGATCCCCATGTCTAAGGTCATGGGAGACCTAGAAAGATACTGAGAGACATCATAAGAATAATTAAGGCTTGCAAATGGCTTAAAGTAATTCAGATTGGGACAGAGGAGGGAATAAAATCAGTCTATATCATCAAAAATTGTTTGGAGAGGAAAAATGAAAATTACTGAATCTCATACAAAGAGTGGGGGGGAGGGCGTTGGCAGTAGGAAAAAAATCTGAGTTTGAGCAGTTTAAAGAATATTAAAGAAGTACTTTATTACATGGCACAATTATTAGTTTGTGAAATTTATTGATGGCCGCTATTTTTGGTGACACAAGCCTTAAAAAAATCAGAAAAATTACTGAGACAAATCCCTGGAAGCAATAGGCAACAATCATTTTCAACTATGATGATGAAACTGAGCTTTCCAAATTGAGAAGTCCTTAACACAGAGACCGTTAGATTTCCAGAGGACATGCCAGAGTCACCCTCTTCCCATACGCGCTTTCTAAACACTGACATTGGTCTAGCCTGGCATGGACATACCTTTGGCGGCTACAGGTGACTTGGATATCACCTGGACGTAAGTACTTGAAATGGTGGCACAAAGATTCAGTAGCCCCAGGTATGTCCATTTCCTGCGTTTGGTTTGGTTCCTCTCATTGAACTTAAAAGGAGGTAACACAACTCACATAGGTAGTTTGGGGTTTTTTTGACACTACATTACAAGGACCTGTGTGTGATTCTAAGCTATTGACATTGGAGTTACTTTTAAAAGGGAAAAGAGAAACGATGCTTCATTTACGTTTAGCTGGGAACTGTATATCTTTCCAAAAAGCAAAAATGAAGAAAACCAGCAAGAATAAAATTTGACCAACTAGTGAGTAATACCTACCACTAACACCTAACATTTCACCATAATATTTGCTCTCTGCCTGACATTTTTGCATATAGGAAGCCAAGGCTATATAGTAACATACAGGGTTGAAGTAGGGCTCAAAAGTTATAGCCCCCCAAATAAGGAAGGAGAGAAAAACCCACTAATTAATGTCTTTCCATTATCATATTGCCTCTAACTTTATCAATAACATATTCCATAATGCTCTAAGTTCCATTCTCAACAGATAACATTAAGCAGTACATATCCTAATTTCATCAGACTTTGACTCTTGCTTAAAACCTTAGGTGACTTCATGCATTTATATCAATTTTATCAACAGACCAGTACATCTGACTCCCTGAAAGCCGGATCTAAGCAGAGATTTCACATGACAAAGTGGTTTGGATTTTGATGGGATAGTTATGACAGAGACAGCAAGAGCCCCAAATCACTCATGTAAAATAATAGAAAAACTCTGAAAATACAGAGTATATGAGGTCTTCAGTTAATAATATTTTTGCAAGACTGAAGGCAGTTTTATGTGGCTGATTTGTGTTACTTGGGGGGTGACCATGTGCGTAAACTATAGTGTGAAGTCAGTATATCTGAAAATTCATAGGGTTTGGCCAGAGAAGCGTGACCTGCTGACTCATTGTCCAAAAATGGTATCAGTCTAAAATATCATTGCAAGTGTGAGCTGAATTTTCATCCAAGCCCTAAATGGGACAGATAGTAGCAGATAGTAGCTCCATACATTAGGAGGACAGACATCATATATAGCTGTAACAAGCAGAGAAGAGCAAAGAAAGAATCCTGAGACCATTAAGTATAAGAAAAAAGATTGAAAGTCTCAATCTTGCTGCAAATTGCCAACTGCAAACTGTAACCTGTAATTCAAAAGCAAAAATTAACTTGGAACAGCTTGCTCAGAGACCTTTGATTCTAGAGCATCAGATGAGTTCAGTTTCTGTTAGACTGCACACCCAGGATCTCCTTTTTATTTGGAGATGTAAGTAACTCAATGAATTTTTGCACTACATGATGTGGTCTCAAATTTCCTAAGAAAAAGCCCATCTGGAATGTTCAACCAGATGTGTTAAAGAAAAAGTCATCACGTTAGAAAATGAACTCTATATTGATAATGTTAAAAAAAAGAAAGATAATCAATACATAGAGAGCAACATTATTGGTAAAGAAAAGGACCTAGAAGGGCCTATATACATAGAAAAAACAACACCAAGAAAAGCAAGTCAGTCCAATGTCTCAGGTTTTTATTATTTTGACAGGCATAGGGTGGAATCCTTTTTTGCCTGACCCTGCTTTATGAGGGAAAAATAATATTCTCCTTTAAAATTTAATAGCTATAAAAATTCTTAACCTTTTCCTTTGTTCTTGTTGTTGAAAGGTGAAATTCAGATTTTAAAGCTGAAACCTGTAACCCGCTCTTTACTGAATACAGTTGTTGCTATGTCATAATTATGGAATAATCATAGAGCAATATGGTATAATGTTTTATTGACATGGATATGAAGGAGTTGTATTGCTATGCCTGAGCTGTTCATTATTTCCATGCTGTTTATTTTTGGAGGCAGAAGAACCTTTTACAGCTGACCCCGCCCCCTCCNCTCATATGTTGAAGGAAAAAAAATTAAATAGTGGCACAGGTTCTCTCGTTTCTCTGCTTATGAAATTAATGACTGAGATAGAAAGTCTCAAGTCCTCACAAAGAATTTGAAATTGAGGGCAAAGTAGAGCATCTTAAAGAAGTAGCATAGCTGCGTTAGCTAATACTTGTCTACTCACACACAAATGAAATTGCTTCTTTCAATAAAAATTCTCAGTTACTTCAGGCATTTACAGTATAGAACTTGATGGTTCCTATTTTGCCTAAACTTAAGAGTTTTTAGGAAAAGGAGGGAAACTTTATCAAAAAAGAGGGGAAGAATAACTTTTCTGGAGTGTTGGAATGTGAGATTGCCCAGTGGAGCAGGAAAAAGGAATTTAAAAATGCATGGATAATTACAGTTGACATATAGCTTTGTGATTTACTACATGGATACTATTCATGTACATAGACTCTATAGGCACTTTATATAATAGCCATGTAATTAATGTATACATTATTAATATATAAGTGCTTCTATTAAGAGATGTCTTTAATGATTCTGCCATCCTGAAGCTGTAAGATACAACTTCATGTGGTCCTCATAAGACATTTATTCCTGTCTGTCAGAATTAGGCAAAAAAGCTGAACTAAATTCTTTCCAGTACATAAAATCTTCTAATAAAAGTTATGAAAGTAGCCAGTCTTATTGTCCTGGAAAGGGAGCGCAAAGGCCGATTTTTGATAAGAAGTGGATAAAGGAGGACTTAAAATATAGTCAGACCTCTAGGTACAGACTAGAGGAGGAACTTCACTGATATATAATATATTCAAAATAAATTTAAAAAAAATCTTTTTGTTTCTCCTTTGTCAGGTTTCAAAATTGATGTGGAAATTAGAGAGGGATTGAGAAGCAGTTCTGAGACGATGAACATTTAACAGGTTCCCATTACTGCCATAAGACAATCCATTTATTTGCTGCCAGGTTCTGCCTAACAACAGAAAACTGTTCAGCTTCCCCTGAGAATTGTAAAACAGAAGGTCTTCACAAGACTTTAGAAAAAGAATAATAATTAATGAGCTGAAGGTTAAGTATAATAATTACAGCTGGTAGCAGAGTCTTCAGGATTGCCAATATAATCAACTCTGTCAAAATAAGTTAAAGAGAAGAATACTTAGTCTAAATGTTTTAATATACACAGTTCAGATGGTTTCTCTGAGTCTGCTTTGAGGTCTACAGACTTCATGCTCCTCTGCCTTTTTTATATCTGTAAGTTTAACCTATGGTTTCCTGAATGCACAAGCATTCCCTACACAGAAAATCTGAACTGTGAATTGGCATTTGAAGGGTCAAACACAATCAGAAGCATCCGTTTTTGTCAACACTTGCTGGCAGCAGAATTCCACTTAATGCATTGGTAAGATCTCCAGCATTTCACTGTGGCTCTGTGATTTTTTTCTGTACAGTTTAGTTAAAACAAACACTCAGAAATTTACTGAATTCAACAGGACTGGACCCAAGATTTCCCTACTCTACCTCGTTATCATATGGAAGAAGTTAATATTACAATATTTACATTTTGTGTTTACTTCCAATGCGAACACTGATTCCTTCTGCCTCTGCCCCTTTATACATTTATTCATGTGTAGGGGTTGTGAATTGAGCAAGGTCAAGCCAAACAGCACAAATTCAAATGACCATAAAAAGTAAAGAACTGGGGTTTGGCATCCAGTTTTTTGCTGTCTTAATGCAAATCCAAAAGTTTTTGCTCCTCTATAGTGTCTTTTTAGCTGTAACAGGCTATTACTTATTTCTATTATGTATCTCTGTCAACAGCAGAACACTGCAATCTGCTTTTTCATCTCTTCAGATGAGAAAAATCCTTATTACTTTTTATCCTGTGTATATCAATTTGCTTAAATTTTCCTGTGTTTTAAACTAATTGTGTAAATCCCTTTTTCAGGAAGCTAGGACAGATATACCAACTTATTCAGATGGGTTAGCAAATCTTACCGAGAATACTGTGGTAGTAAAACATTACAAAAGGAAAATCCCTGCAATATTTAGTCTTAGTGAAATATTCTAGCATAAAGACCACTGGAAGTCTATACAGGGTTATTATGAAGTATTAAATACATCTTTCTTTGCTGAAATATGGACCAAACCACTTCAAACCCTTACTCGGTTTGCCAGATTGAGTGGAAGGATGTTCATCATTGATTTGTGACCCAGGCAGCCTGGGTTGTGTTTACAGCATTGCTGGTGCCCTTTTGCAAAGCTCCTTGTCTTTCCGCTGCCCCTTGTGACAAATAGGGCTCAACTGCCTTTGTAAATGCTTTGAGGTCTACAGATAGAAATATTATGGGCAACTAAGAATTAATACCATTGCCTGGATACATCAGCCTTTTCTGTTCAGGTTGCAAATTTTCATTCCTGTCTAATACCTATGGGTCGCTGCTTTCTTCTTAAAACAGTAAAGCCCTAAAAGATCGTTGTATTTCATATTTCAGATTTTTGCAGATATTAGACCAATTATATTTGAGAGGAATTGAAATATAATTATTTACATATGTAAATAGTTTTACTCAGTCTACCCCAACTCACTTTTTTCTTACCTATTGATAGATTCCTAAGTGTTTCTTTATTGAGGAATGTCCTCTGCTTACACCTAAAGTATTACTGGGGCACAGCTCCCTAAGGAAATATTAAGCTTCTATTTTGTGACTAATACATTATAAAGATTGCAACAGAAATACAAAATTATGTTTGCATCAGAGATGGTGGGAAAAGCTGGTTCCTTTCCTAGTATGTGATTCAATATTTGATTAGCCTTCAGCCATGTGCAAAGTTATTTTAGAGGTCATTACCTCACTACAAGTCACTCAGCCTCAGCTGAGTTGTGGTCACTAGTGTAATTTGGAGATACAGCTCATGAAAAAGATAAGCAATTACCTAAGATTCTCCATATTCTGAAGCAATTAGGAGCTTTCTAACTGCACAGAGTCCTATAAATTTTTTCATCACAATATTATGGGATCAGAAAGTATATTTCATGCTTTATAGGTACATACTGAGTTATAAGTGAGGAACAGCCTTACTAGGACTCATTTGATCAGGAACTGAATCCAGCTGCATCCAGTTGAGCTCATCTGGATGCAATTTCCTACTTCACACACAGCATCTCTAAGGAATTCTTCTGATGGGGACTATGTGATGCACTTAAGGAGCAGTGCATTCAGGCAAAGCTCCTGTGCTGAATCCCAGCTTCACCTTGGTTGTCTGCAGTGGAATTTGAAGAAGTGGGTTTGCAGACTGCAGTTCTTTCCGACACTGGAGATCAAGATAGCTGTCAGGAGTTTGGTGGCAAGGGAGACCTACAGATCCTGTGAGAAGCTCAGTGCTGTGTTTTGGCTGAGTAGTGGTTCATACCACTGTGTGATGGGAGTCAAGTACTTTACACTTATGTTTTGGTCCTACATCTGTTTGAAATTTCAACATGATGTCTTGGCATTTGACATAAGGGCCAATCCCTGACTTCTGTGGGAGTGCAATCAGGACAGGTGTCTCCTGGCTAATCAGGACTCATGATAGCATGTCCACTCAACTGAAAAGGATAGGCTAACGTTGCAGATGTTGGAGGCTTTGTAATCTCGAGAAGAGAAAAGATCAGAGTGCTTGCATATTGGCTACACTCTGTGCTTACGAGGAGGTTGTTCTGTCCTTGTCCAATTCCATCTATACCCAAGGTACTTTGTATTGTTGAAGGAATGATGGAGCAAAACCATATAAGTAACATTTTTATTACTGTTCCCTGACTCACAAACAAATATGTTGTATTTGCATAGCTTTTTATTAATTAAGAAGGTGTGGTAACTACGGGTAATCAACCCAAGACAGGAGGGTAATTCAGCATGGTTCTTTGTTTTTCACTCTTACTTATAATAAATTAATGAAGTAGCTAATAATAACAGGAGCTAAAGATCTACTGTGTGATCCATTCAAATCACAGTGACCTTTCTTTGAACATGAGTTATCTAAAGTACATCTTGAGCATGACTCATGTGAGACTTCAAAATTTGTTTGCTTCTGTGCCTAATGCCAGAACTTAAAACTCTTTTCTCCTAAGGCTAAAAGGCTAATGTACTAATTCACAGTGTCATGCAGCTGCCTATTTGGTTGAGTTTTCTTTTCTTCTCACAGAAGGTTAATTTCCATAAAAGGGATTTTGATTTTACTGGGCTTGTTTGGACAGGATTTTATAGGATTTGGTTTCAGTCGTGGTGTTTGATGTCTCATTGCATAAAGAAATACAGCACAAGAATAGAGAATACTGCTTACTTTTTCAGTGCACAAACCTATCAAATGTCTTTTTGTATTGTATGGTTGTGCAGGTATGTTGTCCTGGGCTAGTGGAGTATTTTTCTGTGTCTAACACTTAGCAACATTATGTTAACCCAAAGCTCTGAATCACTCTGGGTTTTGTGGTGCTTATTTTCAAGGGATACGTAGCAGAAGATAAAACTGATTGAAGTAGATGATAGGCAGTAGGAACCAAATAGCTCCACTTATCAGGTCCTGGGTTCATGGTTATCTTGGGAAAATATTTGATTTCTAGAAAGTCACTGCACAAGATTTCCACAGTCATGTTTTAGAAATGTGGTGACAGATGCACAACAACCCCAATTAGACAAAACAAAGTTAAAAGTTAAAGCAGTTGGTAGATAGGCACTTGATCAAGGCATATAGCTCTTAAATAAATTAGTTTCTACCAGTTGCCTTGTAATTAGAGCTAATACCACTGATTAATAATGGAAGAAAGGTGAACGAACCTGTAGATTGTCATGATTTAGATTCTTTTGGTATTCTGGGCCCTCTAGCATGCAAGAATCAAAATGTAGTACAAAAATTTCCATCAAAAACTTGTAATATAAGTAAAGTAGAGGAAAGAAAAATATCAAAACAGTAAACAGATTCATCTCCTTTAACTCTACTGGATGAAATCCAAGTTGAAATCATTCCCCTACAACCTTGCTGAATTTAAAGCCTTCTACACAGGGGTAACTGATGGCAACATTTGCCCCCGCAAGTCATTTAAAAATACATCTTCATTTGGCTCAATCCAGCAGAGATGAAAGGCAGTAGCACTTTGTGAGCTCTGCTGAGCAAAAAGGTTTAAAGCAGCTGACAAGCACCATAAGATTTTGTTGTACCCGTTTGTATTGATTGTGCTGGAGGGCACCTCCTTGTGGAAGAGGATTGATTTTTGTGTGTTTTCACAAAGAGATTTTAATAGTCTTTGTACTTGCTGTCATGTCACAAAGGCCCACAAGCAAGGCATGCCTCATACCATAGCTTTAAATGATCAGCCCTCGAGCCTGCAATAAGCATCAATTAATACTGTATAAAAACATCTCCAATGCGCTTACACCGAAAACCAATTTTTATAAGCTATAAGGTTAAATTTCTGCACTTGTGCAATAGCAAAGAAATCAGTGCCATCCAGGAATTAAATTAGCTCAGCTTCAGAGAGTGATTAAGAGAAAGAGTACTCAGTTTCTGAATCTTTGTTAAGAAGGTTAAATTCATTCTTAAACTCACGGAAATGTGAAAGCTGTTAATTGCAATCATTTGAGTCATTGGATAGAAAATTGTTCCTAGAGTTTTTCCTTTTGTTACTTCACTCAGAAATTTAATGCCTCTATAATTTCCTGAGGTAAAAATTCACAGCAAAGAAATGACTAGGTAGTTAACTTTTTAAAATTTGGGCAGAAAAAGCACTGAAAAGAGTGTGGCGGTTTTGTGTCTTATTTATGTAGGCATGGACAAATGACTATAATATTACTAAAGCTTTGTCATAAATCAATGATACTACTATCAATACAATAGTAGTTCTCCATATAGAAAACTCCTGCAGGATTGAAACTGTAAATGGAACAAAAAAATATTATGTATAGATTTAAAACAAACAATTTTTCAGTAATAGGGTAACTATAATAATTTTCAGACGGACTGTCAGAAAAATTTCTGTTCACTTGTATTGTGCTGTTCCATAAGCTGAGGATGTAAGTCCACCTCCAGTCTGCCATCAGATGCCAGCTCTGCTGGGTTGCAGTGAAACATCAGCTCTAGCAGTACCGAGGCACTATTTGTTGCAGATGCTCCAAGCAACAAGTGGTTCATTTGTCATTTCTTCTAATGGATGGCAGTAGGTGATGCCCCTCACTGAGCCAGCAGTAACTTCTGGAATTGCATGGCTGCTGCAGGTTCTTAAAACAGCTGAAGATGTGGCACTTAAAGACATGGTTTAGTGGTGGTCTTAGCAGTGCTAGATTAATGGTTGAACTTTGTGATCTTAGAGGTCTTTTTCAACCCAAACTAGTCTATGATTCTATCAATGTCCTCATGGGGCATGCCATGAAGTGCTGAGCCCTGTATCCCAGCTACATACTGATCCAGATGTCACGATCTCTTCAAATTCTATCCCTCCTGTAGTTGTAATTCTCACTTTCTTTCTTCATGTCTCTTACTGTAGGCCTGAAAGAGAAACTGAGGTTATGCCACATAAACCAATAGGTTTTGCAGTTCTATCTTTGCTTTCTGATTTGGCTTTAAGTCAAATAGGGAAAATATTCTCTGTTGCTTTATTTTTTGTTTTGTCTTAGGAGTGCTCACAAAAGCCTTTTGACTTTCCAGGAGGTTATATGTGAGTTGCAACCATTATAATGCAAATTAAGCCCAAATCAACATGAGGGTAAATAAAATTAATAGAAGTCTTTTCCACTGATACCCATAGCAGGTTGATTTGAGTTAATAAGATTTCTGAATAAAATCTTTACTGTATGTTTATGCAGCATGTTGCAAAGTAGGGTCTGGAATTTTTTTTTTTTTTTTTTTTGCTTCTGCCATAAAAAT
>VWZD01003256.1:294448-321835 GCA_013396695.1 Sakesphorus luctuosus
TGCTGCTGCACTAAAAATAGGAATGATGTAATGTATTTTGCAAATACTGAGCTTTACTGTTGAACCTGGTGTTGTAGCTTCTAACTTTTTCTAGTCTGGAATTTTAACTCTCCCTGCATATTTGCACAAAGAAAACTCAAATTTTTAAGTGTTGGGAAAAGTAAAGAGCAAAGAAATGAGATGATGTAAAAATTTGGATGGTTCTTAGGAAATAAAGATAGCTTCTATTTAAAATAAATCAAGAAAACATTCATTTAATAGCTCGTTTGTATAGAACACAGAAGATGTGAGAGCGAACAGGGGGAAAAAAAGAGTTTTATTTTTAATGAAACACAAATATGGAATATTTCAAGATAAATCATATGCTGGTTATTATCCGAACCATCAACACTATTTTCCCCGGAACAAATATGCAAAGAAAAGATTGCTTCTTTTGTACAATACTGATCAGAAAAATAGAGGAAAAAGTAGAGAAAACATGGGAGACAGACAAAGAGAATGACTTTATGAATCAGCAAGTATTGGCAGTGCTCCTTAAACTCTTAACCAGCTGGAAAAAGTTGGCTCTGACTGTAAGCTTAGATACAGAATATTATATTCTTCAGTATAGGAGAATAAAAAGGAAAATGTATTAACTAATATTTGAAGATGAAAAAAATTATAAGATTAACTAATATACATGTAAAATTCTTTATTTATATGTTATATGTTGCATATTGTATATTTTACATCTTATACACAAGAGAAGTTACTATCTCCTTCAAGCCTGTGAATCTTGGTCTCTAATGTAAGATGGTAGTTCTGTTAATAGCGTAGCTTTCATCATTTCTGCAGCAGCTGTTTTGGGGGAATGGAAGGATAAATTCATTTGAAAGAGACTAGCTGAACAGTAGAAGAGTGTTGAAGTGATGAGATTTTCCCCATGCAAACACAGCATGAGAACATTCTGCCTCAGAGCTAATTTTGAAAGACTGTGTTGTTGTTTTGTGTGTGTGTGTGTGTGTGTGTATGACACAACTAAAGAAGTTTTTAAAAGGAACATGCTATGTGAGAATATTTTGGGATAAAAGAAATCAGATCCAAAGCACTTTACATAATTAAAAGACAATCTTAGAAGGCAGATTAAGATGTTCAGGGATCAACTGCACAATTCTGTCACTCAAGCAGTACAGAAGTCTGATGACAGAAACTTGTTAATTAGAGACAGAAAAATGCTATACATGCATTACCTCACTCAGCTCTCTCCTATATGACTGTTTCATACAATAGCCATTCTACTGTTTTAAAAATATCACCATTTAACTTCAAAGACTGCCTTTAAAAACAATGTTGAATAACTGAGATAATATTCTTATGCAAATATAATGCTTTATTCTCAAAATTAGCATGGAGTATGTAATAAATGAGAGAAAGGTCATGAGTTGTTGTTTACTTGATACTGTGTAGATTTAACGGCTGCTGTTGCATGTCTGAGATAGATTCAAATGTTTTCTTATGAAGTCATTTCATGTGATCATGAAACATAGTCAAAGAAATCCCCAGCTATTTCTTTCTAGTCCCTCTTCAACATTAGAGACACGGCTGGATTGTGCTTGTAGGACCTTGCAAAGATCTGTGTATCAGTAGATATATTTGTCTGAAAAGGGAGATAGAGTGATAATTACAGGTCAACCATCTGAGAAAAGATGAGAAACGAATGAGCCCAGGGGCTCTAGTCTTAACCCAGAAACGTGAGCGTCTATGATGGGTTTGCTGTGTTCCTTGTCAATTTAAGTCCTTTTGTTGCATGATGCTCTCAATGATGCAGAATGTTTTTATACTTAACAGTGGAATTATGTCCTAGATTATATGTTTGCACCTTGAAATGGAAGATTTCAGGTAGGTGACTTTTCTTTAATGTTTATCAGAGGAAAATATGCTTAAAATTGGTTGTCAAATATTTGTTATTTGAAGTACAGAAAATGAACAAGCCTCAGTGCTGTGTGCCCAGAGACCTGTCTTTTATTTCTGATCTTCACCTGATCTGCTTTACAAGGATGGCCACTGTATTCATTTCTCTGTGCTCAGATTCTCTGTCTGCAAAATGGGTGTGATTGCATTGATTTGATACCCCCAAATATTATTGTTAAGCATAGCAATTGTTTAAACAACCTTCTACAAAGGCTAAAGTTTTCAGAAATTACCACAGAGCAGGTTGAGGGAAGAGCATCTAAGCAATAAAGAACTGAAAAGCTGTTGACTGATTTTTGGAGCATGGTTTTGACATCCGTAGGACACATATACATGTATGGCCACAAGGGAAAGGCAGAGGACTGGGAAGTAAGGGGTGAACAGAGAAACATGTATACTTCCATAGATATTATCAAGTTAGTAGCAAAGGGTAAAGAAAAGGAGGAAAGGATCATTCTGTGACTAGACCTATATTAAAGTTAAGGGTTGTTGGAGAAGGGATAGAGATTAGGGGAATATCTAGAAAATACTTAGAATGAAGATAAAAGACCTGCAAAGTCATACATGAAAGAGGCAGATGCATATGAATGTGGACTCTGTATTATTAATTTCTTTCTGAACGATCTAGCTTTGAAGCAGACAGTACACAGAAGTACTTACTTCAGGAGGATGTGATCTGGTCATGAAAAAACAAATGAGATTCTAGACTGGACTAAGGAAGTTATCAACATGAAAAACTGAAACCCATTAGTCCCATTGCTGCTTTGCGCTGTATCGGTTATGTTCTTCATAAGAACCTGTAACTATGACAAGTGCACAGAAAGGAATAGTCAGGGCCTGTTTATTCTGGACAGGTCATGGGACTGGAGTATCTGTTGTGTGCCAAAAGACTCACATGAGTATAGTGGTTACCAAAAAAGGGTACATAATTAGCACCTATAACCTGCTGTTCTAAGCAGCAACTAGTACCTCAAACAGCTAATTGGTAATTCTTCCTCAGTTCCTTGCTCAGGTCCTATGTGGCCCATCCTATTTAGGATGCTGATGGAGTAAGTGACATTACTAAGTGATCCATCCACTGCTCTTCTTGTGGAATTGAGAAAAGCACCATAATATGACTCATTTAACGTTAGTAGACTTTGTTGCCACAAATTTTACTTACAGCTTCCATACGTACAGTAGATTTATTTGTGCAAAAACTAAGTAGGGATTAGGATAGTGTTGTTATTGGTAGAGGATTGCTGCAATTGTACGTGATTCATAGTTTTTCAGGGCAGTCAGTCATGATGGAAATCCAGCCAGTGAAATACTGCTGAAAGCCACTTGAAACAACAGTCTGCTGAAATCATAGCAGTTCAAGTAGTATTTTAAAAAGGGAAATATTGAGATTCTGAAAGATATTAGAAGTTAATTCTAGCTAAATGAGATGGATTTGGTCTTGAAATTGCATATTTAAAATGTAAAAAACCAGCAATATTAACCTACTGGTTTGTTACATTTTGAATAATTGTAGAACATTCTCAAGAAAAAAGAGATTATATTTAAAGGGGACATAGGAGCTAATTTGTAACTGAAACAGTGATGGTATTTTTATGCTTATTAGTGTCTATCATTTAGGAAGAAGATTAAGCTTTCCATAGAACTCATAAACATTGTTTGTTGTAAATACAGATTTTAATGGTTGAAAAACAAGCTCATCCATCTGTTGGAGACCAGAAAAACAAGTACCTTGAATTACCTGTATAAGCTGCTTTCTCTGTGCATGTAGTTCTAAATAAGCGCAATGAGAACTGATAATACTGATCATTTTTTAGACAGGATGTCAAATTTAGGGTAAATGATGCTAAAAAATATTGAAAAATGGTCCCTAGCCTCTGTCGGTGCAATAAAATAATCACAGCAGGTTTTTTTTTCTCATCAAAGCAGATGGCTTTAATGATTTTTTAAGCCACGCTTAATTCATCTGCAAACAACAGAGATTGGTTTCCAAATGTGTACTGAAAGAGAGAGACGTTACTGTTCATAAATGCTCTGCAAGTTTGTTTTGCCCCATCATTAGTGGCAAATGGTGTTTACTTAAGGTAAATTATTTTTTGTGCACTGTGTTGTAGTTAGTGTTACAGTTGCAATACTTTATCTGTAAAATGAAATGAGCATCACCTCATTAATGTGGCTAGTATAACTGACCTGATGGAATAAACAAAATTATCTATTTTCTTTTGAATTAATATTGCATTTTAGAAATGATTGCCATCTTTTCCAAATACTCATTTGTTTTGTACCATAAAACTGAATGTTTGAGTTTTTTTCTTAATTTTTTATTGTGAGTTTGTTATTGTTTTAATGTTACTCTTTAACACCAGCAATGAAAAACATATGGCCAACTCACATATGGGTTCATATTTTAAAAAAATCTTTGGTTTTGTATAGCATCAGAAGTTAGAGAACAATTGAAGAACTAGTCTGTATATGATAACTTACAGCAAGGGAAATTTTAAAATACACTGAGTAAATATTGATTCTTGCTTCTTTATGTCTCCAGAGGAAGAAATTCACTTATTCCTAAAATTATATCATTCCTCCATTTACCTAGTGACTAAAATATAACTGGAGAACAAAATGTTTGTGTTTAATGAAGCAATGGATTTATTTCTGAACGCTGAAATTTAGCTCCAAAGAGGCTTTCTTGCATTAAAAGCCTCGGATTTATCAATACAAGTGTTGCCCTAGGCTATAAAAAACCCCAAAATTTTGTTTCTCTCCAGAGTTGTATACTAAAAGTCTAAAAAAAGAGCTTTCTTTTCCAGAACAGGCATTTATCATTTATAGATGTGAGTAATGTACCCAATTAGGCCATAGAAGACTTGTTTTCTTTCTAAACTGATCTTAGTTGAAGTTAAAATACGTCTCATGATTTATGATTGATGGCTTGCCAGCTAAACCTTTTAAAATGTAGCAAAACAGACGAAGGTGTTGGGATGACACTGACTATAATAAATAACATGAGATATGTGTTAAGAAAACTGTGAAATTAGATATTGAAGAGCATTGATGCTTGGGGTTGTAGATGTTCTTGATTTCAAAGTGGGATTATAAACAAAAGTCGTATTAAATAATTTAAAAGAAAGTTAGATGCAGGTGGCAATCCTGATATGAACTTTATGTACTTCCTCATAATGCTAATCTCGAGCAGACAACATTTGTGCTCAAGCTTCATCAAAATGTTGAAATGTTTGTGCAATTAATATGAACCATTCACTTCCTTTCTGTGTCATGTTCTGTACTCTTCCCCATCACTCCCACCTGAGGATGTTGTAAAAAGCCATGTTCTCCACACCACTCAGGTCAGAAAGGGAAGGTCAGGGTTATGCCTGCATATAGAATTAGGGTGTGCAGAAGAGAGCTAGTTAGAGGTGAGGACACTTGACTAAATCAGTAGCTACACAAAAAAGGATTTGTTGACCATTCTCATTTCAGTGGGTGGTTATGCAAACTGATTTCACAGGGGAGATTTTTCAGATCTTGGCTTGCAGTCCTGATAAGCTCAGCAGTAAGAGGTACACAAGATTTATATGCCAATATAAAATTTTCATTAGGCAGACAATAGAAAAGATATGTGCAAATAATATTCTTGTTTCGTTGTTAGAAAGAATATTTTTAAATCTTTATTTTAAAACTTTGCTGATATGACATTATTCATGCTGTCATTTGTCTGGGAGGAAGACAGCAAGCTCCTACATGCAAACTTGTGACATTTTTGAGTCACAGCAATTAGCTCAGTTATCTTACACAGTACAAGTGAGAAAGAATGGGCCAGAATGGGAAAAATCCTCAACATGCTTTTCAATTCAGACGGGCAGTCAGGGTTAGAAAGATGCATTCAAGGTGTCAGTGACAGTGTTAGAGAGCATAATTTAGCAGTGACGTTCATACCTAATGCCAGGAAAGCATCTGGCATCCTACAAGAAATACACTTGAATAGAACACAGTTCAAGACATTCAAGACCTTTCTGAGAGGTGAAAACCTAGATGAAAATGCAGCCTCGGAGTATAAATGGAAGATCTGTCTAGCACTATGCTATTGACATTCTGTTAAAAAAAACCCAACAAAATGTAAAGCTACCCACAACAAAAGCTACAGTTGGAAGGTGGGAGGAGGGGATTGTATCCTGCTAAACTGTGAGTTTCAGTAATAAGGCTTTACTAAGAAAAGTGCAGCATAACTAAATTTAACATACATTCTAGAAGTGCAATCAAATAGTATAGCCAGAGCTTCAGTGAATAATTCATGTGAAACCTGATGAGATAAAAGGACTGACATGAGAGAATACCATAAATAACACACTGTGAAAAGACTGAAGACCAAAGATCTAGTCTTTCATCAGCTGATATAAGGCAACATCCCCCTCTGGAAATGCTGGTGGTTCTTTACTCAATCTAGTCAACTTGCATTTTCACAGTTTTTGGTTGGGAAACAGGATAATAAATATGGGACCTTCTCATCATTCCCAGTGTCTGTGAACACCACAGTGATCTCTCTTGTTTTATCTAAAATCCACACAGCACCTTTAACCACTTCTTGTCTTTGGTGTAGAAGCTCTGCTTCCTTGTTTGAGTTGCATTGCTTTTCTCTGTCTGGTCTTCTAGGTTTGGGAAGAGAAATGCAAATAACCCACACACTGAAAGACTGAAAAACACTTTTTTGGGAAAAACTTTTTTGAATATTTGTCTGCTGAAAACACTAATGTCAATGAAGAGGCACTTTAGAAATGGGGTAATGCAATACTGCAATAGATCTAGCAGCTCTAGTTTATCTAGTGCATTGCCTAAAAGTCCATCTCTCCCCTTCCACTGCTCTATAACTGTGTTGCTCTTACCTAGGAGTTTTGGTTCTGGTATAACAACCAGAACAATATGTTTTTCATTTTGGGAGGTGGTAGGTTTGGTTGCTTGGTTTGGATGTATGTTAACGATAGTTCAAGAAATTCACTTTTACATGGCCTGGGTAGTTTAGAGCATTGCCTTGCCCATGTTGGAAAGTGGAATTAGCCTTATTCCAGCTGCTTACAGCATCTTTGGAAATCCAGAAAGAGTAGAATAGTATCACATGGCTCTGTAGCACATAATCAAACCACTCTGGCAGTTTCATAGAATAAAAAAAGTCTGTCAGCTTCACTTCTACTCAGTATAATTAAACTGTTTGATGCTGAAATGACCAGAAACAAATTGCTTCACCTTTAGCACCATGATTTTTTGTATTTTTTTTTCCACTATACTGGGTAAGTAGTTATGTTTCAAGTTGTCACTCTAGTTTGGAATCATGATAAAATGTTGACATATGGCTATTGCCTGTAAAGCACCTCCCCACTCCTACTTACATCTCAAAACCTTTTCTTCCTGGTCTGCCAGAGCTATTGCATGCTAGTGAACATTTTTTAAACTAGCAAAACAGCCTCCCACAGCCCATTTATATTGCTGTGGTGGGCTAGTGCTTGGTTCACTGCAATGCAGCTGTAAGCCACAGTGTCTTAAGAGATACTGGACTTTCTGGAATGCAAAGCTGGCATTTGTAATTTTAGCCTCCTTCTTGTACGTTACACTGAACCTCTGCCTGCCCCAAGGAGAAACTGCTCAAAGAACCTAGCCTCGGTTAACCGTTGGATTCATTCATCTGGCAGTTCCCTCAGCTGATACTTCTTTTTTTAATCTATGAAGTTATTTCCCAGGCTTTCTATTTATAATGCATGTGATGTCCCCTACTGGTGGTTTATTCATGGAGTATAGTGGTACAAAAATATATATTGGAAGCAGACAGTATTAGCCCTAGATGTACTGGTTGTCTCTGAATTTTATTGAACAATTGTTTCTCTTGCTTGCAGGCAAGAGATTCATTACAACCCCATTCAAAAGACAAACTTAGATTTCAAATAAGTAACTGAGGTCAGAAATTTGGCATGAAGCACTTAAACCAATAGTGGAGGAAATTACTTTATTACAGAGTTAAGCTGGTATTTTCAGAGGCAAGAACAGCTCCCATTAACGTTGTTGGCAATCACACAGCCTAATCCCAAGCACGTAGCTTAGAAAACTTCCCCCTGTGTGGACAAGTGTTCTCAATGAGTTTCTAAATTTATAGAAGCCTCAAAAGCCCATAGTCTCTATGTTTTGTTGTTAGAGTCTACAGCCAATTCCCAAAGGTGCAACTCCAGCATAGCAAAAAGCAGCACTTTTGCTAGGCCAACAACATTCAGCAGAGAAACATTTACATGTGTAGGTTATACATTCTTATTTTTACGCATAATTTTCATGATTCCATTTAAGTTCTATTCCCAATAGATGTCTGAAGCATCATTCTTCTAATATCGACTGACTAAGAAAACATGCATTAGATTAGGCAGTAGTAATGATTACCAAGTGTGGGGCCCCTTCTGCTAAACTCAAATGACAAGCTCATCATGAGCTCTGTTTCTGATGTTCAGCTGTTTTACTTCATTATTTTCCAAGAAGCTAAGTTGGCAAGTTACCACTATGCGCTGAGAACAATGTGACAACATAAAAAGAAAAGTCAAGGCCTAAATCATGATTTTCAGAGCCCTAAAGCTTCCAGGAAAATGCCTTCTTGGTTAGGATTATCCATTTGTAACTTTCAAGGACAGTATCAAAATGACTTTTAAAAACAGCAATGTCAGCAAGAAGTTGTCATGACCTATAAACTTGTGTTATAATATTAATTCTCTATAGTTCAGCAGTCTGTCTGAAACCTGAATGCAAGTCAGGCTTGTAGTACTGCCATGTCTTTGATATCATGGAGCAGAAGTTCCTTGTGGAACAATTTTGTTCTTGAATAATAGAAAGTTGCAAAAGCAGTTAATGTGACAGAAGGAGAAGAAGCTGGAACAAGAATCTAATGTTTGGATGGACAGACCCTGAAGAACTTCTCATTTCTCAAGGAGGTGTGTGTTAATTTCATTAACTTTCGGTATTATAATTGCTACTAATTCTTTGTGGTTAAAATTTAGCCCCTCACTCTTCCCACCTCCACAAAGACAGGACTTCCAAGCTGTCTGTCAAGAAATCTTGAGTCCAGTAAACTGGGAACTCCTTTGTATTTCCCGTCTCTTGGGTTTGAGGCCAATCTGCATACATCTATATGTAGCTACATTAAGTATGTTCCAGTGGCTCCTGAAATGATAGTCTTCTTGTCGCTGGCAGGCAGCCTCTGCATTCAATTACCAGAAAGAAATCTCCCCAGGAGGACAAATGCAGAAGAGAAACAGTACTGTCTGCAAAATTAATGAATAAATAAATAGAACACACAGAAGAGCATTCTGAAATTCTCACATTCCTGGTCCCAGTTCAAGCAATAGAGACTATATCATCCTTGAATGATGGATAGGAGGCATATGTCCGTATCTAGCAACATGGTTGCTCTTGGCATTTTAGTATGAAGATTAACACAAAGACACTGTAACCAGGAGGGCTCAGGATCCCAGCTTTCTCCAAAGAGAGAGAGTGCTGCTCACCCAGCCCTTTCGGGGATTGATATAAAACCAGTCCTGAAGCTGTGTGTCCTCTTTTTGGTTGGTGTTTTGGGAGAGAAGAAGCAATGGCTACAATGAGCTGATAAAACCTGACAGGAACAGATGTGGTAGGGACAAAAGAGCTAACCTGGATTGTGGCATGTCGTAGGGGTGACCTACAGGGCTCGACCCAGTCTCTGAATGAAAGCAGTGGTGTGTGGTTACTGCTGTAGTCTGGGTTTGGGTAGGGTAAAAGAAAGGCTATTTGGTCTTGATAGCGTGAAAGACAAATATTTGGAGTGAGATAATATTTGTCTGAGAAAGACAAATAGGGTGTGGATGATGAGTTACGTATGAAAAAAAAAAAAGATAAATCTGTGTAAGTCATGCAGGTCAGATGGGTAGGCCCAGGAAAGTGGAAAAAACCCAGGAATCAACAGCTGTCAGGATGGAGAAAATAAAATAGTGGGAGGGAAGAGTGCCAGTGGAAGTCTCTATAGGTAAGGGAATGCAAAGATTCAGGAGTTTCTAATATATTTTTATTCCAATGGGAGTAAAAAAGTAATGGTGCCAGAGAAAGAAGGCATAGTTGTGGCTGATCAGCCTATCATCCTGCAAATTATCCAGTAAACAGGTAGACATGACTCCAATAAAACTTTTCCCCCCCTTTTTTTTTTTGTTGTTCCCAGAGAATTTCACTTTGCACTTTTTTTATTCCATCACTCGGGGTGGTTTTTTTTACAGCAGTATACAGTCAGCCAGTCACAGCTGTCCCCCAGTCTTTAAAAATGTACTGGTTTTCTTCTGACTTAGCTCTATGAACTAGTTCAATACCAAATAAAAGAAACACCAGCATGGGTGAAAAAGAAAGGATTAAAATTGTATAGCTAGAGGACGAGATAGAATTGTGGTAGTTTATGTTTGAGTATGACTTAAGAGTAACAAACCTTTGACAGAATGGGGAAAATTGAAATATGATAGAAAAAGACGAAGTACAGTTTATTCTTATCATGGTATATGTTGATGAAGAGCTGATTCCTCTCTCAATCCAAAAAGAAAGAGTCTATTGTAATTGCAGAGTAGGGTAGAACAGACTAGAAATAAAAATTGTAATCGTATTGATATCTAGATATTTCCTATTCCTATCTTCTTTAGTTAATATTTTTAGTTCTTTTTGTAAGATGGTAAGTATCTCTTCATATATCATGGACAAATTGAAGCTAAAGTATCTTCTCTCATTTCATGTTACGCTCAGCTACAAGAGTCAGGTTACTGCAGTGACTTCTGAAGTTACGAATTCTGTTATTAAAATAAGTGAGCAAGAATTGTAAGAATATAAAAAATAATTAGATTGAAGAGACTGATGAATTTTCTATTTCAGCTGGTTTGGTTTTTATCAGGATAAATTTAGGTACCTTGTCCCCCATGCCATTGATATTCTGATTTTTTTCCCACCAGTTATTTCTTTATGGAAATATCATTATTCCAACCACATCACTTTTCAGTGTAGAGCCCTACATGGGCAGTGATTTGTGAAGGATTACTTGTAAAGCTTACACTATAAATGCCTGAAGTAAAAAAAGGAAAAGAAAAAAAAAGGCCCTTTAATCTAGTGCTTAGTCCCCATTCTTGGTGCCACATAGCCTAGGCATGCAATAATTTATCTGTGAACTTTGGATTTCTTTAAAGGAGTGGCCAAGGCCTAAGTGTGCTCTCCAGGCAGACAAAGTCAAGCAAAGGAAGGGAAGAATGGGTAGCAAGTGGAGAGAGGTAGGTAACTAATAACTGTAATTCTTCACAGTGTGGAAATTTGCAATGAACTTTTAAATACTTGTAAAGCTGTTAGTTTTGCAAACAGGAATTTGTTACAGTGACATTGAAGCAAACAACCAAACTGAATAATTCTCTTCCTTCTAAACATTCAGATTTTGCTTGGCAGGTCTGAATTTTTGACAGCCTAGGGATTAAAGTTTGGAACCACATGATGCTTTTCCCAAAGAATATAGAATAGACTTGAGATTGGAAAAAAACCCAAAACACAAAAAAAAACCCCAAAACCAAAACAAACTCAAAAAACCCCTAAGAAAACAAAACAAACAAAAAAACCCCACAAACCTCAGAATATAAAAGGAGAAAGAAGGCAAAACAAACCTCAGGAATCTATTTGTCTGTCTTTCTTCTATTCTCTCTCTCCCTCTCCCCTCTCTCTCTCTCTCCTTCTCTCTCCCTTTTTTCTTGTTCCACCACTTGACTGTATCATACTGTGTTGCTGGTTGCTGAGGTGCTGCTTCACCTTCTGCAATGTTGCTTGATCTTTGATTTCCTGTGAAGCACAATGAATCTTACATTAGTGTGTGCAGAGTCAGGTGGTGCACCATCTGTTCCCAAGCTCTTAAAACACTGAGTAACAGAGAGTAACAGAAAGCAACAGCTACACCAATTTCATCAGAATATTCATATTAGCAAAGCAACAAAACCCCCCAGAACTCTATTTTCAAGCACAAACAAGTATTTTAGTTTTCCAAGTTACCTATTAAATCTAACATGTTGAGGTCGTTTTCTTTCACTTTGTCAAAATATGCTTGATATTCATTAACACGGCTCAGTCATAAAACGTGTTAACCAATTCATGCTGCTTAGGAAATTTGATGTTATGGAGACCACACGACATGGACTACAAAGTAGTGTTAATTTAACTGTATTTAATAACATCTGTGCATGCAGCAACCAAAAGATTGCTGGAGCAGCTGCAAAACTATAGTACTAACATAGTGAAAAGCAGGTAAATGCAGAAGTTCGGTACATCTCCAGTCACCAACATATAATGTTAGTTTTTTCTTTTAATGTGCATTAACAGTCTGTTGAGAAAGTATTATGTGTACCTGACTTACCATCTCTATGCGACTTTACTAAACATTGACTGTGAATGACAGGTTACAACTATTTTAATTATATGTTCTCTTAACTGTGGCTTAACCAGACAAAAAACAAATACCTTGAGTGCCTTAGAACAAACTTATTAGTTGAGAGCAAATCAGCTGTACTCAAAGTTGCCAATACAGCTGCTTCCAATTCTTTCATATTCCTCTCCATATTAATGCTAGAAAAGCTTAAGTCAGATTTACAGGAGCCCAAAGTTGCTTTACCTATTTGCTAAACATTGTGCTTATTTCAGAAGAAACTAGAAGAAAGATTTATCACATTTTTAGAAACCATTTAAAAAGCTTAATTTATCTTCCTGCACTTTAACATTTGAAAATACTTTTTTGAAGTACTATAATACAAGAAAAATATAAATGTTCAAAAATTAAAGTGCTTCTGCCAAAAAATTGAGGAAATAAGGGAAGAAAGAAACAGACTTGTTTAACACCACTATATCAGTATACTCTCTAATGCTTTCCATCTCTCATTACAAAGCACAGAAAATAAAGTGTATCTCATGACTAGATTTGCTTATTCCCAATTGTGCTCATGATTTGTTGAATGATCTTGAAAAAGTTACGTTATGCTACAGTTTATCTAGATATGAGTAAGGACAATGATGATGTATGGACAATGATTTTGTATGGGATCTTGACTTAGAAACGTTCACATATTTTACAACCACCCAGTTAATTCATAATTTCCTTGAGGGATTACATATGTCTATCTGGCATCCACATACAGAGTTGCATAATCGTATAGTGCAAAAAATATATGGTTATAAAGCATTTGAAGATGTCTGCATTGAAGATGTTGTACTAGCGCAAAGTAAAAAAGCCCTCCTGCCTTAAGAAAAGTGCTGAGCACCTCACTGTGTCAAACAAGGCAATGGGCAAAAATGGTGAGATAACTTAAAAAGCTGACGCAAGCATAGTCTATTTGCTTGACAAATGTTGAAGCCAAATTGATTTTGCATTGTCTGAGTAGGAATGACTGATGGTGAGATCCAGCTGATAATGTGCAGAGAAACTAAGACTTTTGGCAGATAGTGATAAACACAGAATAGGAAAGTAAAATGTGGTATGGAAAAAAACCAACAAAACAGTTAAATTAGAGATGATTTCTGATTTTTCAGACTGGGCTGTGCTCAGCGCCCAGCTGGCTCATCCCTACACTTTGTATCTGATTGGGACGATCAGTCAAAAGATCTCTCATTGCTTAATGTGCAGACATGTCCTAGATCAATGAGGATTAGAAGTCCTGTAATCAAATGTCCTACAATTTTAACTTTTGATAACTGAGCTGTAAGAGATGCTTCCTTCTCATTCTTCTTGAAGCCTCCAGGAATATATGTTCAGTTTAATCTTTGCCTGTTAATTGTTCATTTGAATGGAAGAGAATCTGACCCTGCATTACCATTGAACAAAATCGATTGTTCTGCACTGTTGCTACCTGGGCGTTGGTCCTCTCTGGACCGTGGTAAACACATGAGTGTTATATGTGGTGGAAAAAAGGAGACAGCTGGACAGAAAGAAGCTGTTAGCTGGAGCGTAGGTCTGATGGTTTCTATCAGCCTGTGTAACAATGTTTGTGAATACAAAGTACTATTTAGACAGAACTAAATTATCTCTAAAAAAGTAATTAAGAGCTGTCCAGCTTCAACACTGAAACGGTTTTCCAGAATTGGAACAGGCTGCCCAGGGAAGTGGTTCAATCACCAGCCCTGGAGGTATTTAAATGATCTGCAGATGTGGCACTTGGGGATATGCTTTAGTGGTGGACTTGGCAGTGTTCTATTAATAGGCTCAATGACCTCAGAGGGCTTTTCCAACCTCAATGTTTCTGTGATTCTTTCTTTAAGTTGCATCATGGCTACTTTATTTTGCTCTGAAAAGTAAATGTGGAATGTCTGTCTAATCTGGCTCTCCTACAGCTATAGCATAACTGAATTATTTACTCCTTCAGAAACAAGATGAAACATCCTCTGCTCTAAAAACAGTCTACTGAGACAGAGTTTGGTCCATGAATTTGTCCATGCTCTCATTGGAGGCCTGTGTCTGCACTGAAAATTACAAGCAAGTACTGCTATATCTAGATGATTGGAACCTTATTCTTGTTCTTCATATGTGATGCCAGCTTTAGGCTGGCAAGGGATCCTTGTTGTGCGTTAGGAAATGGACACCACCACCACCCCTAAGGCCCCCAGTCAAGCATTTCTGCAGGTATATTCAGCAAACAGCATCTATCCTGTCCAGCTGGGGCAGAGTTCTGGCTTGATCCTCCTTTTACTCTTTTTAGATATGAGAAGGAATTTCTGAACAACACAGTGATGACTAGGACAGATAATGTTTTCCAATAGCTAGTCTCACAAACAAGCAATTTGAGATTAAAGGAGATGATTACTACATTTTTCTCTCAAAGTGAGAGTGGAAGGGGTGCAGAAAACTGAACAGGAAGCTAAAAGTGCAAAAGGTAGTCCTGAGGGTAGAAAAGAGTTTATTCTTCAGTTCCTTCAAGGGCCTGTGGGATGTCAGCTCTGTTCAGGAACTCTTGGGATTGTACTATGTTAGCAATTGGTATGGACTGACCTGAACTGGGGTATAGATGCATCTGGGGAGGGACTGCATGCAAAGACCATCCAGTTGCCAGGGGATTGGGACTGAAGGCAGCAGTAAGTGAATACATTCTTCTAGGAGAACATCAGCAGAGTTGGGAGGGGGAGCTGTGGTGGTGTGGAATTGGACTTGTGTATATATCTCTTTGGATTTAAAAATTTAACCATATAATCTTTTTCTCTGTTGCTTTTTAAAATTTCTTTATTTACTGCACTAGAAGCTTAAATTAAAATTAATGTTGATCCATTGACTTGAATAGGGGATGGCTCTGAATTTCAGGGAGTTGAATTTGCCTGTGTTCACATTTCCTTCAATTACAATGACAGCAGTTTTAATTTAGACTAATAGTATCTGGTACATATTTATCTTTCTGCTGCCAACTAGAATGTCCATGGAGAACTCGAGAGACTGTGACATAATTAGTAGAGACAATTTCCAAAATACCAGAAGTGAATAAAGTTTCAGGCAATCCTTTCTCAGATTTACCTACCAATATTTTTTTATGTGTTATGATTCCAGTTTGCTTAATATTTATGAAAACCTGCAAAGTACTTACCAGTAGCTATGCTCTGCATTAATCACATTTTGACTATTATACTGGTTTATTACTGTGTTAATTATCATTAATTAATAATATAAATAATATTTATATTTTTAATTCTCAAGTTTATTAATGAATTAAAGGCAGTTTATTACAGAAAGTAGAAGTGAAATATATTGAGGCCCAACTGCCTCTTAAATATACTGCGGAAACTTGCAATGATAGACGCAACCTGAAATTATCACACAGCTGAAAAGTTGGCATGTAACAGATTTCAGAGGGTTGCCTGACACAAAATCCGAGCAATCTCTATCATCATGCGCCAGGTTCTAAGCCCCAGTTCAGATTTCACCAGACTGCACACGTTCTGTCTGAAACATCAGAATGTTACTGAATGACAGTTTAACATATATTTTCTTTTATTTAGAATACTGCAAGATCTAGTCCTGCTCAATATAAGATTTCTGAATGCATAAATTCATGCTAGGATCTATACGCTAATAACTACATTAATGAAAACATATGCTAACAACTGGCTTCTCATTGACAAGAACAGTAGAAAGGATTTTACATACTTCTTTTGACCATGTTAAGTCAGAAAACTGGTATCACCCTCATATTTTGGAAGGTAAAATCACAATAATTATTCATTCTACTATAAATTACTCCTTAAAAATTATAACCTCATTTTGTGCTCTACCACTTGTTCTTAAGAACAATAATGCATCTAGATTCAGCCCAGTTGTCAATATGTACCAAAGGCTTTATATACAGTTGCCAAAATCCTTACTTGCCAAGATATGTTTCCTTTATACAAACCTAAGAACTAGTTTCATTTGCGTCAGCTTCAGATAGTATGTGCAAAGCTGACACTGAGATTTTGCCTTTCCTGACTGCAAAGAGGCGGGTGAAAGAAAAGGAAAAAAACCCCACCAACATCTGATTTTTAGAAAAATTATAATTGGATGGTGTTAATTTTGTTGAAGAAAATTCTGCTCCATTTATAAGACAGTTGATCTTGACTTCCATTTTTAAGACAGTTGATCTTGACTTCTTTTTTGACATGTCCTATCATCTTCTGAGAAGACATAGCGTATCTTGAAATCGATGTTGAAGTATAAAGACTGCAATATTGCTTTACTGGGGTTGGAGTTAGAGCAGCAATGTGCAATATGTTGACAGTTCTTAATAACTTCTCAGTTGTGTATTCTTACTCCTTTACATGCAGCTGGTAGATTAGCCATCAGCAAGAAGTCTCCCATAGGTAGCATGCTTTGAAGCTTAAGGTGCCCACAGATAAGCTGGACTATTTGAACCTACTCTGGTTATATTCAGTGCTTAGTGTATTTGAATAGTAAATGAGTGTCTTTGGGGTTTTTTTTCCCAAAATTAACGTATGCAGATGGGTTTTGGCCCTTGTATATGTTTGTTAGTGATGTTTGACAAGTAACTCATTTTTACTGTACTTGCTTGATTTATTTTAACTATGGCCATGCCACCCTGACACCTGATCTCAGAAGCTAAGTGAGGTCAGCCCTGGTTAGTACTTGGATGGGAGACCTCCTGGCAGTACCAGGGGCTGTAGGTTCTAGTCCTGAGGACTTCACTGTCATCATCCAAGCTTGCTCGGCCGTGGCAGATGAGCCTTAGCAGTTAAAGAGTGGGGCCAGTTCTGTGCATGCTGTGCCTCACCTAAATAATCCACTGCACAGGCTCCAAGGACACACCCACGTGGGTAGAGACCTTCCCAAATATTTGTTTGCAAAGCCCAGCCATGATGATGACGGTGATTTATTTTAATGGTTCAGGAGTGTGAATTAGCTCTTGCAGCCCTCTGAGTAATAAGAATAGTGTTGGATTTGAAAGAGGACAAGGACGAAATTATTTTTTCCTCATTTGTGAAAAAGCTACAAAAATGTTTTAGATCTGGGTAAATCTGCTAAATGTGCAAGATAATTTTTTTCTTGAACATGACTGTAAATTTAGAGTTCAAAGAGAGGAGTGTACACTCTCTGTTCCTCTATTTGTACCAGCAATTGAGCTGAATATTACATAGTTATACATAGAAGTGACAGACCCTTCATATTTAGTACCCATGAAATAACAGAAAGAGAACATTAAGCAAACTCTTCAACTTGCCAGTCATTCTGTGGATTTGCCCATTGGTTTTCAGGAATGCTGACATTACTTGGGTTTCCTTGTAAGAAATGGAATGACCCAAGAGTCCTATATATTTTTGTGTATGAAAGATTTTTTTTCAATATAAATTGGACATAATGTAGGACTTATAAACAGTACTGTTTCCCAGATTTTGTGTGGCCAGTAAAAAAGGTGTTTGAAAGTTAAATTCTCTACTCACCTCTTGACATCTCTGTACATGATGACCACCATCACCAAAAGAATACACCCTTCCTCTCAGACACAAATAAAGGAATATCTTTTTCCTACTTGTCCTCCTGTTGCATGCGATACGTCATAGATCTGAAAGAAAGTACATGTCTATGTGAAAAACCATCCACAGGTTACAACAGATGTTCAGTTAATAGTGTCTGAGAAAAGAGCGCTGGACTTTTCAGGAATAGCGTATCATTGCAGGTCAATACTCCCTAGATTCATAAGCTTTTAACATCTCCACGTGTGCTGCTTTACTCTGCCCAGTGATGTATCTTTTGTTCTTTGTAGACTATGTTTAATTGGAAAATTGTTTAATAAATCCTCACATTTTATCTCATGAAAGAGAGACATAGCGTGTGTAAATATTCATTACCACTTCATGTTTAAAATCACTTTGATAAATTAACTTCATAACCTTTAGAGAACAGGAAGAGACAGGAAGCCTGGATATAGCAGAGACAGTGCATAAAAAAATGTAACTCAACACAATAATTTGAAAACGTGCTTAGAAAGATTTAGATTGTGTCTATTAGTCAAAGGGAGATTCACATGAGCTCTCTTAGAGTAGAAGACAAATTTTCTTCTTGAGATGCCAATCTCAGTCTTCTGTCTGTAGATGTAGCTTTGGCCACTGGCTCAATATAACTTTAAGGTCACTATGAATCTAAATCTTGTGGATCTTTAATAACTACAAACAATTACACACTACAGGGAAATTCAGCTGTCCTAGACAAGCTGCAGACAATATCTCTGCCTGCTGCCCACTCCTCACACTTGCATACCAAGCACTAGTCATCTATGACAGCATGTCTTAGTGCAAATTTCACAACAGTCTCTTCTCATGTAAAATACTGTTCTGGTCATCTCTTGAACTGTTTTCTTCCATCTTTTAAAGGACCAAATTTGTCCTTTTTCTGCTTCTTTTCCCCTGTTTGTTATGTGAGGGCTGAACTGCTTGCCTTCACCATTAGGTTACTCTAGACCCTGTCTCCACCCCTAGATATCCTCCCTATTCACACCTGAGCCTTCACTATTCATTTCTTGTATCTTCGTCACCTTTATGCTTTCTCTCCCTCTGCTCTTCATCCTAGGGAAAGGCCTCCTGTAACTGCATACATAGATACTTTATCATCCTCCTTTCATTCCCTCCTTAAAACTTCTTCTTTGGGGCCATAAATCTGAGAAAACAGCTGATAGCAATTATGATGTGAATGTTCTTTGACCCCTATCAATCTTAGTGACCAATAGCATCTCATTTTTTCCTTTGTATTCCCCTATATGTCTGTATATATCTGTTGTCTCTTATCATACTTCAGCTATACCTCCATAATATTTACAAATCTAGCTGTAGAACGGAGAGAAAATATCTGAAATATCTTTAAATGTGATTTTGTCATGAGCAGTAGTCTTCTGTGCAGGATAGACATATCCTTACATTGTAAGCTTACTGAAGCAGAGCCTGCTTTTTTTGGCAGGAGTAGCATAATTTCAGCTTGTAAATAGGTCTCCTAAGTACCAAGGCAATGCAAATAATTACTAATAATGCCAACAAAAAAACATCCTGTTACCAGACATGCTGATTAGCAGCTGAAGCAAAAGTAGAGGTCTTGTCTGCATGAAGTGTTGAGAAACAAGCAAATAAAATATCCTATATCACTTTGTACCAGCCCTCCTCAAGGTTTGCCTGTGCTAACGCTTAACAGCATATGCATATCATGCAATTTTTTCTGCTTTAATTAGAGATCTGTGAGGAGTGAATTCTCTAGAGATAAAACTTGTGCTTATCCTATCCGCTAATTACCTGCTTTCTCTTTGAAAAGATATTTGGTATTAGAATCTAGTGTTCTTGAGTAGGAAAAAACAGTTACTCTGACCTTTGATGTGACATAGTGCATAGTGAATGACTACCAGGAATGTGATGAAATGTAGGTAAATTGCCTTTGGAGGGCTCAGATATACAGAACATAAAAAGAATTATATGAGAAGTCTTGAGAGATTGCTACCCTTTTTGCTGTATTTTTTTTTAAAAATTATTAATGTCAATTAAATTGCAAAACATTAGGTACTGTTATTCTGTCTATTGCTGAAAAAAAGGCAATTGTTTTACAGTACAGTTGGGCTTTGTTGTTCCTTTCAATTTTGAAATGTTTCAGATGTTGATGGTCCTTAAAAGAACTCCTGCAAAGCTTAAGAGTGCTGAAGAGCAAAAGTAAAAAGAATGGTCATTATTACAAAGAAGATGGTACTGACAAGGTAACAGGGATTAGCTGCGGCTCAGCTGGTGCTACTGTTCAGGTAGGTGTCCTAAGTACTAATTTTTGTTGATCAAAACAAGTTGTCAGTTTTGGTCATGTTACTATTTCCAGATTTTCCTCCACAATCCTACTGGATTGATACACTTTGACTGTTGCTATAGGAAATTTATTTACAGGAGTCCTTACTGGAGTAGGGGAGTTAGGACTCTGGTGTTGTAGTACAAATTCTCCTTCTGAGGAAATCAAAACAAGATGGCAGTACAAATCACAGCAGTACAAATCATGACCAGTTACCATTTGCTTGTTGCAGTCAGATCAAACAGCCCACTGTTCAACACTGGCCCCAAAAGCTGTGTTTGCTTTGCCCTCGGCCACACACTGTTCAGCCACGTGCAGCCTCGAGGCAAGCAGGAGGAAGTAGATGCCCCTTGGGCTTGGTGGCTGGAGCAGCTACTGGAGCTGCTAATTTGATGCCCCCTCAGGCTGAAGAGAGCATGGTCCCCCTTCACTTTCCTTAGGGAGTGCCTCTAACCACTAAGCTATTACATGTGGCTCCTTCTTTGGATTTATTTTTGAAATAAAACAATGAGATCTGCTCAAAGAGCAATTGCTAAAGCTTCCCTTGGGAGAGCCTTTTGGGCTGAGGATCCCAAGTGGAAAAGGAGTGTCTGTCTGCTGACAGCTCAGACCTGGGAATCAAAATTCCAGAGGAGAGAGCAAGGATTGCAGACATTATTGGAATTTCCTATTAGCTAGACATAGGAGATTCCCAGCTCCTCAGGAAACTTCCCTTCACTATATGATTGTTTTAGGAATATGTTTTGAAAGTGCCTAATTTTTCACCCAGAAAGTGGCTCTGAGATGTTAGGTATATAGCTCTGAGATGTTAGGTATATAGCTCTGAGATGTTAGGTATATAGCTCAGGTCTTGGGACTCCACCTGAGGGGCCTAGCATGGGCTACAGCTGGAATAGTAGCAACAGACTCATGACCTGGGTCATACACTTTATCTTCACTTTGATTGCTTAATTATCTTGGATCTGATGAATTATTACTCTTTTCAAAGGGCTCAGGAAGAGGACATTAAAATACAGAGAAACTTAACTTTATTATTACACAGTGTCAGGTTGACTCTTACCCTGATGACTGCACTCTTTATGTGGCAGTCACCAACTCCATAAATTTCTGACCTCTCTTTAATTCACAGCACTTTTGTAAACCAGGCAGAGGACCAAAACTGTAATTTCATGTAAAGGAAATCTCCAACCAGAGACCTTGCATAAGTTTTATGCCAGTTTGATTTCCTGGGCTTTGGAAGTGTTACTCCTAATACATACTGATTGGATGAGATCTAAATCAGTATTGTAGTAGCATATAGTTCACTTTACTCCCCTGACCTCTTTGCATTCCAGTTTTTATTATAACTTTAATGTATTTATGGGGAAGATATAAAAAACTACTGTTAAAGTACTACATAATGAATGCTTTCCTTTAGATAAAGTATATATATACAAAAGAAATACTAGCTCACTAGAATAAAGTCCACAGTACTTTCACAGAAGTAAGAGCATACTCAGGGGATTTTCATTTGTCACTCTTTGCATATAAATGATCTTGCCCTTAGAAGTTAGATTTGCTTTCACCTGCCTTGGGAGCCAATCAGTTTTTTTAGAAACTCCTAGCAGCCAAAGAGTTTTCAGGGATGCTAGTTTGCATCATTGTCTTGCACAGAAATCATAGCTCCAAGTGAATGGAGACAGTTAACGACATTTGTACAGACAAGGCAACTTTCTCTGACAAAACTTAGATACCTAAATTCAAAAAAGGGAGTCAGAGAGTCTACTTTCCATCACTGCCTAACTCTGATGGCCAGACTGAAAACAGATAAGTGGGACAGCAAATCTTTCCCTTATTGATTAAGGACAGCATGTTGCGTGCAGGATCTGGATTTTGATCTGTGTTCACTGGACTATTTATGCCTTATTATATTCAATGGTCTGGGTGAATAACAAACAGAAAAATGAGACCAGATTGTGAGAGGAGGCCCTTGACTTCTGCTTGTATAGGCACTGCCAGAGACCACCAAGGACCACCACTGCCCTGCAGAGCCAGACTGCAGCTACTGAAAGGCTGCCTGCACCCAGAGAGGCAGCACAGCTGCTAGGGGTATATTCTGTTCTTCATGGAGCCTTCATTCAGAGGTCAAGATATACACACGAACCACTCAGAGACTGCTGGGGGAACTGAAACACAGTTTCATTGACTTACAGGCATGACTGTTAGGAAGATGTACTGTGCTATGAGAAAAGAATAGACTTCTCAGTAATCATGTATTAACCAGAAGGGAAATTTTGAGGGTTGCTATAACTCAGCTGGATATGGTCTCTTGACCTTGAAAGCTTCAGAAATAAAACTTTGAGCCAAAGCCTTACACTTAGGTCTTGGTTTCTTACTGAGTTTGCAAAGCATAGTGCCCTGCCTTGCAAACCACTCTCTGTCTTCAGAAATGACACAGGGAGCTGGGCACCATGGAATCATACAATGATTTGGATTGGAAGAAACCTAAAAGATCAGCTAGTTCCAAACCTGTGACATGGGCAGAGACACCTTCCACTATATCAGGTTGCTCAGAGCCTCATCTAGCCTGGCTTTGAACACTTCCAGGGATGGGATGTCAACAACTTCTCTGGACAACCATTTCTGGTACCTCATCACCCTCACAGTAAAGAACTTCTTCCTAATATCCAATCTAAATCTCCCCTCTTTCAGGATATGTGTGCTCTGACTTAACATCCTGGGGTGAGTGGGACGTCTTCTTGGCCAGTGAGATACCTACATTTTAATTATTACTGTGGTTTTGAGTATCACTTGTTGTGAAACCTAACATTGCCTAAACATTTCAGTTGGGGTCTAGAAAGCTTTGCTCTAGAAAAACATTTCAGCATGCTGTTGGAAGAGGTGTAGCCTGTAATAGGTTTAAGTGAATTTACCTTGTCTACTTTATGTGCTGTTTGAGCCAGATTGCCTTAAGCTGCGTAAAGGTATCTCTATATCAGTTTGATCTTTGCAGCACAATCCTCCACAGACTTAAATAAGTCAGTCATGAACAGCAGGTAAGATGAATCATGAATGACTATTTTTGTAATAAGATTTCTGGGTAAAAAATTCAAATTTCACATCACCTTTTGTGATGGTGGCCCAACTACTCTTCTGAAAAAATACTTCAAAAAAGAAGGAGAACTTTCAGAAGCAGAAAAATGTAAGAAAAATATGACAGACAAAAATGCTGACTCTTGATTATAAATCTTGTAATTTAGAAAATTAACTCTACACCAGCCAAAACTGGCATAAGTATCATGTTAGTTATAATGTTTCTGGGAGCAATCATTGGGAATGCATCTAAGTCTCTTCTTTTCCTTCTTTCTCTCAGATGCTGTCTTTCATTTTGGTGCATGTTCGTGCATAACATGATAACCCTGGTGTGCATCTACAGAATTTAGTATGACAAAAATCATTGCCAATGTCATGTACTTAACTGCAAGTTGTATGATATTACCTTGAATAAGAGGGACAAAAAAAAAAAAGGAAATTAGCCAGGGACACAAATATATTAACTAACTTAATAATTTATTAATTGAGTCAGCTATGTTTTCTGACAATGCATTCTACTGTTCTGTCACTGTCCCAGTTGTTTGAAATATTTGGAGGATTGCCTAGCAGGAAAGGTATTCAGGTCTGGGGAAGGATGGAGGGTAGATAATTCTCCCAGAAAACTAAGCATGTTGGCTGTTACACTGCTTAACATAGGTACTTGATATACACGTTCCTTAAGCAGATTTGGGAGAGATCTTTCATAACTTAGTCTAATACATGAAGTAGCAATAAGAGTTTTCTCTATGAAAATAAAGAATACCCATCTATCATTGCTAAAATTTCAAGTTTTACACTCAGCTTAAAAATGGTTTTATTATCTTTCTTCTGATTATCAATCACAACAGTAAAGGCCTGATCCCCTCAATCTGGAGGTTATTTGCAAAAAAGTAGAATAACATGATGAACAGAAAACTGATGCAAGGATGAATCTAGAACATGTACCCTGGTCATGGTCATTTTTGAGGAGGGGTCTTCCTAACTCAGAAGATTCAGGTTACTTCTTGTTATCCCATAAAATAAGCAGTTCTGTTATCCAGTAGCCTTCTAGGTGTGAGATCTGTCTTTCTAGTAGTTTTCAAAGTGTTTTACTAAAAGACAAAAGTAGTTTTCAAAGTGTTTTACTAAAAGGCACTTCATCAAGATGCTTTCCTCCACAATCCTGTTGTGAGCACTAAAGAGAGGTTGTTTTTCAGAACTTCTCACATTTTTCCAGACTCTGCCATAATTTGTAACAGGAAGGTCTGGCCGTATGAATTTATCTTACTCTCTTTTTCTTTCTGAAGATGTAGGAGGGTACATATAGGTGTTTCTTAGTGTCCCAAGGAGAGATGGTAGGACTAGGCATCTCTTGTTTTATTGGATCTATTGAATTGTTGTAAGTAACAAAACAATTATTTGCAAGGGTATTGGGAAGATATTAAAGAAAAGAGGAAAACAACTCCAGTTGTGAATTGAACTAATGCAGATACTTGTAAAAATATAACTGAAATTATAATTATAATTATTTAAAATTTAATTATTTAAAAATTCAGTCATCTTTTGAAGGACTGAGAACAAACCACTGATATCATACAATGTAATGGTAGTTCCAATTCTAGTTTTTATTTTTTAAATGAAGAAACAATTATTGCATGGTTAGCGCTACTAAAACTGTAAGGGCCAGATGGAGCTCTTCACTTGTGTAAAGTCTGAAATATAGACTTAAGTAAATGATACAGTAAGAGCTTGTTAGTTTTCATTCTGTTAATCTGTCCATGCATAATTAATGCACAAAATGACATTCTCTTCTCAGCTTCTCGGGAAGGATTTCATGTTTCAATGTTGTGGTATGGTTTTCAATCATGAAGAATTTGTTAGCTTTATAAGAACATTTAGTATGGGTTAGCATTTTAATTATTATATGGTGGGATAGAATTTATTACTATTTTACTAAATAAAATTGTATCACTATATATTGTTACAGATTACATGTACATTTATACATATTATATTATTATAAACAGTGCTCGGAATGTTGGAGTTTATGTAATTGCTGATTCTTTTCTATACAATTATTTCCCTGCCATGAAAGCCAGGCGTAATGTACTCAGAAACTTCATCTCCATCCCTGTGAATCCTTATCCAGCTTTTATTAAGGACGTTGTTAGACCATAGAGGTGAATAAGTGTAGGTGTTAATGGTAACTAGTCTTTCAAGCTTTCTTTATGCTTTTCTTATGCAAGATAGGAAATGTGCTTCCTATTGCTCTAAGCAGACATAGTAGGATGAGTAACCAGCTGGGTATAAGCCAGAACTGTGTCCAGGTAGCCAAGAAAGCAAATGGCATCTTGGCCTGTATCAAGAATAGTGTGACCAGCAGGACTAGGAAAGTGATTGTCCCGCTATTCTCAGCACTAGTGAGACTGCAGTTCAAGTCCTGTGTTCAGTTTTGTATCTTTCACTTCAAAAAGGACATTGAGGTTGCTGGAGCATGTCCAGAGAAGGACAATGATGCTGGTGAAGGGTCTAGGAAACCTGCCTTAGGAGGAGTGGCTGAGTGAACTGAGTCTGTTTAGTTAGGAGAAGAGGAGGCTCAGGAGGGACCTCATTGCTCTCTACAACTCCTTGAAAGGAGTTTGTAGTGATGTGGGAGTCAGTCTCTTCTGCATGTCTTAAGTGAAAGGATGAGAGGAAATGTTGCACCAGGGGAGGTTCGAATTAGCTATTAGAAAAAAAACCCTCACAGAGAGTGGTTAGGCATTGGAATAAGTTGCCCAGGGAGGTGTTGAAGTCATCGTCTGTGGAAGTCTTCAAGAAGTGTCTGGATGAGGCAGTTGGATATATAGTTTATGGGTGATTATAGTGGTGCTGGGTTGAAGGTTAGACTAGATGATCTCTTCCAAATCTTCATAATTCTGTGATTCTGAGCCCTATTTACCTATTATTGATAACTGAGTTATAGGTCTAGGCTAGTAGCTAGGATATAGGGGAAATTTTCAGAAGAAGAGAACAACTTAGATTATCTACTGAACCTTCATAGGTAGCTTTGAAAATCTTGATACTAAAGTTCGTTGATACAAGGACAACTAACTTACCTATGCAAGATGTAATTTGCATACTGTTATAAAACCTGATTATTACTGACTTTAATCCAGAATATACTTATTCCCAACCTAAATGTTTTGATAATTTTCATAAACAGAACTGCCTCCATGGAGTAGATCTAATATTCATAGAGGTCAGATTCTGGGGGCTCAGACATTAGATATGGACTTTATTTGACTTCAGCTGCTGATGATAATGATTATTTTTAATAACTCAAATAATTCCAAGTGAGGTAAAGCCTGTAACATGACTCTGGTTCTTCCACTTAATTGCTTACTTAGTCATAGTCAGTCTCAGTTTTTCTCAAGAATGACTAAAGGGGTAGTGAAAAAGTTTCAGAATTCCTCTTCATGACTGTGTCATAAAGCTAAATTAAAAGTATCAAACTGGGATTATACATGAGGTATAAAAATAGGTGATTTTGTCTACTGTCCAGAAAATAAAATAATCCCTCCGATACGTCTACTTAAATTTGATGACAGCAAGAATATCTATTCAGTTTAAACCAAACTGTCTACTTTTCCAATAGGAATGATATTTGGAAGCACAAACAGAGTATTCAGTGACATAGGGAGGATATTTGATGAATTGCAATGCCCCTTGTGATGTAGTTTCAAATGCATTCGGCTAAAGAACATCAGTAAGTCTGAGTGGTCATCATCTCTCTAGAGAACCAGATGCTGCTGGCTTGCTCTTAGTATCTGCCCTCTGCTAGAGAAGCCATTGCCAGACAATGGCAGTTGTACTTCCTATCCACATTTTATACTGAAAGAGGTTGTGATAAGACAACTCAGTCTAAGGGCTCTGAACCTCCATACTACTTGGGAAGCATTTTGATGATTTTGCTAGAAGATAGTGCAGAAAATATACCTAATATTGTCAGCAACTTTCCACATGTGATTGAAAAAAGGAGCTTGAAAATATCCATTCTGTTATGTCAGCAAGGTACACTT
>VWZD01003256.1:321873-394926 GCA_013396695.1 Sakesphorus luctuosus
TTTTTTTTTTGTTACTAAATCAAAATTAGCCTCTAGTGGTTCCAGGATGGGAAAGGCTCTTCAAGGGCTCCATTGAAAATTTCATGCCAAATACTGTAGTGCTCTTAGGGATCTATTGAGCTGAAATTATATGGTGGCTTCTATGGATCTGGCTTTTGTACCTAGATGAGCCATTCAGCAGGGATACCAAATAGGGCAAAAATACATCTTTGTTGAAACAAGAAGGTATCTCCCTGGCTATGCCCTGTTTTCATATATGCATACATGCATTCTGTCTTCTATTAGTAATCCAGGGACCACAGAACTGCCACTGAAATGGTGCTCCCATATAGCGATGTAAAACACTGCTTAATTAAAAAAAAAAAAAGAAGAAACTTCTCTTTCAGCTAGCTTAATGATGGTATATTCCTTTAACCATTGGCACAGAAGCTTAGCACAGACACTCTCATTCCCACATACTTGGATGAGAGGCTGACCTATTGTACTCAAACGTGATGCACATACTGATTCTCAGCATGCCAACACTCATGACCATCTGCTAGGGTGGCACTGTGCCCACCACAAAGGTGGGACACCATTCTCAAGAGGCCTAGGTGCCAATAGCCTATAGATTTAAAAGGATACTTCAGAGAATACAAAAAGTTTGTGGGTGTTTGTTCTGATGCCACAAACTAGTTCAAATATTGTTTGCCTGCATCAGCCAAAATTTTGCTTATTCTGCCTGATAGTGAATATCACCAGAAATATGGTCTTTGAAATGATTCATTCACAAAATTCCAGACAGAAAAAAAGCCCTCTTAAAAATGTTGCCAGGCAGTCAGAAACCATAACACAGACACTCCCCCAAAGTTATCCCTACTTTAAAAAAGAAACAATTAGAAAACAGCTGAAAGCACAAAAGCTAAGAAACAAGCATCTGGAGGAGTGGGGGGACCCAGCACACCCACTGCTGGAACATGTAGCTTCATAAAGCTGTGTGTCTCCCCTCTCAGTGCTCCTTGCTTTGTTTTGGAAAACACAGTTTCTTTCAAATCAAAGTGGTTGCACATAAAGCTCAGTATAAAATTAATCAGATTTTTAAAAGACTCTATGTGTACCAGAACAAATGTCTTATTCTTCTCCAGGAGAAATAAAAAATAACTGAAATGGGGGAGGAATATGATCCTCAGATCCCTTAAGTTTATTTCACCTTTCTGTTTTGTCTTAGTTAGCTTTTAAGGTCAGGAGAGTTCATATTAGTAAAATTTTTGGACCCCCAAAATCTTCTGAATCTTTCTAGAAGCAAACACTATCCTCTGATATTAAATATCTGGATATTGATAAATATGTATCAGAAACACGCTTCAGTGGCAAACGTGGGTGATGATAGTGGGAAATTACAAAAGTAAGACTCTGCTGGAGGCATCACAACTGTACATGTTAAGGGTTGTGGGAGAATTAAAATTAAGAAATTCAGCACTCATTAAAGTGAGTGGAGGCAGACTTAGATGAATCTTTCTGCTGAGCTTGATCTATTTAACAAATCTACCATTCCTCCAGTTGCCATCCAGATCACTGCCTTATCCATTTCAGCATTATTGGATTTAAATCCCCAAAGCATGTCAGGTGGGTTTGACTATCCAGTCGGTCACTGCTGAGGGAAGAGAGACATCCCACAAAAGGTCAGTGGTTTTGAAGGGGTGTCCACTGCTTTACAATGAAATTTTGTCAAGAGTGCATGTTATACTTTTCACAATGAATGTAAGAAATGTTGTGATTCTTCATGGCTGAGCATTTTAAGCTAGAATTTAGTTTGCCCACAGACAAATACCTCTGTACATACTTATTTTACAGCAGGCAATGAAAGAAAAAAAAGAGTTTGTTTCTCTGGCACGACTTTTAGAATAAATACTGTAAAGGTTGCACTGTGCATTAAGAGAACAACTTAAAACTGCAGTATCTTAAACCTTAGCATTTAGTCTTGACTCAAATCTATGCCAAAACATGATAGCCTCAAATGGTCAGTCAGTGAAGCTATTCTAGTTACAACTTCATCAAAGATGATGAAGTATCCCTTATGTCCATATAAAGTCTTTCACTCATGTTGTAGAAAAGGAGAATATGTATCATGCATCTACATTAGCAGGGAAAATCCTACAATCTTTTTGTATCTTGCTAGGAACTTATTTATAAAATTTATGGGAAAAGTGTAGATTTCTTTTCACTCAGTGAATTGTGTTGTATGCTTCCCAGTTTGCGATTTTGGAAATTATTAGATATGTTTATTGAATGGTTTCCATGATCAGATCTTAACACACACTGTTGAACTTGGTACAGAATTAACAAGATGAAGTGGCTTGTTTTGCAGAGCTCATACTAATGGTCCCTTCTGGCCATCAAACTTTATGAATCTGATTTTCTTTGAAACATTTTCATCTTCTCAGAACATTATTTATAAAACAAAATAACTGGATTCAGAAACAAATTTGAAAAGAAACTACTTACATCTCATTTCTGTTTCTGCAGCCTATCTTGGCCATAGCAAGATCAAGATGTGGAAAATAATCTGCACATTAAGCATGTATGCTTAGCTAATTTTACAAGTAGGTTTGAGGTTATATTTGTTATGTCTGGCTTATGTATAGTGAATGGGTCTAATTTCCTCTCTTTCTTCCTTTTTATTTTCCTTCAAAGCAGAACCTGCGCAACTGGCCTATGCTCCCAATCAATGGTGTCTGCATAATTAACTACTAGGAAAGAGCCAAGCTTACCAGGTCGCTGACAGCTGCTTGAATTTAGGCTGACACCTTTAAACAGGAATAGAGATAGCAAATGTAGCTGATGCTGGGATGCCTGCATGGGAAATACAGTAGATTAGCTAGCTCAGGATGGAACTTCTGTTGCATAAATGCAAACTACTGAGCATTTTATGGACCTGGTCCTTTGAAGCATCAGCTTGGCAGCATCTCCTGATATGGCTGAATACTTAGGCATTGCTGTGTTATCCATAACATTTCCTTACATTTTTTTTTTGCTTTTTTGGATCAGGTCAATTATGTTTTAAATCCATTCTATGGAGCTAATAGAAGAGTCTTTCAGATGCTTAATTACATAGAGAAAGGAAGAAAAACAGACAATGGATGTAAGGAGCATAAGAATTGATTCACTGTCTGACCACAGTCAAGTAGAACTGCAGGGCTGAAGAGCAATACTTTGGGACTGCCTGAACTCCAGAAAGTACACAGACCTTCCTTCCTTCCTTCCTTCCNTGCTCCCTTAACTCAGGAAAGAGTTGAACTGAAAACTTTAAGTGAAGATGGTGCTAGATGCATATTTTAGCATTACAGATATTTTCAGCACCTAATAAGAGATCTAGTGAAAGATAATAAAGGCAACATATTTGCACCCAAAAGGACCAGCCCAGGTCATTGTGTTGTCATTATAACTTTTCTGGTAATCCATTCAAATAAGTCTTCTCAAGAGGTAGCTAAGATTCCTCAGATTGTTATGATAGATACAATGTCTAACATATCCTGCTAAGGATACAAGCACTGAATTTATCCAGGCAAGGAAACAAGACAGTCAAAGAAAAAAAGATATATCAGCATCCCCATCTGAGAGAATGGAAGAAGATTTTCAGCATTCAGTACATGGTCATGCAGAAATAGGAGACAGCTGTAGCATTTAACCTAGGTTTCCTGACTTTCCATCCAATCTATCTCTATAATTATTAATTTAATCTAAAAAATATGCCAGCAGAAAAGCCCTGTGCTGTATGTGGTAGTAGACTGAGGATAAAGAACTTTACACAAGAAGGTTTGCTATCACTGCTAGCATGCAACATGATTTCAACAGAACTATATTCTGAATTTTCTTCAAAATTCCTTTGAAATGAAAGAAATCCATTACTGACTGACAATATTTTTTTCATGGCCTCCAGATTCAAAGGCTCAATACATAAACCTTTCAATGCTTATTTGCAGAAAAGATTATTTGGCTTGCCTTTTATTCCTCCTCCTTCTTCGCCACCCCCAATAACAAGACTGCATGAGAAAATAAATCTAAATAACTTGGTGGTCAAGAGCATAACACACCAACATATTTTAGTTATCCTAGCTGTTCTTGGCCATGAGTAACTTTGTTAGTCCTCATAAATTTTGGCCCAAAATAGTCTTCAAATTATACTGATTAGACTGCGGTGGTTTTGAGCATACGAAACTACCTAAGAGGTTTTAATCCATACTGAAAATTATTCTTCTAACCAGAACAGCTGCTCCAAATAATTTATTCTTTATTTAACCAGTATGCATATTTTTTTCAATGCAGCCTATTGTTCTAAAAGCTGTAATACCCACATTTAAATATATTAGTCTTAATTTCACAGTAAATGGAAGGAAGAGGTATATAAAATCACATATTTTGTTTTGTGAGCAAAAACTTAGAAAAAACTAAATGTTTTGATGAGTAATAGAAATTAAGCATGTGTAGAGGATGAGGGTACTTACTATGTATGTGGTTGGATGACTTATTTGCTCTCTTACATAGACACATTTACCTTTGCTATTTCTAGGTCCTCTTCACTTTTCTCTTTTTGCTGGACCTGCTCTGTTTTCCATGTTCCTAGTCTACAGCATGAAGATCTTTGAAAGTATCAGAGGCTGGGATTTGCAGTAGTTGGCACTCTTCTCTCTTACCCAGTAAAGAGACAAGATACAGGTAATTTTGATTTCGGTGTCATTGGTGAGAGTATTCCAAACATAGCCCTGGATCAGTGCTGCTGATTTGGAATCCAGTAACGTTTTCAAAGACAGAGAAAGAGGTGCCAAGGACAAAGACTGTTTTGTTACCATTTTGTAATGTCAGCTGGAGATTGTTATTGTTCACTTTCCTGTTTCTAATGTGGAGAGACAGTTCAAATGGCTGCTACTTTTCTTTCTTGTATTTCAGTGATAGCTAAATGCTGTTACACCTCATTTATTGAGCAGCTCAATGTGTTTCACAAGGGAAAGGTAAAAAGGCAGATTATGTTTTGTGTCTGCTCTACACCATACAGCACATAAGGACAAAGTTTCCTGAGAACAGGACTTGGATGAAGCCTGTCCTCAGACTTACATTTAAAAAAATCCTGAGTGGATTTCTTGAATGTCCTTTTAGGCTTGAAGAAGCAAATTCCATTGTACTAAGTGACAGGTTATTATGATTGCATCAGTATCATTCTGGGTAATATAAAGCCATCTTTGGTCACACTGTGAGGTTGTACCTATGTTTCATAAGATATTTTGTTTACAACACATCATCACTCTGATGCCTACTGTGCTCCAAACTAACAACATTTCTGCTCTTAGTGAAATCTTCCAATCAACCAAATTAACTTCCAATGCTCTGTATTTGTGTGGCAAGCAAGAGAATATTTTTTAAAGTTGCCATTTTCTATAAACCAAAAAATTTTTAGGATAAAAAACTGAGAAAGGAAAAAAAAAAGTCTGTGGAAAAAACCTGATTAATAAAGTCACAAAAGATAGTTCTTTAAAGCAGTAAACACAAAAATGTTGATGAATAAAAACTTATGTGAACATGAAGACTCAATGGGAACCAGTGATGAGGAAATTTGCCTAGGACTCAGGAAAGTAGCACTCAGATACCTGCTCTGCTACTGAGCAGTTGCTGGCATATTTATTGCCTTTCTGCTGTCAGTATAATAGCATGAGACAGGGACAGCAGCACTTCCCAGCCTTGTAGGACTATTTGGGTAAATTAATGAAAGACTCTGAGATATTCAGATGTCATGGTGATAGGGAAAGAAGAAAAAGAGAGAGAGAGAACATGAAAGAGAGAATCCTGGTGAGTATCTATTACCAACAAGCAAAAAAAAAATTTTTTTTCCTCTTCTTAAACGCCTTATCCCAGAGGTGCTGCCACCATTGTTGATGGTCTTGGCCTTAGCCTGTGGTGGGTCTGACTTGGAGCTGGCTGGCACTGGCTCTGATGGATGTCAGGGGAGCTTTGCTGCCAAAATATTGTAAGGCAAACCTACTACATGCACAGACCAAATCCTGCAGCTGTGGCTTGGGAGGATATGACAGGAGGACAGGAAATACAGGATGAATAAGGTTGACAGGGATGGGGGGACAACCTCCAGACACTGTGGTATTGGGTGGGAGAGTGCACAAATTAGAAGGCATAGGACTGAAAATAGGATTTGGACAGGTACTCAGACCATTTGGACAGGTACTCCGACTCAGAACTTACTTGTTCTTATTGCAAAATTCAGGACCACACTTCAGTTGTTGCTTTGGGAATTATTATTGCTGGCTCTGAGATAGTTACCAAAGTGAAGATAATAATTATAATAATTGACATCTATTGTCAGTAAGAAAGGCATTTCTCCTTCATGCCCTCACACTCACTAATTTCAACTTTAGCAGTGATGATTTTTAGAGATGGTAAGTGGTGAGAAGTGCAATACAGCTCTTTTCTAGAAGCTTTTTCTGAGACCTTAAGCAGCTTTCTGGCCTGTTGAATTCTGCTTCTTCACTGTCACCCTGTGAGGTTTGTCATGAGTTGCTGGGTGCTTAGCCCCTGCACAGCCTGTGCACAGTGCTCTCTCCTGACCTGAATTGTTTGATGAAGGACCAGCCACATTTACTGGTGCCATGCTGAGAAAAGCACAGGAAACGCTTCATCTCCACTCTCGGCACCAGTGAAGGGGAGGGCAGGCTGATGGAGGAGGAGGAAAGGAGAAGCGGCAGCCAAAGGGGATGAGGGTCCTGGGCTCCATCCACGAATTAGTTTATTTTTCTTTTGGAGCTGTATCTCAGTAGGTGCATAGCAGACTTGAAGGCTCAAGGAGCATTCTGCCTCTGTAGCCATGAGGAGACACTTGAATTAATTTGTAGATGAAGGAATCAGAGCATGGGTTATTCAAAGGTCATGGTTTTCCAAGTCGAGTTTCTAAAGGGTTACATCCAAATCTGTTCTAAGTGAAGCAAGTAGAACCGCTACACCTTGAGTCACTGCTGTGTGAAAAAATTATGGCAGAAACACATGCTTTAGAAAATCACAACGAATACATTTCCCTGTTAAGATATGTCTTAGGGAAAAAACAAACTTAAGCTTTTCTTCTAGAACATATTTACAAAACAGACAGAAATTTCTACCGTTTTGGTATTTAAGACTCCTTAAAATTTATATATCAAGACAAAACCATAGAAAACCATGCATTTCTGGATGTTTTAAAATAGTTATATACCCTAAATGTAAAATAGCAGGATAATTTCCAATTAACAACATATTCTATACTTTATACCTCTTGCAAACACTGTAACTGTGTATATATTTATCTTTCAAAACTGTAGTTAGGTGAAGAAAGGAAAACTGCTTTTTGGATAATTTTGAGGGTTTTGGTGTTTTTTTCTGAATTCAGTTTCATCCTCCAAGCTTTCCATGATGAATTTGGGCCTTAGACTTCTTGAAAGCAAACTGAACTTTTTCGTTGCTATCTCCAAGAAGGTCTTGATATTTCCATTCTGTTTGTATCTGACTCTAACTAAAACATGATTTTACACAGAGTCTTTTTGTCAGACATCCCCAGTTTTTAATCTAAATGGATCTGTGCATTCACAGTGAAGCTTCATTAAAGATCAGGCCAAGCAGTCTTTAAAAAGTACAGGGCTTCAGTGATAGACAGATGGTGGCTTTCATGATGTCAGGAAGTGTCAAATATTATGGTTGGCTGCAGAATGATGGCTACTTTCCAAACAGATTGAGAAACAGACAGAAAGAGCAAGAACACCATTTGTTGTATGTAGATACATTGTGAACAGAAGGAAGCAAGACAGAGCATACTTTTACACATCTTTTTTCCACTCCCTGTGAAAACAGTTTAGGATTTGTTATGTTATATTAGCCCTATCATTATGCAAAAACATGTGAAAGATAAAAATGCTGATATATGCATACATATATATAAATGTTTCCATTGTGACTTTCTGTTGTTTTATTTGCATATCTGTAGATTTTGTTTAATATCTTAGACAGATAGAAACATGTGATTTCACTTATTTATTTTTTTTATTTTAGGAACAAAGTTATACTATTTAGATTACTTGCAAAAACACTATGGTGGTTGTTGTTGTTATTGTTATTAACCTATATGCTGTTCTGAGCCCCTGTTTGTGTTAGTGCTCATTTAAGTACTTAAATTTGGATCATTGCTTTGGTGTTGAATAGAGGTGGGTTTTGTTTCATATCTCCGTTGATGCTTCTGGAGTTGGGACAGTTTTGGTACTTCAAAATGGGACAGTTTTGAAATAGAATATGTGTAAACAGCTAAAGTAGCAAGGACTTTAATATAAATACTCAAACACAGAGGTCACGCAGTGGTCTGTGACTAGATGAGAGACTTAAGCTGCACAGAGCCTGAATGAGAAAGATTGCTCCTGTCTGACAGGCGGGACAGGTTTTGTGCCTAAAAAATAAGAACCATATTTTTTTGCTAGAGTATTTTTTGGGTCCATGGAATCCAGCGTGAAGGATGCTCAAAGCTATATCTTTAATGCATACTACTATATTTTGGGAGTCTACGTCAGGTCAGCATTTTGATAGAGAGTACTGAAAGTTCCTGATGGCTGTCATTTTGAAAGGTATATATCCTATGTAAGTTTTATGTGCCTGGCACAATTATTGGACTGTGTGCTTAACACCTTGGTTAGGCTGGTCTGTCAAATGGCTAAGCAATGGTTGATTTAAACATAAAGGAAGGAACTGACCTTGTTCAGGAGGAGCAAAGGGGGAGAAAAGGCCTGTAGGAAAATGACATCTAAGAAGCTGGGAACTAGGACAGCTGCCCTGTGTGTGCTTTGATTATTTTATTTATTTATGAGCTTTTCCATGATGTTATTCACTGGTTTGGAGAAACAAGTACATTTTCTTTGAGAGTAGTGTAATCACTCCTTTCTTCTACACTACTCTCAAAGAAAATGTACTTGTTTCTCCAAACCAGCAAAAAACATGCTTATGTTTATAATAATTAAACCCCTGTAAAAATAATGACCATATTTGGGAATATTCTTTTATTCTTTTTGCTTGTTCTCCATTCAAAAGTGGACTAGCTGAATCCACGGAGCTATCATATGACAATAATTTTACACCTCCAAATTATATCAGCATTTGCAACCAGCTTAGCAATTACAGTCCACAAGGAACCTCCTTAACAGAATCCTGTTGCTCTGTGGAAAGAAAGCAAAAACTGGCTTTCTAAAGTGCAGGTTTTGATTAATGGTGCAAAATGAAGGGATGGAATTTTCCTGTTTTTCTGCTTTTGCAAGATTTTCTATATGATTCAGCATTCTCCCCCTCAGAGTACTGGATATATTTATTTTTATCTTTTCCTTATTTTGGTAATTTTCTGTATTTTGTAAGGATGTTGTGAGGACTGAAGGCATTTTTTTATTAATTTAATTATTTGTAAATAAATACGAGTATCAAGAAAAATACAAAAAATGCCCACAAGTAATCATTAAAGCTCTTAAATGAATTTTCTTTGCCCATAGTCATGCAGAACCCATTCACATTTACTTCTCAGTGAAAGAACAATCAATTGAGTTTTACTTTTAGCAGAAAGGTGTACATAAAGCAATAATGCAAATTTTGTTTCCCATAAGCATTTATGAAAGCTTGATTTAGAGAAGGAACACGCAGCTCTGTGCATAGGAAGTAGTGTTCCTCACACTACTTCAGTCATAGAGAACAAACATTGTGACCTGATTTACCAACCGCAACTAAGTGATGCATCTTGACTTTCAAATATTTGCAATCAATTTGCAGGGTAAAAATTCAGATATATTTGTTGAATACTTTTAAGTGAGAAAATCATGATCTGCTGATGGATATTCCATGAGAAGAAAAAGAGGCTAATTTTTTCAAAGAAATTACAGCCAGAGAATTACTCACTCAGCACTACTGGCAAATAGCAAACAAGTGGCACCAAGGTTTGAATTCAAATACTCAAGAAAGAAAGCAACTAGTAGCATCTTCTTTTTTCATCTGAAGTATAATAAACCAGAGGGTTAGCCCTTCTGCCACGTTGCTTTTGCCGAAATGTGACTTCCACCTTCATTACTTTTACTCAAATTGCCTCAATTAAGAAACTAACTCTTTAGCCCTAACTTTGATCTTGTTTTCAGACTGGATGTGTCCAGGTTAATCTTCATGAGCTTGCTGATTTGCTGCTTGATTCAGGTCAGAATTCATGGTCTGCTTGTCAGCAGAATGTTCCTTCTAATGATTCCTGTCCAGGGGATAAAATTCTTTTGATTTCATAGTTTTCTTAATGTTTTTAGGAAATCAGAAAATTATGAAACAACCCCCCATATTGGGATAACAGAAACCGACTGAGGGGGAACGGCTTCTCAGAGAACACACCAAATGCAATGTGGAGGTGAAATCAAAAAGCCCTTATTAAAGGAAGGAGCCGATTTATAATGGATCGGTTCGGGGAGGTCTAAGGAGAGGGCTTTGGAACTTGGATGCAATAGGGCAAAGGGAGGGACAAAGTGGTAAACCAACAACCTGAATAACCAATGGGTAAACACCCATCAAGTGACAGGATAATTGACCAATAGGTGCTCGGGAATCGAGGCAGGATGAGTGGAAGAGACAGGTGCATTTCTGGTGGACTGCCCGCATTGCAGGGCAGGGATGGCAAGGAAGGTACCACCGCAGTTCAGACGTGCCAGTGGGTCCCAGATGCCATGGCCCTGGTATGTCACACATGGCTGCTGCTCCCGCTGCTTGTGCCTCATGGTGCAGGTGCACTGGCGCACCCCGGCGGTGCTGGAGAGGCCATGGCGCTGTTTTTAGGTGAAGGCACTGGCAGGAGCTGGCTGTGGCGGCAGCTGGAGTCAGGCAGCCCCATGGCAGGGCACATGGCCAGGCGAGATCGGCTAAGCCTGGTGGAAATGCCACAGGTGCCTCTGCAATGCCGTGGCTCATTAGGAGGAACCACAGGGGAACACAATGGGGAAATGAATGTGGAGGATGTGGAAATTGTGCTGGGGGGGGGGGCGCAAACCCACCCAAACCCAAAACTGTACAGAGAGAATGCATCAATCCCAAACTCCAGCAAGTGTGTGGCCCACAGAACTCAGAGTGTCCTCCAGCGTTGTCCCTCTTTGGGGTCCGTTTAACAGCATATTCCCACGCTGGGAGATATTTTCCATACTTTTTTATTTTTTTGTTACACTGTAGCATTACACAGCATAGAGCTAAGCAGTAATTTAAAAATCTCCTATTGTTGTTTGGTTTTTTCTCTTTTTTTTTTTTTTAGTCTACCACACCTGGGAGATCTTGTGTAGAGCTCTTTTTTCTGTAGCCAAAATCTCCTTCTTAGGAAGAATTCTGCTATGAGCTGATTACTTTTGTCTTTTGGACTCTTTGCATTAAGAGATTCAGGTTCTTACCTTACCTCAGAAGGGTTAGTAATGGGATGATTTGCTGGTGACATCAATTCTAAATAAGTACAGTGGCAAGATAATTGATAATACTAATAGATTTTGGTTGCCTCAGGAAGTACCATGATGCTTGGATTAGAAATTGGAAGACAGTTTAAAGGAATGACTTTGTCTCTAGTCAAGATATGCCTAGTCTCTTCTCTGTAAGGGAAATTCTATCTCAAGTTGTGAGCTCACTGCAATACAAGGCAGAAGAAGAGATTAACAAGCCTCTAAAAAAAATGTAACGTACTAGTCAAAAAAAAAAAAATCAGCCACTGTCTGAAGGGGGGGACTTCTTAGGGTTATTTGTGATAGTTTTGATCCAGGCCTTCCTTAGTAACCAGCTGTAACTAAGAAAATGCTCATTTCCTATGTATGCCACGCTTTTTTCATGTAACAAAGGAGTATACTTAAGACAGAGATAGGAAGTGGTTTTTCTTCTTCTTCCGGTGAGGTTTGGGAGCAGTTGGTCTCTGTGTTGGTCTCACTTATCAGAGCCTGAGGCCTGTTGCAGGGACTGCCGTTATCTGCCACACAGGAGATCAGAGAGAGTGATGGCCTTTCTCTTGAGGGAAGTTGGTGAGATTGTATTGTGCTAGTTTTTTTTCTACTTCAGCCATGATGGAACTGAGTGAACACCTCCCACTCCTGTGTTCATATCTCAGGTTTGCGTCATCTGGTATGAAATATTTCTTTGGTTACTTAGTCAGGTGATATCTGTCTCTCTTAATCTACATAGATTCTCCAAGCCTGCTAATTTGAGGCCTAGCTAAAATTACTACAAGGATAAGGAATTTATTCAGTAACAGCTCAGAAAAATATCTGGGAATGACACACTCAGTCTTCGTCAACAGCATTCTTCTGCTGAAAAAGGAAAATAACACACCAGGCTGTCTGCTGAGTTGCCCCTGCTATGCAGGATATATGGAGTAAACTGTCCCTTTTGGCTGGAATGGACAGAGCTTCATCTTTTACCCACATACCCTAGGATTCAAGTGAGATGGAATCCAAACAAGTCCACACAAGCTGATTAGAAGTTCTTCAGTCTAGGAAGTCTAGGTAGAAGGGGATCATGGCAAAACTTTTCTAATTCAGGGAAAAAATAGTTCATCTTTAGGGAAGATGGGGCAAAAAGTAGGTTTAAATTTCAAGAAGAAAGACGTCATTTAAATGGGTTTTTCTATGTGTCCAGTAAGGATGATGAAGTCCACAAAGGTTTCCTGGGGATGTGGTAGTAGTGGGTTAATGCTCACTCTTTGGAAATGATGAAGATACAAATGCTTTCTGTTCAAGAAAATGGAGGGCATCCTGTGATCTCCTGAGAGCTTCTCAGACCCTTCTTTTTGCTGAGTTGTGATTACTGTTGGACCCAGCTCGAATATACCAAAATATGAATGAATGTTGCAGAGTTTCGTTAAAAGGGAGTATCTGTATTAACAGATACTTAAGGTTATTCAGTTTCATGCTATCTAATTACCAAAGAAATACATTGATTAAAGAAATTCACAGGCTTTGATTGTATCAGCTGCTTTTTCTGAGAGCTTATTTCCTTGCAGGGGTGGTCCCATGGTGTAAAGGAGAGCACTCTAGACTCTGAATCCCAAGGACCTGAGTTTGAGTCTCAGTAGGGACCGTCCCCTGGCAGTTCAATGCCTCCCTGCCATCCCATCCCATCAGATCTCAGATGCCAAGAAGGGTCAGCCCCGGTTAGTACCGGGTGCTGTGACAGTCCTGAGGACTTCCCTGTCACTGTCCAAGCTTGCTCGGCCATGGCAAATGGACCTTAGGAGTTAAACGGTGGGGCCAGTTCTGCACACACTGTGCCTCATCTAAAAAATCCACTGCGCAGGCTGGAAGGGCACACCCACATGGGGACAGCCCTTCCCAAATCTTCATTCACATAATCTGGCTATACAAGTACATACAATTTCCTTGCAGCTATCAAGTTTGCACAAAATATAAATAAAATATAAACAAATGGCTCTCCATGAAGATGGTGCCATTCTTTATGGAAATGCAACAGTGATAGGTTAAATTTATATTGCTCTGCAGCATGATTTTAATATCTTTCTGGCCTGGTTTAGCCATAATCAAGTCTTCTGTTGAAAGAACTCTTGTAAGGAGCAATTAAACATTAGTACTTTAGCTAAACCCATATTAAATTATGTCTTGGAATTTAAGTATCTGGAAATCATCTTAAATCTCAGCTTGAATTGTAGGTGGTATTGTATCTGCAATTTATACTGAGGTATAAGGCAATCTGTTTCCATCTTGATTTAGTATTTATTGCTTAAAATGTTATTTTATTATTAAGTGTTCTGTGCAACTCTTAGTAAGGCCACTAATAGATTAAGGTACTATTATTTATGATTACAGCTTTTGCTTTTCAACAAGAAGCTGAACATTCAGCTGGTGAATTTTAACATGCTTTTTGAAAGCCCTGAAATAAATCGACGCTAGCTGGGTACCCTTCAGCAGCCATGAGTGGAGATTCCAGCCCGTACTCATAACACAGAGGAAGTGAAGGGCTTTGAACTGCTGCAACATTAAGGGCTCAACAGGACCTCTCTGTTAGGCATGAGCAGAAGAAGATTATCTGGAAAAGATATTACAGGTATCTCACCTTTCCTTTGCTATGGACTGACAGGACTAGCACTGAGCATTCTCATGGACAAGCAAATGTGTGACTGAGCCCTTTGAAACAGACTGTGACGGTATGAACAAAATTGGGAGTTCCACTCGCTCCCAAAGTAGCCCTGCAATAGCAAGTCATCAAGTATACACAGTTTAGATTGACACTGTGATGAAAGTGGAGAAAATGGTGCTATGTATCTTGACCACTGGACATTGTATTTGAAATCTCTGAAGCTTACAGATAGCTTTTTGTATGTGATGGTAAGCTTGTTTGTAGATTTATTTTAGCATTAAATATATCTGTTGTTTATTTTGTTTATGTCAGTATCATTTTGATCACTGATGGAAGTTTACAAGGTAGTATCTCTGTCAGCACAGGGATGTCTCAAAGCATTAGGGAAATAAATAGTCGAAAATCAAAAGGAATAAAGAAAAATAATTAATTTTATTTAAATCATATGAAGGACAGATCCTCTGCATAAATCTCGTGTTGAATATGTTATGTTTGTTTGGGTCAGATTGCATGAGTACAAGCTGCATCATTTCCTTTTTACTTTCCATATAAGACAGTGCAATAGCTTGACAAAGCACAGTTGTTTGCTATACCATACATGTGCTTTCTTAACATAAAGATTAAAGAAATGTTATATAACATGGTATTGCCCAAAATTCAGTTCTCTACTTTTAATAGTTTATTTCTTCATACTGCTCATTTGTTCTGCAAACTATGTTGTATTTTAAGATGGAGGACTTACCCTTTTCCCAGTTTTGAGAAAGACAGAGAAATGGGGAAAACAAACTTCCTTCTGTGTGTTTCTACATGACACAAGCACTGATGTCCTAATATCTACTTACAGTTTTGAAAACTGGGTTGTAAATTAAGTTATGAAATTTTGCTTCAGCAAGCCATGTGTAGACTATTGATGGCTTGAAGACTTGCCTAAAGATAGACATATTTGTGCTTATGAAATTTTCCAATTTTACCTAAAATTAGTTTTTAGAAGACTGAATGGAAATCATGGACTTAATTTTCCAAAGAAACTTATGCTTGTTTATAAAGTTCCTTATTGTACAATCAATTGATCTAAAGAGCAAACACAATAGTTATCAAAAGCAATCCTAAATATAGGTATTAAAACTGTTTCAAATTTGGAAATATTTGTTATCATGTTTCCAATAAGTAGGAAGTTTATGCTAGCTTCTAACAAAATTTTACTTGAAGACAGTGTTATCTACCTAATTTTAAAAGGTGATGTAAGCAAGCCTGTGACTAGTATATCATTCAAGGACAGGCTTAGAAATCAATTCAACACAGGGGTCAGTATTCGAGTCTGGGGTAGGAAAGACTGTCTGCCCTGCCTTAATATATTCAGTATGTTTTCTATTACTTGATCTACTTTTATTAAGCCTAAAGTAACAATGTCTCTAGAGGCTATACCAGTACTGCAGATTGGGATTTTCCCTATCCTATCCTGTATATTCTGCTTTAGCTTTTCTTTCTGAGTGTCATCCCATTACTCTTCAAGCTATTAATTCTGATCCTTTACATTTTCAGTTAAGATACACCAGCATTCTAACTACCTAGGGGAATGGGATTGAGAACAGGGCAGGGCAAAAGGGCATCTTTCAGGTGAATTTAGTATTAGAACAGCAGGAGAAAAACATAATTACTGTAGTCCCATCCAAGCTTAGCATTGCCACAAAACACCAAGTATGGCATTTAGGTGCAATGTTCCGCTGTAGAGTTTCATTGCTTTACTTAATTCATAGCTGAGGGCTCAGCCTATAGCAACCTGTGGCACAGTTAATGAAAATTGAAAAGTTACATTATTATTGTCCTTCAGGGTAAAAAAATTAAAACATCAACTTTATCTACAAAGACGGATTCATTCCAGCTGCTGCATTTAGGGAGAGAAGTGTACCCAAGGCATATACATTATCCAAGTGTTTCCATCCCCAAAGGATAGATGAAAGAATGTTTTCTGGGCATGAACTTCTGGGTTTTGGGTTTGTTTTTTTTTAGTAATGTTATGATCATTTGTTGTTTATGGTAGACTACACCATAAGGAAGGTTTTACATACAGTATACAGACAGAGTGATGAAGTCATTCACAAATTCTACTGGAAAAGGATAGATGGATGTAGTCTATTATTGAAGTAGTGCCCTACTTGAGTAACATAAAAAAGGACAGGATAACGGCAAACAATTTCACTGTCTGTGAGAGCCTTTCTCAACTTTTGTTAAGAAATAAGATACCACAGATTTGGTTCCTGACTACATCTGACAGAGCAGATGCAGCAATAAACAGTTTTCCAGGACAGAGTTGTAACTTTCTGTTAGAAGCTGCCAGAAGTTTCCCCTGTGCCTGGTGGAGTCAATGCCAGCCAGCTTCAGCACGGGCTTCCTGCCGCTGGCCAAGCCTGAGCCAATTAGGAATGATAGTGATGCCTCCATTGATAACACAGTTAAGAAGGGAAAGAAAGTTATTGTGCAAATGAAAATTGCATTCTGGGAAGAGCAGAGTGAGACTATGTGAACAACAATGTCAACACCAAGGTCAGTGCAGGAGTGGCAGGAGTTGCTCTTGGCACGGGAGCTGAGGTTCCCCTGCAGCCTGTGGTGCAGACCATGGTGGAGCAGCTGTGCCTCTGCAGCCCATGGAGGACCATCAGGGTGCAGAGATCCACCTGCAGCCTGTGGTCGAGCACACGTTGGAGTGGCTAGATGCCCAAAGGAGGCTGTGATCCCATGGAAGACCCATGTTGGAGCAGGGTCCTGGCAGAGACTTGCAGCTCATGGAGAGAGGGCCCCACACGGAAGTAGCTGCCCCTCTGGTAAACTTTTTGATCCTGTGGGGGACCCACACTGGAGCAGCTTGTTCATGAAGGACTGCACCCCATGGAGAGGTGACCCACAAGACAGCAGTTTTGTGAAGAACTGTTGCCTGTGGGATAGAGTCACACTAGAGAGGTTTGTGAAAGGCTGTCTCCTGTGGGAGGGACTGCACAGAAGTCAGAGGAAGGACTCTGTTCTCTGAGCAGCAGCAGAACAATAACTGACCATAACCCCAATTTCCCAGGATAGAGGTAGAACTTGGTAGGAAGGTGGGGTGGGGGATGGGTGTTTTTAAGAATATTTTACTTCTCACTCTTTCACTCTGATCCTGTCAGTAATGAATTTAATTAACAACCCCATTTTGAGTCTGTTTTGCCTGTGCTGGTGGTCAGTAAGTGACCTCTTCAAGCTTTTGTCTCAACTCATGAATCCTTCCCTGTATTTTCTCTCTCCTCTGTCCAGTTGCAGAGGTGAGGGAGAGAGTAGCTTTAGTGGGTACCCGGCATTCAGCCAGGGTCAACCCACTACACAGAGTTAATATTTGTTAGTCACCTCTTGCAGTTCGATATTTCTTTGCAATGTGACATATGGCAGTTATGCCAGGGCTCCAAGGGTTGCTTTGCTTGCACCTCAGTTTAGCAGGAGGGACTCTGGCCTGTACAGTATAGAAGTTTTGATGGGAAGCATTAACTTTTCCAGAGCCAGATGCTTGCAAAATAATCTTTATACTACAGTAGCTGCTTTTCAGTGTGTGTTTCTTTCTCCAATACACTTTCAAAGAGTAGTGAGCAATTCCCTGGGAACAATCTCTAATGTGTTTCCTGTTCTCCTGGATATCTTAGTAGATGTCAAAGTACATTCACCTTGAACAGCAAGTAAATGTTTCTTTATAAATCTTAACATCTTTTAGCATGAGCTGCAGAAAATACAGAATTATAAGAAATTAAATTTTAAAATGCTAATAGATCACTGATTTATATATCCCTAATAATCCCTAAGAGAGAAGCTGTGGGGATTTGGTGTTCACACCAGTGTTCTATCCTACATGTGTTGCTATTGATACAGCATACCTACTTCTTTACCTCTCCCAGAGTGTCTCATCCCATACCAGTTATACTCCTGGGGAATTGAGTTTTAGGCTACATTTACAGATTGTTCTATAATAAGTAAAAATATGTGTTGCTCAATATGGAGCCAGGTGTTTTTAGAAGATCTCATTCTTGATTCACATATATCAAATAGGTTGTGTATGTTGTATGAAGTGTTCTTAACTGGTTATTCTGTGCATCTTCCATAATCAAAGACTGGTTTGTCTATAGGAAAACAATTCTCAAAAATGTTACAGATGGATTTACAAAAATATATATTTAATTCCAGATGTGCATTATGAATACATTTGAAATAATTGGTGATACCTGCTGTATTATCAGCTTCCGGTAGGAGCCCTCCATGGTGTTAACAAAGAAGATAGGCCTGATTATGACTTATACTGCTAGGGTGAGAGCAACCTTTTCATCCTCTCCGTTTTAGGGATTTCTGTGTCCTACCTTTTGTCCATTTTATATTTGCACTTTGGCTATTATGTCTGTTCATAAAAATTGAGTTGCTTTTAGAATTTCTCTCCTTGTAGTCAGCTTTGTAAAAGAAAACAAAAATAAGCAGACATAAGACATACTCAATTCCCATTAACATTTATCACACAAAATCAAGGTGGTCTTATGATTAAGGAAATGACCTGGCACTTTGGAGACATAGATTTAAATGCTATTGATGATTGTCTATTTATTTCTGCTGCAGAAAAACACTTAAGCATGTGCTACAAATTAAGGACATACTTAAGTGGTTTGCTGAGTCCCAGACTACAAACCTTGGGCAAACCACTTTGTCTCTTGGAGTCAAAATGTGAAATCTTTTATCCAGTTTTGTGAGCCGTTTCATGCTAATGTCATTGATTTTAATATGGTTAGCCATGATACTAACCACTTGCCAACTTAAGGTTAGTACCTCAGCTCTTAATCTGTAAAACAGGGTAATTAAATTTGTATGTTCCCTAGAAATTTTAGTTTATTACACAAAGGTAAGTTTAAAAATCCTGCTCTTTGCAACTGCTTGAAGACTTTTCACTAAATTTCTGCATAAGTGCTTTTGAGCAGATACAACATTTTTCTTTTAATGAAAATTGTGTAAAAGGTAGCTTATTACCATACTTAAGAAAATTAAAGTGATATGTGAAATGATTATACAAATAATTTCAGAGGAATATACTCATTCTGTTTAATATAGGCCTACAGTGTACTCAGAGACAGTATTACCTGCCTGTCATCCTTTAATACCATCACCAAGTCAATATGCTTTATTTGTCTTCTCTATCACAATGAAGCTTGGAAGAGGATTTTTAAATGCAAAAGAAATAACCTACATTATTATAATATTTGAAGGTCTGACCTGTATCTCTTTTATCTATTACAGTTATTTAAACATCACTGCCAATAATGTGAAAACAACTGTGATGTGCAAGATAAGATATTCTGAGCTCCTTCATGTTCCATGAACTAAGGTGTGTTCTTGATTAGGCAGGTCTGAAAGAGGAAAGTCACAGGGCAGTTGCACTTAAGTGTCAAAATAAATAAATAAATAACACAAGGAAAAGAAATATTGGACTCTGACACTTGGCCTCACCTGTTATATCTCAGTAGAAGTCAATGGAAAAGGAAAGTAATTAGCAAAGAAGAACGAATTCATAGAGAGAGATATAAATATTCATATGTATGAATTTATACATTTGTATGCATACATGCGTGCGCGCGCACACACACACACACACACACACACACACGTGATATTTGAGTTCCATCTTCCCCCATTTTAATCTCAAAATCAATGGGGAATGTTTGATGGCAGACTTGTCTTTCAAAACCATCAGAAATTCCTTCAGTACATCCAAAATAAAGGCTTCTTTTCTCCTTCTACTATTTCTGGTGGCCTACAGAAAGCAATTTTTGAATCCTAAAACTGTAAGAACAGAGTCAGTGATTAGTCTGTCTAATTAGGTGCTTTGGTCAAACACAGTAAACACTTGAGTGAACCTGGACAATTATGCAGTAGCAGGGCTGAGAGGCTAAAAAACAGAAATACTCTGGTTGCATAAAAAGTGTCAATAGTCATGGATATGTTTTTCTAGTAACCAAATGATTCTTGTGAACTTGACCCATTTCACTAAGCTTTTAAAAATGTTGATTGCAAGGCTTGTAATGAAATTTGTTCCACTATGTGCAATCATGTGCAGCCCTTCAACTCGAGTCAGCCAGGCTAGTGGGCTCCTTTGTCAGCCTAAGCTCCTGCTCTCTATTAACCCTCCCAAACAGTGCTCAACTTTACAGCTCTTAATTACATTTGTTCCACTTTGTGCAATTAGGCTCACTCCATGCGCCCAGTCCACTGGCTGTCACGTAGGACTCCAGAATGTTCCAAGTCATGGATATTTGTCAGAAAGGTATGAAAATCATGGAATCCCAGACTGTCCTGAGAGACATGAGAAAAAACCAGACCTCGGTAACACAGTATCCAGCTCCACAGCATTCAGCAGTGAGGGATTTTGACAGAGAATAAAATGACCAAGGAGATATATATGCGTAGAATGAGAGAAGGTAATAGGAATTGTGGTTGCAGTGTGTGTCAGTAATCCTCCTTTGCATTGATTGTACAGAGAAAAAACAATGCTAGCACACTCATTTTTGTACCAGCCATATACCTACTTCATTAGACACAGGTGACTTTTGCAAATATTTCTTGTTATATGCCCTGCCTCCCCTTATTTCAGATAAGATACAGACTGCGTATTTGGATACGTACATCTAGAACATTCAGTATAGCAGTTGCTCTTTGGGATTAAGAAATAAGGCTTTTTTTAACCATGTTGGTATGGGGTCCAATCAATTTCCAAGTATATGGTGCTAAGGAAAGATGATATATGCAGTCATCTTGTCTCTGTGTAACTGCCTATGATTCCCCCTGCCTTTAAAATCCATTGAAATTTGGTATAGTAGTGTAGATCTCAAGCCTGGTGAAAATCCTTTTCTTTTTGTGAGAAGAGTGAGGAGACTAAAGTCTAAGACTTGGCTAGGCAAAACCCTAGATGAGAAAATCTCAGGAAAAAAAAAGAAAAAAGAAATTTAAAATTAGTTGTTAACCTGATGTTACTTGGAAATCTGCAGGTAACTGCATTTCCACAGTGAAATTCTCAGTAAATGTTATTGTTATGTATTGAAAGATTTCCAGACAAAACTCACACAAGCTGTCCAGTGTTCTCAGTTTAGTTGTGTCTGCTTATACCCTGTCTGATTGTGCCTATTCTAATTGCTGACATTTTGCCTAATGCAGCACATATATTAANAAATTCCACTGAGCAAAGCATAAAGTATTTACCAGTTATGAACCCACTTCTGTTGCAATATTCCCTATGGTAGCAAATCAGATTTCAGTACAGCAGTGATTGTAGAAGTAATAACCTGTCACCAAAGCATACACTTTTGGTATTAAAAAAATAAGTCTTCTTGGGGCTAGCTAACAAGCTTTCTGGTGTCCCCTAGAGAATGATCCTCTATGCATGCATTATCCTATTGCCAGACAATTTTCAGAGATGGTGACATGACACCTTTTAAGTCTAAGCTAGAATTAGAGCTTAGAACATTTTTTTTCAGCTTAATCAGTGCTCTCCAACTCTTAAGGGTATGTGATGTAACTACACATGGCTGTTTTCTAAACTAATTTAAACAAATAAATTATGAACTTGCTTTACAACTAGAGATCTGCAGAGAGAAACCACCAGTCCATGTTCATGGAAGTATAACAAGAGGCAACACATTGCCATGTTTTGCAGGTAAGACATGCATAACACATAGTTTTAGGTGGATAAAAATCTTGGTTCCATCCTTTTCCTTTTAAAGAACAATTTAAAAGGCAATAGTCTTCGAAAATCTGTGATGACATCCATTTTTGCAATAAAATCTCTTTCTGGTTATATTTAAGTCTTCTAGATAATGCATGGGAAATATCCAGGAGCCTGAAATTTAAAACTTCACAGTAACTCCACTGTACTCAGGGGCCTCAGATACACATCTTATCAACTGTTAGAATAATTTAAGTTTGAATCCCTTCCAGAGCCTAAAAATTTGTCTATTCCTGGATTTATTTCTGTGGTGCCAGTGTGATATCTGTGCCTAACTTTTTTTGAGTGCTGTGCGAATATGTCCCACTCCACTGAAATGAAATGTGATGAGTGTAGCCCTTCAGACACCCACTCATGCCTATAGATGAGGCAGATGGAAGTGGGGTAAATTTTTCCTGGATGAGAACAAAGAAATGTAGTCTAAATTGATGGGAAAATAGTCAGCATAGTAATCAGGTTTTATAACTTCTAACCTGAAAGCCAATAACTCCCCTGTCACCTACTCATGCTCTGCACTCACCACTGGCGAGATCTACCCTCATGTATTACAACAGAGGCCTTTATGAATGGAAGTCTCTCCTTGATGCCTTTTTTATTCTCTCTCTCAGGCAGTGCCTTCCTCAGAATATTCATTCTTAGTGTCTCTTGTGACAACTATAAATTGGGATACTGATTTCTAAATCCCCGTTTTTAGTAATTCCATTTCTTGCCACTTTTGGTGTGCACAGCTAAATATGTCTGCTGTGCTGATGCCAGCTATCTGTCATCCCTTTCATTATTCTTGCACCTTAAAACCAGTCTTCTTACCTTGTATTCTCTGTGGATTCTGATCTTGACTTACTGCTGTCCTGTTTCTGTACTTGCACTGTGTGCATCTGTTGCCTTAAGTGTTTTAGGCACAAATTTTCTACATAGTTTAGTCATCCAGTACAAAATATGAAATTAGTTAAATTAGATCACAAACATTCCAGACAGTTATTTTAATGATTACATATCAAGGTAGAGTGTTTGGTGGGAATGATCTGAAAAGTAGGAACCTCTTTGAGAAGAGCTGGAGAACACTATTACATTGCTGAATGAGCATTTCCAAGTGTCTCTTGGGCAAACCTTTACTGGATAGAGAAGTTTGGGTAAGAATAATGAAATACCCCAGTGGCCAAGGACAACTTCCATTCCTTCCTGAAAGTGCCAGTGTGAGTGGAAAGAGAGATGCCATGTTAATAGCTTACATGGGGTGAATAAAAACATAATTTTACCTCAACATTTCAGTCGATGACAAATTTTCCAGTATTCAGAGTGTCTTTTGGTTCTTTACACCCAATTTTAGCACTGTAGACCTTAGACATCAGTATAAGCTTAACTGTATTGATGCCAAAGGGGTTTTTGATTTTTGATTTTCACATTCTGTAGATTTTAGGAACACAGAAACTGTAGCAAATGTAGAATTAATGTGCTAATATTTAAGCAGCCTAAGTTCATTGTTTATGTATCCTAACCCTTAGCATTTATCAGTAGCTCAAATTCCTTTAGTTAATTAATCTTTTTTAGACTCTCTTCAAGGTAGAATGCTGACGACTATCAGAAAGGCCTACAGAACAAAACATAGACACAGGTCAGAGTGACCCAGAGCACTGGCGAGCGTCCAAAAGCCCTTTGCACATTGAGGAAGAGGAGTGATGATAAACAGAGGGTCTCGCCAACCCCCCAGACCCAATTCCTGGGGGTGGGATCAGGGGCAGGACCAGTGCTCGGCTGAGAGATGTGTAAAGTAATGATTGGAGAGATCATCTTATAAAAGCCATGGAAACTAGAACTGGAGAGCACGTGCATGTCATCATGTATTTCTGTAGGCACTTAGCCTGTTATTAAAGGACCTTTACTTTTTATCTCATCCTACACTAACTTGGCTCAGAGTCCTGTTTTGTGGAGGTTCTCTCTCACGGCATCAGTTTGGCGCCCAAAAGGTGGAACTGAACCACTCTGTCGCTAGACAGCTACAGGTTTGAAGCCTGCACCCCAGACCACCGAGGGTCATCCAGGCAAGAAGTTTCATCCTGCAAGAATTCTCTACTGCTGGCATATTTTAGAGGATTCCTTCAGTGACCTTTGAAACTCCTAACAATCAGGTGAGATAAAAGGAGCAGTTCCTTTGGGTAGTTTTGCTAGCAAACTAAGGAGAATTTTTTCCCTGGAACTGGGAATACGTTAGGCTAGGAAGTAGAGCTGATCTGGCCAGGCAGTTTTCTCAGCCTGGTGGGCAAACAGGTGTTTTGCCTAGGTGAAAGACAGTTTGGTCCCTTGTTGCTTCGAGAAGGACAAGGCAGAGATGCTCAGGGGTTTCATGTTAGCTGAACTTTGGTTTTGTGGAGGTTCTCTCTCACGGCATCAGTATAAATATTTGTATAGATAGTAATGGAGGAAAATAAGCACTTTCAGGGACACATTTGCCTAATTTATTCTGGGCAAAAATTTCAGAAAGGACAGAAACCACCCAAACCTGTAATATTAAGAGAGGCAGTCCTGACTTGTTTTCAGCTTTTTGACATCCTCTCTTTCATGTTGCTGCACGTAACTGTGGGTTACATCAGGGAAGTGATGTGGATTAAAGTTAACAGGTTTTTCGCAGGCTTGTTTCAGCCTGAGTCAGTCATCTGGCTTGTTTATCACTGACAGAACTATGAGAGGGTTTCACAGCAGGAGTGAGTCATCCAAAAGGAGTAACCTTAAAGACTGATATTAGACACCTCACTTAGGATGAGGTGAATTGCTGTCTGCATGCCATGTCACAGTTGGGTTACAATCAGTTGGCCCAGCACACAAAGTACTTTAGATGGCAAACTTAAGCAAGGTTAATTCTAATTTGCAATAATCACCACAATGCACAGTTCTGGGGCCCCCATTTTTGCTGAATGAAACAGCTTGATCTGCACACTGCAATGCTCAAAGATGTGTGCATACTCCACCTGACACCTTTAGGGAACCCTATAGTTCATTTCCTTAAACTTTGCAATCATGGAATTATTTAGATTTATTTCTTACTGAGGTCAAAATCCAACAGGCAATAGGCAGGAAAAAACAGTTCTACTGACAGGAAAAAACAGTTCTACTGACAGGACAAAATTTACCATCAGGCTACAGTTACTTGTTAAGAAATGCTCAGTAGGTACTTCAGTATATATATTATAATAAATATTTAGGGGCTATTACACAACAATTATGTATAAGTAAAATTGTGACTACTTCATACCATTCTATTACTTGGCTTATAAATGTCTGAAATATTGACAAACAGTTGCATCAAATGCATGGCTTGGAATGTTGCCTTTTTTGGTAGGAGTCAACTAAACATTATGAAAGCTCATTAAGCCTGTATAAAATCCTGTTTCTCTGTGCATAAAAAGAATCAAGTGGAAAGAAAATATTTTTGATCCTCACTGTGAATTTATTTCAGCTGTAAACCAAAAGGTTGTATATTCTTATTTTCTCAGGACCACGATGTCAGTGCTTCCACTGTGCTATCAGATGTTTCCTTATTCCCATCATTTCATATATCTATGCACCAAGCCTTTCTTTCATTTAGATACTTCTGTAAAATTAATGCTAAAGTAAATCCCTGTATTCACAATGTAGATGGAAACAATGTTATTATCTTAATTCAATGGCTTTATAATGGATCACAGTGGTCCTTTCATTTTCAAAACTGAAAGCAACTTGTCTCAAGAACTTGAGGAAAGTGCATTTCAACCTCAACTAAGTCATAATAATAATGTCTCTAATGTGTCTGTAGAATTTTATGCAACTTACTAATAACAAATAACTGAACCTTCTATTTAAATTATCAAATACATGTATTATAATGTTAATTAAATGCCATAATATACAGCAGAAAACAGAATTATGACAATTAAACATTACACAAAGTATATAATTTGGTAGTTTTTAATCTTTAAAAGAAAGACAAAGATGACTGGGAAAAAAGCTCATTCTCTACTTCTTGGACTTTTATCATGTACATTGAGGTAAGTGATTCTTTTCTGAAAATCCCTGATGCTGTAGTACTTAGCTTTTATTTAAAAATTAAGTATATTTCTAAATTCCATAATTGCACAAAAGAGCCTGAAAAAGTTATCTGACTTCATATGAGCATATCGGAATTCTGAAGTTCCTGAAAAGGAAGGAAGAAAGTTTTAATGTCAATTTTCTGAATTTCAAAAGGTTCTCTACAAGTTAAGGTTTATTATACTGAAGTAATATGAATATCACTTTTTATTTTAACCTTTAGAATATCAAAATCTTGATACAGTATTCTCCAACTGCATTTTTTAAGGCTGAGGGAACACAGAGGGAGAATCATAGGATCATCTAAAAATTTAGGTTATAGGGAGATTTTGGAGGCCATCTGGTCCAGCCTTCTGCTTGGATCAGTGTTAATCTCAAAATGGATCATGTCACCCAGGGACTTGTCCAACCAAGTTTTGAAAAATCTCCAAGGACAGTTTCCCACAGTTCTTGGACAACCTGTTCCAGGGCTTATTCATTCTTTTTGTACATTGTTTTTTTCCTTAAGTCCAAGTGTAATTTTCCTTCTGTAAATTGTGACTGTGGCTCCTTTCCTTTCACTGTACACCCATATGAAACATCTGGCTGCATTTTCTATCACTCCCCTTGAGGCAGACAGATATCCTTGCAGCTCTCATTCCCAGTTTCCTCAGTTTTTATTTACATGGCAAGTACTCCAGCCCCCTGCAAGTCATGGTTTCTCTCCTCTGAACTCTCTGCAGTTTCTAAGTATCTCTTTGCATTAGTAATCCCCAAACTGGACTATGGACAAAATTGGACTAGGACTGAGCAGGGGGGCATAATCACTTCCCTGGAGCTGCTGGCCATGCTCTGGTTTCTGCAGCCGTCTGCAGTGAGCCTTCCTCACTGCGAGGAGCTCAGCTGACTCATGGTCAGCATGTTGTCTGCCACAACCCAGGGGTCTGCTAGGTTTAAACTCACAGATAGACCAGATGAACCCCTGCAACAATAGGTGAACAGCACTTTTACCTTTGCATGATTAAATGAATTTAACTCAAAAAGCAATGAACTTTGATTGTTTCTAGCCTTTTAGGACAAATATTATGATCTGATAAAAAGAGCTCCCTATTTGTCTTGGCTAAGATGGTAAAATGCTTCTGATATCAGAACAGCAATACCAGGTCAGAATCTGACATGATATGCTGAAGAAAAAAAAAAGGAAAAAAAAAAGAAGGTAATACATTATATATTAGAAAACATATACTGGAAACCATTATTCTGTGCTTGGAAGGCCTTGAGCATTTTTCTAAAACGATGAATATCTCTGTTGTTTTCAAAGATGATTTAAACCAAAGTTCAGTTGCAAGCTGTAACTTGAGACTGTTGTGAGTTATACCACTATTTTATTATTCTTAATAGCATCAAGTCAATCCAAAGATATTTCATCCTGCAATTTTCTTCTGATATGAAAATGCATAATGTTAATCTCTGTAATACTTTATAAACTGACCATAAACCAATGTTTATGGTCAGTTAATCATTGTATGACTTTGCTTTAGGTAATTTAGTACATTACCATAATGTAGCAATCTATTTCATATAAATTTTAAAGTGAGCATAGTGCAAGTTGGAGGGCATTAATATATTATGTCTTCTAACCAGAAATTCAGAAACACAGCTAAAGTTTGGATGTTGATTAGATATTTTCTGGTTTGAGTGACTCAGTGTTTTGCCTAAGGAATGCTGTGATTTTCAGAAAGCCATTACATTATTATTATTATTGTATTGTGCCTTTCAGTTCATTTAGAAGTCCCAGCAGGATTGGAACAACCAATTGGAGCAACCATTGCAATAATCACATCTCCTTGAACATCAGTGTGGATACATTGTAGCATACTGTTTTCACCAACACTGAGGCATGTAAAATCCCACTGAAACCAGAGGAGATTTAAATACTCTTATTAGTGGAAGTCCAAATGAAAAGCACTAATACTAAAACATGATGACATTATTGATTATTTGAAACAAATTAACACAGTGGGTGGAGGTTGATGGACGAGTACTAAGAACTTGTGATTTTGGAATTTAATTTCAGGATGATTTTTTAAACATTCTGTATGTTGTTAGATGCTGAGTTAAATGTAATGGAAATTGGTGGGCCTCATGACTAGTAACTTCCAGAAAATCCTAAAAGACAGCTATGCTCCTTAGAGGAGAGCAGAAACAAAGGCAGACACCAGCCAAACCAAGAGACCTTTAGCAGTCCAAGAAAGAAAGTGTTCCTAACACAGCATAAGAATTTCGATAGTAGTGACAGATATTTTTCATAAAGTGTTGCATGATTAAAGCTCTACATGCATACAGAGACTGCCGTCTCCCTTCCCTGAGAGAAGGAAAATATTGTCAGCAGAATGCAGAGAACCTGGACATGAGAAAAATTAAAATTATAAGATTAAGGTTTAAGTATAACGATCTAAATAATCTGGGTTTGATTTCTAATCTAGATTGCTTTATCACCATTTTTGATTCTCAGGCACCAAACTGAAGCTTTAAGAAAAGACTGTATGATATATCTCAAGAGCGCTCCTTGTCCTTTATGTAGCAAATAACAACTATTAAGAATGTCTTTTTGTTAATTGAATCTAAAATTTTCTCTCTATATAATTTGATACATAGTGTGCTCACAAGTATGCATTTTAGCTTGAGGGTATCTTCATCACATTTCAATGTGTTGGAACTAATTTTTTCATCTGCAAAGCCAAGCCTCTGCTGAAACAGGAACTGCTTGCAATAAAAGAGAAAGACATGGCAGGAAATGGATCCAGTCTCTGACTGCTACATGGAAGGGAATGAACTCTATGTATGGGGCTTAATTATTGAAGACATGATATAAACAAAAGAATCATGCCTAATTATGAAGGATAACACACTGGTATTAACTTAATCATTCAAAGAAATACCAATAGTGCACATAGGAATCAATCACTTTTCACAGAAATAATTACTGCAGGGTTTTGACTGCTCTTGAGCCCTGAACAAGGCCAAGAATAATTTTGCATTGTCTTAAAGTAAACCAAGAGGCAAATTGTGGCTCAAAGAGACAATGATTCTCCTGGTTTTCCCTTTCAGTGACTGAGTTCTTACATGCTGGTGCAACTAGGTCACGCAGTGCAAGGTTCCCTATTGTGGTTATTCTTTTTATTCACCCCTTACAGCTCCCCTGGGTATTAGCAATAAAGGAGTGTTTTATTCCTTTATTCTCCCTCCTATCCTGTATAGCCATGCAAACTGGGTCACAGTTTGGACCATAATTTGTAACACATCTGTGGATCCTGGCAATACTTTATAATCTGCATAGGTTCAACCTGGCTGGAACTATATAAACTTTGCAAGCATTTTATTTGGGAACAGGGAGGGAGAAGTGCAAAGAGAATAGATATTCCATTTTTTATTTCTTTTTAAATCCTGTATGTGACCAAAAAAACTAAATGGTTTCGTTATAATCATATTTACTGCATTTGTGTCACCACATAGCACCATCAACAGGGCTGAGATTATTAGTAGGATTTCATATTTTAATGTCATGAGATTACATTGAAGTTTAAACTCTGCTCTGACTTTTTAGATTCATTATATTTTATCCTTTGCTATAATTTACAATATGTATCCTGAATTTTAAGTTTATTTGAGTATATTTTTTTCAGAATGGTTTCCACATTTAATTTTATTAATATGAAATAATATAGCTTCTTTAACTGTTTACTGAAACAATGATAATTTTTACAGACATTTAATTGTATATATCATAATCTCTGAAACAATTAAGTTATTTAAATTAGATTTATAAAAAAGAAAAGCTATGTTAAAAATGCTCACATGGAAAGTGTTTATTCTAGGCTAGTCACTGGTTTATATTCCTTATTTTTACTTTATGACAATCTCCTTCTTCCCCTTCCCACCCCAATTAGACTAAATGGCATAAAAGGAAAGATTTTGTAAGACTATTAAACAGAACAGCAATTCAAATGGGACATGAGCCCTAACTTGAAATATGATTTTACATAGAGTCCAGTCATTCGAAGAGTGTTAGGAGGGATAGTTCAAATGTATTATGCAATCCAAGTTAAACAGGATGCCTTCAAAACTCAAAACGCAAAGGCTATGCTGAGTGCACTTTATCATTCTTTTGCCTTTTCCTCTCACAGATTCATGTCAACATTACTGAAGATGTTGTTAGTCTTCAGCTGACAGAACTTGTAACACTAGGGGTTTTTTTCAAGAATACCTGATTCCCTCCCTAGATTAATTGACCCATTTTACTGCTGCTTCTGGGTTGCTGGCTTCCCAGCAGTGGCAGGGAAGCTACTGCTTTCTTATCTTTAACCCCTAATGTGTTGCTTTGGGATTTACCCACAGAAGGACTTACTGAGAGGACACAGCTGATATGCTTTTTGAAAACTGAAAATTTATCCCACTGACTTATGGCAGCAAACATGGTATTGACCACGGCCAGACAGAATCCCACAAGCCTGTGTAACTAGAGAGCATGGAAATGGAATTGCTTGGAAAAAATATTTAAAAAATAAACCAGGTATAATTTGTCTAGAAATAGTACAATTCCTCATGAGAGATGGAGATTGAATGGCACAATTTTTGGTTTAAAAAGAAATCCCTGGTTTTCCAACAAAAGAACAATTTAGACAAAATGTTGGAGACCAGACATTGTAGTCAACCAGGTTTAACCCACTTCTCTGTGCAGTTGTCTGTGGGATATTACCTACAAAATATTTGCATTATTCTTGAGAAGGCTGTTAAAGGCATCCTTGGAGACTAAGCATCAGTCTCCACTCAGAAGACTGTTTTGGCCTAATTCTGCCATCTCCAGAAATGAACTCTCCCCTACTTCCTGGATGTGCTGCTTCACACTAGAAACAAAACTGGCACTTTTTTTTGGAGCTGCTTAAAGAGTCCAAATCCAAGACAATCAAATGGGACACATATTTTTACATAGAATTACTAGCAATTAAAAAGAAACACTTCTACTACAAAAGTAAGTTCAAGACAGGTGACCTGGTCCATCTGCTACATACACCTCATCAGTCAGTTATGTACAAAATTTTATGAAAGTGATAGAACATTGTACATTGGCTTCAGATTCATTATTTTAAAAGTAGTTAAATTAACTGGAGTCCCTAAAATTAGGAGATACATGAGAAAATCACTAAGTAAATACCTTTTATTTTTTCCTCAAGAACATCCTGTATTAATGTAGCAAGAACTTTTCCCATGTCTTTTTGTACAATTTTTACTGATACAGGATTCTACCTATCATCCCATCTCCCTAAAAATCAATCTATCTATCTATCTATCTATCTGTCCATCCATCCATATCTTCATTTCCACTCTCATATATGCAGTTTAGGTTTGTTTTTGCATTTGCTTACAAATATTTCAGTTGAGCTTTCTGTTATTGGTATTCTGTGTGTGGTTGAAAATTTCAGCTGCAATAGTAATGCCATTTTTTAAAAGCAGGGTTTTGAGAAACAGTGGTGAATTGTTCAAAGCATTCAGATAAAAAAAATCTAACATCAATCCGTCTTGGAAAGGGCACTTGAGATTTCTGAGGAATTGCAAAGAGCTTGATTTTTTTGTCCCTCACAGAGGATTTTTGTCCCAGTCTATTCAAGGGTGAAGCCAGAAAAAAAAAAAGTAGATGCTCACTAGCAATTTGTTAGCATTTATTCTAATTTTTCAATCACACCAGTTCTCCCAACTTCTGTGTGGCAGATAGCTCGCATACTGTCACACAGCTGAGGTATTTTGTTACCTAAAATATATTACTTATTTTAAAATATTATCCCTTGAAACATGTCTTTTTACAAGGCAAGGAAATGAGAACAACATAGCAGTGAAATTAAGATAATTCTTCTTTTTTCCCCTCTCTTTCAAGCACATCTCTTAATGAAAATTATCAAATCCGTGGTACAATCCTAATGTTCTCAATTGCATAAAGGAATTTGAATGTACAGAACTGTATTGCTGGGTCCTGGGAGTAGGATGAACTGAATGCAGTCAGGAATGTACTTCGAAATAAAAGCAGCAGCTGTCTTGGAAGAATATTTCTTTAGTTCGCTTAGTAAGATAAACCCCTCCCACTTTAATATAGTAAAGTCTAAGTCCACTTTCTATATAATGCAATGAAAAGAGCACAATTTACTAAAAGCAGAATTTGTCTTACTGTATTTTATAACTGCCACATATGTGTCTGTGTGTTTGTAAATACAATTTCTCAGTGTCCAAGAATTAAATCCTTACCTCATAATGATAGTAATAATAATACTAATAATAGTGGGGTCCTTACATTCTGTGGAAAATAAAGATGGTCTATTACTGTCATTAGGCACCGGTAGGGAGTGTGCACAGGTCACAGTATGTAAGCTATTAAGATTGAAGGCATCTGCACAAACAGCCTTCACTGCTTTTTAAAGGTAAGTTGCACAATTTGTCTTTCATTAAGGGCTGTTGTGTAGTTTTGTGATTTGTAGCCAGCTCGACTGAGGCTTCCAGAGTCTGTACTTCTATTTTGAGATCTTGTCAATAAACAAATAAGACATATGCTTCAGTGAGTCATCTGAGCAGAGCAAACTATCACAAGAATCAGTTGACCTATACTTCCTTCCTGCTACTGAATCTTTCTCTACCTTTTCTTGTTAATGCAAAGTGTGTCCCTGTACATATTACAAAACAGAAAAGCCAGGGATGGGAAGACAAGGTCTCTTTCCTCCATATGGGTTTATTTGTGTTCTGCTGGCACTGTTATAGTCATACAGTAACCAACATAAAATTTTAGTTTTATTATCACTTCTAAAAAGAGACAGAAATGTGAAAATTGAAGCCAGAAGGTTTGTATCACAGGATTAATTAGGCAGGGCCAAGTGGAGTCACACTCCTCCTGGCAGTGAGTGCCTCAAGAAGGTGCCTGCCTTCAATTATGAAGCGCACAAAGCAATTAAAAACCCTGTTTCTTTTTCCTGAGGTGTTACTTGTTACTTGAGAAATATCTCTCTCTTTTTTTTTTTTTTTAACCCCCAACTCTCGAGAGGTCTGAACTGGCTTGAGGTGTAATCTACTAGGGTAGATATTCATGAAAAATTGATTTAGCTGGAAACTAATTGCAATGGGTTTAAAATAAACCAGAAAGGAATGAACAGTATGTTTCTTCACTGAAATTTTGTTGGCCATTTTTTAAATACACATACAAGCAAAAAAAAGAGCAGATAATTAAGAATCCAGACATTATGGATCTCCAGGAGAGAATTTTGTCACTGGGATATATGAATCAGATCAGCTAGCCGCTCTATGCATTTCCTTAAGCTGTACACCACTCCTGATTAACCTTTCCCTAAGTACATTACATGGATAAAAGAAAGTTTCTGAATGTAGGCTTGTGTGTACATGTCAGTTTTAAACATATGTTTCAGGCAACCATACTCTGTGGCTTGTGGGAAACTAGTACTCTGTTTCACCTGTACCTAGTTTACAGGATGTGATAGCCTTCCTCTGGATTTATGAACCTCTTTGCTTTCTTGGTGTTAAGAGCTCTACCACCATCTCTGACTCTTTGTGCCAGGACTCGACATCTGGTTTTGTGCAGGTGGACCTACATGTCAGTGCTTTTGCCACATTCTTTTCAAACACCCAGCTAACTCCTTCCTCTCCTGTTATTTCCCATGACAGATAAATAATTCAAAATACGATATAAACTATGGTGTATATCTGGTTTGAATAGTGCTCTATCAAGATGTGTTTCAGCTACAGCAATGACCTCATACTTCCTGTTGAGTAGTGAGAAGCAAAAAGATATTTAAATCAATAGAATAAGGGAGACATAGCGATGGATATTACAGTGCATGTGAGTTTTCTTCACAGGTATTATGTGACAAAAAATATATATAATAGGACATTATAAGGATGTAAATAATGATCATTAGTTTATTATTGTTTCTAACACTGGAATGCCTATATTCCCAGGCTTCCTCATTAATGATGCCTAAAAAGTAATTATATTTTTGAACAAAAAGTTGTGGGTAGTGGAGATTTTTTTCTCCCATTGTGTACTTTAATTTTATTATTCCCTAGTTTAAATATAACTCACAGAAGAATGAGAAAATTCTTTATAAAGGTCATTAAATAAATGCTGCTGGAACAAATCTTTAAACAGGATCATCACTGAAAAGGGAAGTTATGCATATGGAACACTTTTACTTGTAGTACAGATTAAACAGTTGGCAAAATAAAGCTTTAGATTGCCAGACATTATGTGTCACTAGAAATCAATTCTGACAGATTTTATTGAGGCTTTTACCCATATTATTGCTGCTATATTTTTTTCAGTTAAAAAAAAAAGAGGAAGAGGATTGACTTTTTCATTACAGGTCAGCCCATTTGGCAAAGGCTATCCTGTCACATGGCACACTTTTATACCCATTTTATATTTAATGTGCATAGCATGTTTATCAGTGGCAAATGTCAAGATGACAGTAGTTTCACCTGTCTGAGCCATTGCCAGAAAAACTTTGACACATTCTCTTACGGTTATTTCAGGACATTGAAAAAAGTTTCCTCAGTTCCACCATACACATAAAACAAAACACAACAGAACACTTTTTTTCCCCCAGTTATTTTTCCTTTGATTCATGAACCTTCATTAACTATTTCTTAAAATTAACTGGCAACTGGGGAATAGCAGAGCAATATTCTTTCACTCTGCCTAATGTCTTGTCACAGGTATAAAACCATAAAATTATTGCCAGGGAATTTTGTAGTCAGGCTGCCTTATTATTTAAATGTTGCTTTCTTCACAAACTCCTGTACATTTGAACATACAAAATCACAGAATCTGGTGAGTTGGAAGGGACCCAAAAGGATCATCATATCCAACTCAGGCTGCACAGGACCATCCTCAAGAGTCACACCATGTGCCTCAGAGTATCATCTAACCACTTCTTGAACTATATCAAGTTTGGTGCTGTGACCGCTTCCCTGGGGAGCCTCTTCCAGTGCCCAACACCACTCTGAGTGAATAACATTTTCCTAATATCCAACCTAAACCTCTCCTGGCACAACTTCAGGCCATTCCCTTGCGTCCTGTCAGTGATCACCACAGAGAAGAGATCAGTGCCTGCCCCTCCTCTTCCCCTCACGAGAACATTGTAGACTGCAATAAGGTCTCCCATCAGTCTCCTCTTTTCCAGGCTGAGCAGACCAGATGATCTCAGTCACTTCTCAGACAGCTTTCCCTCAAGGTCCTTCACCATCTTCTTCACCCTGCTTTGGACACTCTCTAATAGCTTAAAATCTTTCTTATATTGAGGTGACCATAACTGCACACAATATTCAAGGGGAGGCCGCCCCAGTGCAGAGCAGAGAGGGACAGTCCCCTCCCTTGACTGGCTGGTGATGATGTGCCTGATGCTCTCCAGGACACTGCTGGTGCTCCTGGCTGCCAGGGCACTGCTGACTCATCTTGCCATCAACCAGGACCCCTAGGTCCCTTGCCGTGCACTGCTTTCCGGCACCTCATTCCCCAATCTGTACAAACATCTGGAGTTGCCCCATCCCAGGTTCTGAATCCCTTGTTGAACTTCATATGGTTGGTGATTGCCCAGTCCTCTGTTTTCTTGAGGTCTCTGCAGGGCCTCCATGCCTTTGAGGGAGCCAACAGCTCCTCCCACTTCTGTGTCGTCTGCAAACTTGCTCAGTATCCCTTCCAGTCTTGTGTCCAAGTAATTTATGAAGATATTGAAGAGCACAGGGCCCAAGATGAACTGTGGAACCCCACTAGTGACAGGTCACCAGTCTGATGTCACCCCATTCACTATTACCCTCTGTGCTCAACCCATGAACCAATTGCTCACCCACCACAGGATGTATTTATCCAGGTGAGTGCTGGACAGTTTATCCAGAAGGATCCTGTGAGAATCTGCATCAAAAGCTTTACTGAAACCTGAAAAGATTACATCAAGTGGCTTCCTGTGATCAGCTTAGGTAGGTTACCTTGTCATAGGAGGAAACCAGGTTTGATAAGCAGGACTTTCTTCTCATGAAGCCGTGTTGACTGTGATCAAGGAGTGCATTGTCATTCAGGTGTTTTTTACTACCTCCCAGAATAATCTTCTCCATAACTTTAACAGGTGCTGAAGTGAGACTAATAGGCCTGTAGTTTCTGGGGTACTCCTTCTTGCTCTTCTTGAAAATGTGGACAACATTCTCCAGCTTCCAATCAGCTGGGACCTCTCCAGAGTACTAAGACTGCTCAAAAATCACCAAGAGAGGTTTCGAAATGATATCTGCCAGCTCTTTGAAGATTCTGGGATGAATCCCATCAGGCCCCATAGATTTGTAGGCGTCCACCTTGAGCAGAAGACTCTGCATAGTTTCAGGGTTGACTGTGTGTTGACTGAGGTCTTGGTCCATCATCTGTGTTGAAGACGGAGGCAAAGAAAGCATTAAACCCCTTTGCCTTCACACCAGTTAGGAGGTTACTGAAGCAATTTACTTAAGGAGACATATATTTGTTTGTTTGGTTGGTTGGTTGGTTAGTTAGTTAGAAAGTTGGTTGGTTGGTTGGTGAGTGAGTGAGTGAGTGAGTGAGTGAGTGAGTGAGTGAGTGAGTGAGAGTTAGTTAGTGAAGTTACAGAAGAACTATCTAAAATTATATATTTTATTTGGATTGAAAATCTGATCCTGGTATTTATTGTATTTCTTACCGCATAGGCTAGATAGGATTCAGTTGCAACACTTTCAGAAATAATTAGAAAAGGTTGTTATATTCTAAGTGCAGGTACCTTGGACCCTGCTGCCACAAAATATGTGTGAGGCCAGACGATTTGAGGACTACAGAAAGACTGAGTCATCCTGTTAGCAAAAAGACTTATAATAGACTGAAAACTCACCAAAGAATCAACAGCTTGACAAGTGTTTTAGGACATTCACCAGCAAATAGCAAGCTAAAAATAGACAGTGGTTCCTCTATCAGTAACTTTATTCACCATTGCAGGTGGTTAAAGAGTGAGCTAAATATGATGAATTTCAACAACTAACATTTAAACTTGTCTTTAAAAAGTATCTCTGTATTTGGAACTGAGGCTTCTTTGTGTGCAAAAGATCAGTCCTTTCAGCCTCAAGAAATAAGAAACATTTTTTTTAGGCATTCTGCTTACTTTTGATCATCTTTCTTCCTCTCCTTAAATTTTCTTTATCTAGTCTTTAAGATAAGTTCAAAAGGCTCATTTGATTACGATAGGAACCAAGGATAATGATAAAATTCTGAAACTTGTCTTGGTCTCACTGGTGCAGGCAGAGGGCTGAAGATGTTGTAAAACTTCCTGTGAAGCCTTATACTAAAGAGATATTATAAGAAAAATAAATGGGGGGAAAACTTAATAACATAAACTAAACAAAAAGTGAAATGTTTTGGAACACAGTTCACATTTTGATTGAGAAGTCATGCTTATTTATTGTGTTGTTTTTCTGGATGTTAAGATTATACTGATGCTCTCCCTAGGCATTGCACAGACCACTGGAATGACCAGACTGTCGATTGACAGGCTGGACCTCACTGTGCTGGTGCAAGGCATTGACTTAAGCCCTGCTGTGAACTGAACTCATCTGTGAGAACCTTTTGACAGGAGCAGAGGATGGAGGCATGTCTCAAACTGCCTTTCTGTTCCTTCCTGAGAGGTCAATACTCTCCTATTATTACATGTGTGTGTTTCTTTCTGTTATGCTTAATATTGCTTCATATAGTATGATACATTTACAGAGTGTGTATTTATCTACCTAAAGGGAAAGATATTTTCCTTTTGAATAATTTCTCTTGAATTCCTTGAATAATGTTAAAATCAGACTACATACAGCAACTTGGTTCATTTGCATGCTGATGAACTTTATACAGATCTGTTTTAAGAACAATTTTTTTCGTAAGAAACATTTTTAGTAGGTAGTNCCACAGGATGTATTTATCCAGGTGAGTGCTGGACAGTTTATCCAGAAGGATCCTGTGAGAATCTGCATCAAAAGCTTTACTGAAACCTGAAAAGATTACATCAAGTGGCTTCCTGTGATCAGCTTAGGTAGGTTACCTTGTCATAGGAGGAAACCAGGTTTGATAAGCAGGACTTTCTTCTCATGAAGCCGTGTTGACTGTGATCAAGGAGTGCATTGTCATTCAGGTGTTTTTTACTACCTCCCAGAATAATCTTCTCCATAACTTTAACAGGTGCTGAAGTGAGACTAATAGGCCTGTAGTTTCTGGGGTACTCCTTCTTGCTCTTCTTGAAAATGTGGACAACATTCTCCAGCTTCCAATCAGCTGGGACCTCTCCAGAGTACTAAGACTGCTCAAAAATCACCAAGAGAGGTTTCGAAATGATATCTGCCAGCTCTTTGAAGATTCTGGGATGAATCCCATCAGGCCCCATAGATTTGTAGGCGTCCACCTTGAGCAGAAGACTCTGCATAGTTTCAGGGTTGACTGTGTGTTGACTGAGGTCTTGGTCCATCATCTGTGTTGAAGACGGAGGCAAAGAAAGCATTAAACCCCTTTGCCTTCACACCAGTTAGGAGGTTACTGAAGCAATTTACTTAAGGAGACATATATTTGTTTGTTTGGTTGGTTGGTTGGTTAGTTAGTTAGAAAGTTGGTTGGTTGGTTGGTGAGTGAGTGAGTGAGTGAGTGAGTGAGTGAGTGAGTGAGTGAGTGAGAGTTAGTTAGTGAAGTTACAGAAGAACTATCTAAAATTATATATTTTATTTGGATTGAAAATCTGATCCTGGTATTTATTGTATTTCTTACCGCATAGGCTAGATAGGATTCAGTTGCAACACTTTCAGAAATAATTAGAAAAGGTTGTTATATTCTAAGTGCAGGTACCTTGGACCCTGCTGCCACAAAATATGTGTGAGGCCAGACGATTTGAGGACTACAGAAAGACTGAGTCATCCTGTTAGCAAAAAGACTTATAATAGACTGAAAACTCACCAAAGAATCAACAGCTTGACAAGTGTTTTAGGACATTCACCAGCAAATAGCAAGCTAAAAATAGACAGTGGTTCCTCTATCAGTAACTTTATTCACCATTGCAGGTGGTTAAAGAGTGAGCTAAATATGATGAATTTCAACAACTAACATTTAAACTTGTCTTTAAAAAGTATCTCTGTATTTGGAACTGAGGCTTCTTTGTGTGCAAAAGATCAGTCCTTTCAGCCTCAAGAAATAAGAAACATTTTTTTTAGGCATTCTGCTTACTTTTGATCATCTTTCTTCCTCTCCTTAAATTTTCTTTATCTAGTCTTTAAGATAAGTTCAAAAGGCTCATTTGATTACGATAGGAACCAAGGATAATGATAAAATTCTGAAACTTGTCTTGGTCTCACTGGTGCAGGCAGAGGGCTGAAGATGTTGTAAAACTTCCTGTGAAGCCTTATACTAAAGAGATATTATAAGAAAAATAAATGGGGGGAAAACTTAATAACATAAACTAAACAAAAAGTGAAATGTTTTGGAACACAGTTCACATTTTGATTGAGAAGTCATGCTTATTTATTGTGTTGTTTTTCTGGATGTTAAGATTATACTGATGCTCTCCCTAGGCATTGCACAGACCACTGGAATGACCAGACTGTCGATTGACAGGCTGGACCTCACTGTGCTGGTGCAAGGCATTGACTTAAGCCCTGCTGTGAACTGAACTCATCTGTGAGAACCTTTTGACAGGAGCAGAGGATGGAGGCATGTCTCAAACTGCCTTTCTGTTCCTTCCTGAGAGGTCAATACTCTCCTATTATTACATGTGTGTGTTTCTTTCTGTTATGCTTAATATTGCTTCATATAGTATGATACATTTACAGAGTGTGTATTTATCTACCTAAAGGGAAAGATATTTTCCTTTTGAATAATTTCTCTTGAATTCCTTGAATAATGTTAAAATCAGACTACATACAGCAACTTGGTTCATTTGCATGCTGATGAACTTTATACAGATCTGTTTTAAGAACAATTTTTTTCGTAAGAAACATTTTTAGTAGGTAGTGACAATAATGGGGTCAGATTTAGCAGCTGATATTTTTCAAGCTGGAGCTCTGCGTGTGGTTATAGGTAAGAAAGGGATGCAAAGGGTAGAACTTAGAGGTGTGAGACTGTTCAGTGGGAGATTTTTGAAGGCTCCTTTATTACAAATATTGATAAACACTAATTGAACTATAAATCCCTAATAATAAACGAAAGATGTAATGTTGGGAACACAGAGATCCAGCTGAAGATTTGTAGAAATGTAAGGCAGGTAAAACTGCAGGATACTCTGCTCAAAGCAATTTGGTTTGGAGATGTAATCAATGTGCTAGTTGTCAGTCTAGGGGCTGTTTTAGAATAAAAACAATTGTACTTTTAACTTTCCCATTCTTCCTTAATTTCAATAGATAACTTTAAATGTATTCCTTTTCTGAGGATAAAACTTGACTTGAGGTATCTATCATATAACTTAAAGGTCATTATGGGCTAGAAATTACCCTGATTAAAACTGGATTAGATAATTTATCACTAAAATTAAGGCAATTAGAGTAAATATTATCCTATTTTGGAAATATTTGTATTTAGACAATAAGATATGACATCTCTATCTCCCAGAAAAGGAGAGGGAACTATGGTCCATAGGAAACCTCAATAGCGCTTTTGGAAAACATTCCATGTTAAGGACCTTCCTACTGATTTTCACTGAACTTTAACCCAAAGACTGGACAGGATGTTCTAGTAACAAATTTGTCAAGCATAATGACTCTCACATTGCTCATTTAGACAATAATAGTGTCAAATAACTGCAAAACAAGCTACCGTGTACTATCTTACTCTACACTCTTAATGTTGGTTGATTAATTAAAGAGGATGGAAGAACACAACTAATCGTGGTGTGTTTGATACACATAATCATATTTTAAAGGCTTCATTGAACTGTGGAACAAAATATCTAGAAAGTTAAGTTCCACATCTTCTGAGGAGCATTTCTAGGACTATATGATGGGGGAGGGAGCCAGAAATAGACCTTGTCAGATTCACAGAAGAATATTTCAATTAATGACAAGGTTTAATAATGTTTTCAGCTACAGACCTCTAATTACAAGATAGTAAACATGTCTATGACATACCATTTTTATAGGTTATCTATGTAGTCTCTTTATGAAAAGCTATTTACATGTTCTTAGTTATTTCTAAGGGCAAAATTAAGCTTAACCTGAAAACAGCAGATTTTAAACAAAATTAAATCAGTAAATAGGAGTAAAGGAAAATACCAGGATTGTTCAGTTTTTTGATGGATAGGCCAGATAAGTTTTAGTTTTTCCTGCTTTTGGTTTTGAAGTCATTGAGTTAAATAATTTGTTAATCATCCACTTCTAAGCTTGCCTTATTATTTTAAACTAAATGTAAAACTTAGGCATATCTTGGTATCTGCAGAGTCCAATTGGAGTATATCATTTAACAGTGCACTCAGAGGTGTTCACCTATTTCAGCCATAGCTCATGATGTTAAGTGGTGACTAACACTACATTTAACTGTCCATTATCTGTTACCACCAATTTAAATTCTGGGAAAAGTTACCGTATAAATGAACATCCTTCCTAGGCTTTTATATAAAATACTACTGTTCTAATAATAATGCAAGTCCATTGTCTTTAATAAATTAAACAGGACCCTCATTCTCTTTAATAGCAATACAGGAAGTCCAAAACTTATTCTTGAGCCCTTAAATTTAGAGGAACACTAAAGCAGATGCAAATTCTCAAACATAACGGTATTTCTGGTCAGCTACATAGAAAATTTCACTAAATGGCCAAGATAGAGACCACAGTTTCTAACTAGATCCAAATAGGTCAATGCTAGCTAATAAATTTTGATCGACTGTTTGTTCTTTGGTGGGGAATGAACAAACTGTAGTGCCATGAGAAAGACATATACAATAAACTAAAACTGCAGCATCAAATGGTTTATTTTCATATTGTGACTGCAGGATGGATTAAAAAATAATAACTTTTTTCAAGGTTCTCATCAGAAAAATCAATTTGACTAAGACACAAGGGCTTTTTATTACTATTTTTAAGCAAAAGCCTTATTGACAGGACTTTTTTTTTTAATAAGAAAACACCATATAAAATTATACTCCACAAATTAATATCACAAAGTAAAAGTAATTATTGCATTATATATAATTCTCAAAAGATAATTACAAAGTCTAGTCTTGACACACAGAAAATGTTCATGTTTTCTGGTTTCCATCAAAAAAATGTTGGTAAAAAAATTTTGATGCATTTACTTAGTAAAAGAAAAATAAATATAAACAAGCTACCAAAGGACCAAGTACTAACAACTCATCTGATACACAGATCTCTATTTTTCAGGGTTTATAAAAACCAAACCAGAACAGACTTAAGCAAAAAATCTCACACCAAAACACAGCAACTATGAGTTTTAGATGTCTTGTGAGGTAGAGCCTCAATTTTCATTGGACGGACAATGAATTTTGTTTTAAAGACTAACTAATTAATTATTTTCTTTCAGCTATGAAAGTATAGTATGAAAGTATTGCTCAAAAAATTAATAGGGGAAAAGAAACAATCTTAGAAATTCCTTCCACAAGTTGATTTGGGAAAATGTAGAATGATTATCTTTTTGAGGGAAAATAATTGCTAATGAAGTAAATAAAAGTATTTCTACTGATTTGAAAAGAATAGAACTTTGGAATATTTTTATGTGGATTAAATTACATGTACACTTTTAGATATCAAAGAAAATTAAAATGGAGAGAGATAATGCAAATATATTTAGGGGAGTTTCAAGTGCAAAAAAAAATATTTTTAAAGCCCTGCTTAAAAAGCACAGGAAGTATTTCTGCCCCTTACCCATTATGAAGTACTATGATTTCTGAGGTTAACTGACAGCTTGGAAATCCATGCAAACAGAACAAATTTAACCAGTATATACCTACCACCTTAATGTATAAAAAGAAACATGTTTTCCCTTTTTGCTGTAGGTGTTATCTGCAATTGCAATAATGTGCTATTGACATTGTGTGTTCATGAAGCTTGGGATATTGTGCCTTGATGCCTTTTTTGTAATGGTTTGACTGCAGTTATAAGTATTACAGATTTGTATCTTACTTCATATGATGCAGAGAGATTTTGTCACGGAGTTTTGCTTCTTCTTCAGCTGACTCCTGACAGGGCTGGGCAGTGTGCCTGCAGAAGTGTGAGCTTCAACCAAGTTTTCCTCACACTGGTAATATTTGCATTCTCCTTGGAGCACACTTAAAGCCTGGCTTGCCCTTTCTATCGCCCTGCCAGGAAAGGCACTGGTGGTGCGGCAGGAAGAGATCACAGGCAGGGGACAGGAGCCAGCTCTAGCCCTTTCTCTTTTTAGAGTTACACCATTTCTTTCAGTAAGAATTAGCTGGTCCTTGAGATTTCTGCCCAGTGAACTCATCTCCCATTTTGTGGCAGTGTTTTGCTGGTGTGCAGCAGATAAAGGAATCAGGATCCCTTTTCCAAGGCTTCAGAGTGACAGAATTGCAGGGAAAGAAGCAACAGGTGTCCACCCTGCTGCAATAGTGACATGCTTGACTTCAGGCACAAGCATAATGTCACTTACTTACAAATAAGTGAATAATAGGCAATGAACATTAGTGTTGTTTATGAGTTACAGAGAAGTCATTTTATTTGTGTTGTGAAATAGTTCTGCTTTATTTCAGTTTTTTTTTTCCTTTCATGACATTTCATCACTTCTCGTTTCCCTCAAATTAGATTGTAAACCAAAATGTTCATTCTTTATTCCAATCTCACAGAAAACAAAAAGAACAATAAACCCCCTGCAAAATAAATATTGCTGGTGACTACCTAATACATAGATTTCAATGTAGAGTTTATGCTTTTTAATACATAGTTATGATTTACTGGTAGAAATAAACCCAGTAATGTTGACAACAGAAACAAAATATTTTTTAATGTAAAAGACAGATATAAAGTTTTGAAAACTATTTTTTTAAGATAAAACTTGAATATTTCCTTAATTTCCACCCACAATAGGGAAAATTAAAAAATACAAAGTAGTAGAAGGTGAAACAACCTTCTTAAGTGCCAGCATGATTTCATCAATTGGTTGTTAAGATTTTAGCTGAGAATAGATTCCTAATCCATTTTATTTTAATTAAAAAGTAATTTCCAAACTTCTATTTGCTTCTAATTTCTTCTTACTTTTGAAGACAAGCCTATCTGTACACCTTAAGCGATGTCACACAAGATTATTCTGTTATGTGACACAGATGTCACTGAAGGCTTCCAGAATATCTGAGATTACTTTTGCGAGCTAGACAATTAACAAGCTTTCTTTCTTACCCTCTGTGACAGTTACAGAAGTACTGCACTTCTCAGAGACAGAGTAACATAAACCTTCTTTTTATGTGAGCATGTGTAATCATTTTATCATGATGTTCAAACAGTAACATTTTTCCCTCCTTTTCACCCGAACAGATTCTCTTAGAATTGTTTAATGTCAATGCTCATACAAGCACAAGGCCAGAATAAATACCAGCATTCACCAATAAATCAGAGAAACAAAAGAAAATAAAGAAAACATTAAAGTCAGCAACAAATGAAAACACATTTCAGAGTATTTTCTATTTTTCAGATCACTGGCACCTGAGTTCTCAATCTGTCATAACACTACTGGAAATTTCTGAAAAAAAATCCATGAAGAAAGTGACAGCCAAAGCATAAGAATATTGAGATGCAAAAAGAATAACTTATATGTAACTTTTTTTTTAAGCCCCTTATATAGTCTACATAAGTTGTAGTCTGAACGACTTGTTGTGTTCTGTGAACTAATTCACCCCACCTTAACTTCTTGCACACTGTAAATATATTGATATTGCAGGTATGCTAACTTCAAAGATATATTTCAGGAACTTGGAACATGGATATTTAAAGTGAAATAATAACTACTTTTAGCCAAGAAATCTCTCTTCTGGCGGACTCTGCTGATTACCAAAGCTGTCTGTGAAATTCATGATGCTACCAGGATATTAGACCAGAAGAGCATAAAATGTCCATTTGGAGATCAGAAAATTTATTTTGCTGGCTAGAAAAATGCTTTTCTTCACTGAATAAAAGTATTGTGAAATATATTAGAACTGAGTTATATTCTGCAAGCACAGTATTTTAATTTTTTTTAAATACCAATTAGTATTTCGTTTTAACTGTACATCAGTATAACTCCTTGAGAACGTATATGAATGAGCAGGCTAATGGAAAGTTGAAAGTGATACTAAGAGCATCACTTCTCCAACAAATAGTGCTGTTGTCATTCATGTGGGACGTCTTAAGCTCCTTCCCTATTAAATACAGCAGAAGCAACGCACTGCTAACAGAAAGGCAGTGATAGAGTACTGACTTTCATTCTGATTGAGAAAACTAGGCAGACCTGCAGCTCTGAAAACAAAGAGACCTATTTTTTATAACAAATGCTATTTCGTAACTGCAGCCAAACTACAAAGCCTTCTAAGTCTACAGCTTCTCTGGCGCTGCACTGCCTCGTGTGTTTTATCGCTTTTGGAGACAATTGTTTATGAGCCTTTCCTAGTGACACTGGCAAAACCTGGTGGTTTACTTTTTTTTTCCTTATGGTGAATATTATACAAGGCTCTCAATCCTTAAATGTGTGCTATAAATTAGGTATGTTATTGGTTCCAATAAAAGCCTAAAGAGAAGCTACTTTCTAACCATACAAAAGAGCTTCAAATTACTGCAAAATTTTGAGAGGAGATATCTGTATATGAAGAGGGTGAAGGCTTGAACATAAATAGCAAGTTGCTGCGGGGAAGCCTGAGTGATAGATTTTGACTGAACCACTGAGTAAACACAAGCATTTTTTCACTTACTGATTTCAGAGACTAGTTAGGTCCTTACCAAGCTCAGGATAGGAAAAATGATTACATCTAGCAGCATTATAAGATTGTACATCTGACATAGTACCCTTAAGGTTTGCTTAGATGCTTCTTTTTCTGGGCTACTGGTGCAATACCACCTAGTCTTTAAGAAAATGGATGAAATAATGGATGTAAACTTTGCAATATTTTATGAGGCTCAAGAGATGCCCTAAATGCAAAATAAAAGCAAAGCATTATTGCAGAATAAGTATCTTTATCTGTAGTGATCTCCAAGAACTTTGCATAATAAAATGGTTGTAAAATGAGCTAACTCTCAAACACAATGGCTCATTCTTGGTTACACACATGATGACTTTTATGTAAATAAATCTGCAAGAATTTTAATGACAGTGTCTGTTCTGGAGAATAGGATTTTTTTTTAATTTTATTTGATCAATGTTGGAGAGTATAAAATCTCAGAACTATTATTTTCTATTAACTGTATCTGGCACTGGCATAAACAATCAACTTTGCCAACCACTGAGTGTGTAAAGAAGTAAGAAATAGATAAGTACTTGTCAATCTTAGTAAAAACTTCAAAATCCATGTATAAAAGACCTCACCTATTTGCACCTATTTGTTTTTAAATATTTTATAAAACAAAAATTCTTTTGATATTGCTCAGCTAATAAAAATAATAAAATCTCACACATGTAAGGGTTTGAATGTCTGGCTCACCACAATTTTAATTGTAAATCCCAGGAAATGCAGAATATGAAAATTAAATTAGGAAGTGCTCAATGGATTGCAGAGTAGTAAATTTTATTAAATTTCTTTACAAAATAACATTTGGAAAATAATTTAATAAAAAGCTGTATGTGCCTTACTAAGAAGCAATGAAAAAGGTTCAAGCAGTTTTTAGTATATCTAGAATATTTTCACAGTGCCTATGGTCTTAGGCAATCTGCAGTTTAAAAAATGTGAATTGATCAAAATCTATGTACGTAATTTATGTATTGATTACTGAAAATATAATTTATCACCAACATATTATGATTCTTTAAAGCTATCTTATATGGACACCCTTCATGATAATATTGTTAGCTTGTCTTGTAGAGTTACAATCTAGTTTTTGTCCCAGAAAATACATTTAATTTCACAACTGTAGAGATGTGTAGTATTCTTAGCAGCTCATTTGTTATGTACCTAGACTAACTCTGCAATGTTAGATCTTATTGCTGAAATATTGTTAGATCTTATTGATGAAATATACGGGACTTGTGATATTTGGACAATAGGATGAAGATTTCTGGTTTGGTGCTAAGACAATATTAAACCTGAATTTAATCATGTTGGTCAAATCAATATTGCAGTATTGTCTTTCCTATTGCAGTTTAATGAAAGACAACAACGACACTAATATGTCAATCTTCTTTTCAGAATACTTATTATCCTATAGGACAGTTGCAATGTCCTCGGAGCAGACCTCAAAATCCTCCTAACCCAAAATCTCTTCCACTACCAATCTGTGGCAGGATTTTTCTGATTTACCTTGTCAGGCCAGCTGACTGAGTCAACAACAAAAATACTTTTGGCAAGATTTTTCCACCAGATGAAAAGAAAATTCCAGCACTAAATAGCAAAATTCGACTTTGTTTCTACAGGACACTGTTCAGTACAAGCCATTCAGAGTCCTTCAGCTTTTGTTCATGAAATAGCTGAAACACTGTTTAACTAACTTACTTGATTAATTTAATTAGTGTGACTAATAGTATTAAGAGCAGGGAGTTGCCCAATACATCATTATTAGTAACACTGTCAGTGCATACACCCAGTTTGTGAAAAATTTATTAAAAAAAAAATCTTAAAGAAGAACAATCTGCCAAGAACAAGAATAGTGTGTCAGACATCTTGCAGATAACATCATCATGAACTCAGTGATAGTTCTGAGGACATTGATGTCATCAGCTCAGCAGAGTGTCTCAGGCAGAGGACTCACTCCTCACTGTCCTAGTACCTTACTTAATAGCCTGAATGTTTCTCTTTAAGTAAGCAAGTTGCCTTACATTCCTGAGGATCAGCAGGTAGTACAGGAAGGCTTTTATTTCATGCCTCATTTCTTCCAATATCCTTGGAATGACTTACTTCACTCATGTTCTCCTGGCAGTTGTGAGAAACGAGAGTTGCAAATGAATTGTTATTTCCTGTATGTGTGTGCATAGGTGTGAGAGTCACAGCACCAGGAATACACCACAAATTTTTAGCAACAAATATTTCATTGATAAAAATGGTTATCTGTGCTAATTAACAAGCTTTTGGCCACCCCACTCATATGGACTGAGGGCTGTTGAGGGGGAATTTTAGTATTTATGTGATTCAAAGAAAAATACTACTGATTTAATTAGGGTTAATTGATGGGTCATCCAGAAGGAAGGTTGCCTGCTCTCTATGTCCCAGAAAGGTCAACATGCAGCTCCTGTCTGAGACACTGCTGAATTGCCTATGTGTCACTCAGCTGATATCTATACAGCCAAGCAATCAAGATGTTTCCAATGTGAGGTCTCCTCTCTCAAATGCAAAGAGGGTACATACATGCTAATCACATTTCTGCTGTAGATCTGTTAAATCGCTAGTTTTTGTGAAAAATAAAGGAGTTTTACAAGAAAATCAGTTGCCAACCAGGGAAATATTCTTCGCCTTAAGAGAGTCACATGATCAATACTAATCTTTTTGAACCGAGTTTTGTTCAGATTTTATTCTAAGAATCCTACCTGAACTCTAGAAGGTACAGGTAGCCAGTAAAAAAATTAATAAATTAAATCACTCTGTAATTTTTGTAATTAAAGTGTAATATTGATCAGTCAAATAATATAAATAATACAGTAAAGACTTTCACAATGAGTTTAAATTTAGAATCTCACATTTTTTTGTTTTAACTTTAAGTCATAGTCTGTTCTACCTTCCAGCAGTTCATCCCAGCTTTCCATTTTGAGTGGTGGACTGTGGTACCCAAACCCAGATCTTTTGCATAGCAAATAATGGTTCAGTGCCAAGACCCTTCCACTGTTGAAGGAGCAGAGTTTCCTTTGGGAAGTGGCACTCCCGAGAAGAGGTTCTGCTTAACACAGCTCATTCAAAAAAATGAAAAGCATGATAAAAGGGCCAAAAGCTTTCCTGACTCTGTTGCTATCTTTGGTGCAGGTAAGAGATTGGATATGGTAACAATCTGTTCCTTTTTTTTTTTCAGACAGATGTAAGCTCACCAAATACACATAAAAGTGAGCAGATGGGAGCCAGTTCTGTATGTAAAACTGCAAAGCTGCAATGCATGGAAGATTGTTATTATACTGCATGTTAGACTTGAACAATAACACTTCAATAATGTTCTGTCTGTGGGATTGGCATGGCAGTAGACAAAGGAGGTAAAGTGAAATTAATTTTCCTACAACATCACTATGTGATACATCTGAAGTTAACTACAATGTGGAATCTCAATCTCTTGGCTTTGACTACAAATTCACAACTCTCTTTAAAGAAAAACCTGTAATGAAAGAAGATCTAAAATCAAATAAAAAACCCAATAAAACAAAACAAAAGAGAACATAACAAAACAAAATGGCACACTCAAAAAACTCACCCCAAACCCCAATAAAACAAACAAAAAAAAGACAGACAAAATGTGGAACAGAACCACCTCTGTTTCTTCTTTGTCTCTTCTTGAGTCTTCCACATCCTTTTGTATTCTGTGTTGAAACCAGAATCAACTATGCAGTATTTATAGTGATGTTACTCTCCTGATAAAGTATTACACAGGCTGTGGCAACAATCTAGGGCTCAGCAGGGAAGCTGTGAGACAGCTATTTTTGTAATGTTTAAAATTATACTAAATTAATAAAAATAAAATCTCCTGCTGGGTTTCCAGTTTTAAATAGCACATTGTGGAGTAAATTATCAGAGCATCAGGGTTCTGCTAATTTAGTACATATTATACTACTGAAGACATTAAAAGATCATAGCATTTTTCATTTTAAAAATAACACTCTGTGAACTGGCTGAATAATTTCAATAGTTTATGCTAGGAATTGCTAATATATGTTCAATAGGATAGAGGGAAATAGGAAAACTGCATATGATAACTTTTAGACATTTGAGGGTATGATTGTTTAGAGCTCTGTCAGGCAGAACTCAGCCTGTTTCCTGGATTGTGACAGTCTAACTTACTAAATTAACATCTCCTAAAATTTGAATGGTATTTAAAAATAATAACTGTATTTAATCTTTTATTAAAGCAAGATGTCATATTTCCTAATAAAGAAAAAAAAATTGCTTTAGAATTAGGTGCCTTCCATTGTCTCATATCTGTCTGGAAAGCTTCTGCTTAGTAGTGCTAAAAACCCTATTCCAAAACATATATTAGGTCAGATAGCCACCAAGAATACATCTTTTGAAATCATCCAGAAAGCAACCACTACCTTAACGTACAGAGCTGAAAGCATTAAGTCAGATGCTGGGAAGCATGAAGTGCAAATGAGTGTGGAAGACCAAAACCTAAGCAGAATAAAAGAGGAAGGTGATGACATATATTTCCAGAGAAACGATGTTAAAAAGATAAATGTCCACTTGACAGTAAACCCACGTACTGGCTCCTTAGATATTTTTCCTCTACAATTAGGCCCTAGTAGAAAAGGATCAGAGTAATGGCAAGAAAAATGGGCCACAGGAAACCCAACTGCCTAATACATTTTGACAAAAGTAGGCAGATGATTTAGGACCAGCCATATGTGGAGTTATGCCCAGAATAATGACAACAGGACACTTATAGGGACAGTTCAAGCAAGAAAACAGGCTGAGACAATTCTTGCTCATACCACTTTTTTCTTACTCAGGTTTTAAAATGCCAGAAGCTGTGCTTGAAAGCATAGAAGACTTATGACTACTCCTGCTAGCATTCATGTTTACTCATGCCAGACTATTTATTTTCAAAAGTACCGCTTGTTAAGTAAATAAAAGGCAATATAATTTTGGCAATTACCATGTTTACAGGGAGCTGGAACAAGGTGAAAGTCACTGGCATTCTTGTTGAGCTAGCTGATAAAATGTGACCTAAAATAATGTGTTCCTAGTGAAGTCATGCAAAACATCCCGAGACCAACTACGCCGAGCCCATGTCCTCCTTCGGAAGAGATCGGGATTCATACTATGCTGTGGCGGTGTAATATGTGTGTATCATAAAAATACTGAGCAAGTAAATAGAAGCAAGATAACTGCAACTTCTTGGGATGCATTTTAGACAGCAGTTTATCAAAACTGATGCTCAAAGTAGCTCACTTTTTTTAGACACATCCAGTTTGAAAAAAAAGGAAATAACTTTTCAAGTCCAATCAAGTACTTCACTGGCTCACTCAAGTTTTAATAAAGGGTGAGTTCATTTAGCACAACATTTAATACAATAGAAAATTGCAACACTGAAATCACTGTCGCTGTAATTAAGAAAACTGACCAAGATCTTTACAACAATTTTTTTTCATCAGAAACTGACAATTTTGAAAAGTTGGGATTTTTAATACAAATTGAGATGTTTGGATAAAAGCTTGGATAATGGGGACTAATTGATTAGCAACATTCCCCTTTCCACAAATCTTGTGGCATCTCAGAGGCCCATTTGGTACCTGGGAGGGCAGCAACTGAATTTTTGGTTTTCAAAATTATTCAAAATTATTTGAATCTGGGCTTTCAAAATAATATATAAGTATCATGGTCATTGTCTACACTAGGTTCAGAAACTGAGCATGAATGTTAATCTGTGGGTACATGAAAGAGCTCTGCCTGATTTTTTACTAAACTTCTAAATCCAACTTTTCTTTGTGAAATCTAATTCTGGTTTACTAGACAACACTAATTATTGAGTCAGAAAATTACATAAAAATTCTCAATTTTTTCTTCTCTGTGAAGAGATTTCATTACCACTCAGCAGTTCCGTGCTTCCTTCACAGCTGCTAGAGTGGGGATAATACATTTCTCCTGCTTCCCCAGAGAACTGCAGAGAGGGTAAACAGTTTTAGTCCGTAAGATTTCTCAGAGATAGAGGGCATAAAGATTACACTGTACTAGTAAGTACATTGGGAGAAAGTCACAAGACATAGCACAATTGCCACCAGCTTTGCTCCTTGCTCTCTGGAGCAGGAAGGTTGCGCTCAGCCTGTCTGCTGGGCGCAGAGTCCTCAAGTGAGAATTCCCTCTGCAAACCATACAATGCCAATACTGTGGCACAAAGTGTGTTATTGAGCAATATGATAAATATTGGTTAATCCTGTTTTATTGCCTGGGTTGAGTTTATACGCTGCCTTTGTGTAGTTTGTTAGTAAACTTAGAAATGAGAAACAGGCACAAAGGATGGAAAAGAACACATACAGAGCTGTAAAGACTTAGCTAATTAGAAGTATATCCTCTTGATTAATATCTAACTTTTCTGAGGTTTCTGTTAAACTCCTATGAAGCCACATTTTACTGATCCTTTTCCAGAAAAATCCATGCCTAAATAAGTGTCCACTCAAATTTAACTGAGTTTATTATTAAGAAAGTAATATTATTTTAGAATTGAAATAATATTTACTGCATTGAATGCAATATCAGGAAGTTAAATATTGATACAAATCCATATGCTTGACTTTTAGGCCAAACATATATCAACATAACCATATAAAACTAAGAAAGCATGAATAATAGTTTACAATTCTAAAATAAGTAGAATTACAGTCATTGGCAAGTGGTTGGTCAGTACTTCAACTGCTTTGGCTGTGGGTGTTGTCTTCTCCCATTTGTGATTTTTGCTCATGGAGATGGTAGTCTGTGTCTCAAAACTCTCCTTCCTACTACTCACTTGCAGAATGCCTGTCATGCTTTGGGTATAGGTGCAATATAAATATAAAACATACCCCTGTGAACACAGAAGGACAGATTTTTTCGTATTTTTTTTACAAGGACAAATATTGAAATATTCACAGTCTTGGCTGGGGAAATGCACAGGTACATGGAGGAAACGACTTGCATCTTACCTGACATACTGGAATAAACTATGTGATGATATATTTTTATCTTTGTGGTTCTAAGAAGGCCTTTGCCTCAGATCTGTCCCACAAAGCATTGTGTTAGAGGTTTCTGTCCACACCACAGGCTGGTTGTCTGAGTTTTCACCATTATTCTGAAGAAATTTTTATTCTCGTTTCCAACCCTTTTTTCTTCCTGTTTCATTCCTTGTGCTGACGTGTATTCATATGGATTTTTTTTAACTGTTATTAATTACAGATGATGTTTCTTCTTCACACTTGACCGCAAAACCAGACTGAAATGGACATTTATTGAATGAAGATGCAATGTAGTGCACTACTAGTTCATGTGCTGCTCAAGCAGATTTTGAGGCCTTCCTTCCCTCTCTGCTGATCCATAATTTATTAAGCTCAGCAGCTCTGTCAAAAAACTGAAACTATAGCTCCTCAGCACTAATTGCCACTTCCATCATTAAAACTGATCCTTGCTCCCTTGATGCAACCTAACAAAGAAGTTGTGTGTCACACAAAGAAATCTTACACTCCCTAAGACAAATAGCTTCTACCAATGTAACTCTTCCAAAAACTAAATAAATACAAAATTCTAAACAACAGCAGAGAACATTGGCATATCCCGGGGCTGTGAGTATGTCTGTTTATTCAAGGTTTGATGAAAATATTGGGAGGAACCTGAAGATGGCCACAATTTACCATTTAGAGAAGAATATTCATTCAAGACACCATCTTTGTTGCAAGGAGTCTGAGATCAGAAGAGTGGTGCTAAGAAAACACGCAGGATTCTGGAGACATCATTGTTCTAGAGAAAAGCAGGAGTAAGATTGCAAAACAAATATGCAGATGCTATGTAGAATGACAATCTCCATGGAGGTAGATTTGTATGAGTTATTTATGTATATGTTCCTGTTCCCTCTTCTCAGACACAGGAGTAGAAGCAGGTCCAGGGATCCAGAATGCTCCCTTCTAGCACAGACTCCACTTCCTTTCCTGATGCCAGACTCCTACTTCTGCCCCAGAAACAACACCATCTTGCTAACTGCAACATGACCCTTCTGCCTTCCTGAGTTGTGGCTCAGTCTGGACATTGCAAAGCAAAAAAAAACAAAACAACAAAACCCCAAAAATCCCCCAAAACAAAAAACCACCAAACAACAACAACAACCAAAAAAAACCCCACCAAAACCTCTCTCAGTGATGCTAATAATGCTAAAAGTCTTGAGCTCCATAAATGAAACTGAAGTTCAAATACCAGATGATAGTCATGTTAGTATCCTAATAGCCAATCTTTCCAAGGTGGCCAGTGGCTGGGCAAACCTAACTTGCTTTTGCCAGGTGAATCAACCATTCCAGTAACTTTGGACTATTCAAACTGTAGGAAAGAATGGAGTTTAATTCTCTCTGTGGATTAGAAAGCCACAATGGTCTTACACTGTGATTCACAGTTGAGGCAAAAAAAAAATAAATTTAAAGAAGATGAAATCAGTATTACATGTAGATAACAAAACTTTAGAATATAGTCATAAGCTTGATTGGGGTGACATGTTTTTGCCTTCTGTCCATGGAGGTTCAAATCCACAAAAGTAGGAAATACAAGCACTGCAGAAGCATAAATAATATTTGTGTGGCTACATTATTAAAATAATAAATTACAATACTCTACTCATAGCATATATTCACAAAACAAACACTTTTACCATTTGCTAGAAATGTATATGGTCAAACAAAAATCTAAGTCCATACCATGGATAAGAAAGGAGAGACCTCATTTTGTGTCATGATTATGACAGTCATAACCAATTCTCTATGCAGCATAAAAGAAAAAAAAATATTCCACTGGCAAAAATGTACATTACATAAACTAATATACTCAAGGATAAATTTCAATTTATATATCACAGTTTATGTCTCAAAATACTAGTGTGCAGGTATACACTGCAATTGTTATTATCTTGGATGACTCCTAATATGACTACAATCTTCTTCAGTATTTTCTTAGGCTTCTTATCATTTTTTCTTATGACTTTTTAAGATACCTTGAAATAAAGTTAATAAATTTAAACATTTTTTGTGGTTCTTTGTGTTAGTCTATTTGGTCACAACACTGAAAACTTTTATTGCTCCGTTTCCTGTTGTTTTGCACTCCCTCACAATCAGTCCCACAAACATGGGTATGCTTCTCTTTGAGTTTATCTTCTTAGCCAACATCTACTTTTATCAGTTACTAATCTCTACTTCCAATTTATTTTGATAAAGCAAACTAATTTGGATAAATAAAGTATTCAGAGTCAGACTTCCTGTTATAGAATATCCTCAAGGAAGGGAATTATTGTTTTGTCTAATCTATTTGATTTTGAAAGTATTTACTAATTTTGTGTGAGAAACTTTAACCCTCTGACCCAGTCAGGAAAGGACTTTTTTGATATTTTGAGTTAAGTCTGATGTTGATGGCCTACGGTCAAATGCAGTGTGAACCAAAAGTAAAGTATCCTGGCAGGTAGAATAGTAACTAGCTGGGGTAAAATGCTGTTTCGTTTAAGTTAGTGAGAAGACAAAATTTTGGTAAACAAATTTATACTATTTATCCTTTACAAAACCAGTGAAAGATATATATTACTTTGTTAGGACTTGAAACAGGATTGTAACAACATAGTAACTGGAGAAAGCTGGGTATCAATTTCAATTTCAACTTTTTTATAACACTAAACACAAAAAGAAAAAAAAACCCTCCCAGATAAATAAATAAAAAGTGTTTTGAAATAATTACTGTATTCAAATTTTATTCCTTCACCAGGTATGACCTTACAAAGAAAATGTATTGGTGCTGAAGTTAGAACTCTTGGAGTTGGAGCTCAGGACTTTTCTTTTATGGTGAGATACTGAGAGTAGACAAAAAACATGTTTGGCTTCAATTGTCTAGATTGTCTCAATATATCTTTGGGGTTGGTTGTTTCGTTTTGTTTTGTTTTTTCAAGTAGTGGAAAACTTGGGATGACTAGGGAAGACAGAAATAACAAAATATTTATAAAGAAATCTCTACTGAAACCTCTGCCAAAATCTCCCATTGATTACTTTGTCCCTGCATGGAAAGGCCTTTTCAGTTTGATTTCAGTCAACTTGATGGCTTTTTGATTTGCCACAAACTGCACCGTGACTTCTGATCCTTGGGAACTTATTGTTTCTACCATCTCTGAAGCCAGAGCTTTTTCATCACTGATTCTCTCAGTGGTTTGCAACCCTGTTATTGAGGTGCAAAGCCTATCTCTGTGTTGTAACTCTCTCCTGACTGCCACATCCTCCAATCCAGAAATTTCCATACTGAGCAGACTCAGTTACCTCTGGGGATAGGAAGACTCTCTCCACCTAACATATCATGTCTTTTCTTTCCTCTCTGTGACTTACTCCTGCTCAGTTTGCTTTACTTTTTTCCACAGACCACATTCTGATGATGCCCTTGACCTGCCTTAGCCATCTGCCTCTTTCAGACCTTCTTGCTAAGTTTGAGAGATACTGGAGCTATAAACACAGCTGCATAAAGCACAGGAAAGCTTCGAGACACTGGAGGAGGTGAAACTCTTGTGCCAAACAAGGGTAATTCTGCTTTTAGAACACTACAATAAAGAAAAGATAGATAAATGGACAGAAAAAGGAAAAAGGCAATCCAAAGTTCATAGTTCTTTCAAAGAAAAGACTACTGAACACCCACATCTCTACAAAAGTGCAAGACAAGCATAGATTCATTAACTATGAATCATGAAAAGGAAAATAAAGACAAACAGATGATGAAGTCTCAGACTTGTTATTGAACAGTGCTCAGTCCAGAGCAAGATTCTCAACTTTTTTCTCCACTAAGGGATTGCTCTCATAACACAGGGAAGAAGCTTTCTATTCTCTTACTGAAACTTTCATGGAGAGCCCTTGGAACAGTTATTAGAATTCAAGTCTAAATAAAGGAATAGACCTAGACCAAATAAAACTTAATTAACAGATGCATATCCACAAAACCATCCAAAATGTTTTGTAGTAACAAGTCATCTGAGACCACACTAAATGTCCTGCAGGTTACCCTTTTCTAGAAGCAGATGTCACATTGCAGCAGTTTGCATTCCTTCTCTGTGTGCCAGACTTGATGACCTCTGAGAGAATGCAAATATATAAAGATGAGCCATATTTGCAACAAAATGGATAATTAAAGAGAGGAAGGAAATTAAGAAAAGAAAAATACACTGCAAATTTCAGAAAATCTACCTAATAGTGGCATAAGTGGATTGGGGGATAAATGGTCTCCCAAGAGGTAGAACAGAAAGGCTATCTGCTTGGATTAATACTAAATGGAATGAACAAAACACTAGAAATTACATTGCAAGGAATAATATTGCACTGACAGGGGAATGGTCAGGATAATCTAATAGTACTGTTCATCTCTAACCCCCCAAACCAGCAGGAGATAGTATCATGAACAGCACTTTTTGGTTCTCTCACTTTTTCACTCCTCTATCCTCAAACTCTTTTTTTTTTTTATACTGCCTAAAGCTGCTTGTGACATGATGTGAGGCTCTGCCCAGCCTGAACAGAAGTGAAAAGAAGGACAGCTCATGAAATATTTAAAATATTTTGGGAGAAGCAAGTGCTCACCATCCTCAGGGTTTTCAGCAGGTGTAGTATTTATTTCAGCAGGTATGACTGTTCTATCAGGTGTGACTGTTCTAATGGGGTTTCTGTATTTTCATCCTTTGCCATTTCTTGAATGGGATATCAGAGAAGTCTACAGAAGCCTTTGTTCTTTTGATGCAGCTGTTCTGATTGCTCATCAAAACAGCAGTTCTGGTCTTAGAGAAGCAGCTGACAGAGAATGTTGGAGACTCACATTTGTGGGTTTGGTTTCTGTTTTTCAAGGGAGCACACCCCTTCAGAAACAGCCTTATGACAGCAGGCCAGAGGGGTGACATACGTGTGAACATATGTCACTGCCCCCTGTGGTAAGGTACATGCAAACATATGGCACTGCCCTCCTGGTGCATATTACTTGTCAACAGACACGGGAAGGACCTTGCCCTGGTTATGTTTTTTATCATCCATATGGTTTTCTATTGCTCCTGATAGCAGATAAATTGCAACTACTTCCAATATCTCTAAGAATAATTTGTGTTTATTCCAAATATAATGCATATTTTTTCCCTTTGGTACTTCCACAGAATTCATTGAGAAACAAACAACATTTTTTCATTGCACCGCAGGACTCTAATGAAATAAAAGCAGAGGAAAGAGAAGATTCAGCACACACACAGCCCACAAGTTGAATATCTGGAACTGAACATACAGCTTTACCTATGTACCTTGGAAGGGGCTCAGCCTCATGAGAATGAAAACCCTCAATTCCACATTATGTGCACACCACTACGGTCAACAGAGAAAATTTGGATAGTGGCTCAGTATGAGGAGACCATGTTTCACTAAAGTTTTACAAAGTTACATGATTCTATGAAAACCTGATTTACAAGATAACAAAATAAACTCAGCATATGGACTCATATTTTTCCAAAGAGAAAGTAATCTACCAGCCAGGTTATAGTGAAAACTCCACTATCAAAAGCACAGACCATCTCTAAATGACGTTGAGGTTAATACTTTCAAAGACTAGTGACATGAACTGTCCAGATAAGGAACCCAAGGAGCAGGAAGTAGTTCTCACTTACAGTTGTAACTCAAATGATTTTTGGAGTCATGCTCAATAGTTCTTCCAAACTAACTATACTAATAGTCTAGGAATATTATAAAAATTAACAAAGAGTAAAAATTTAGGGCACATTGATGGGATTGTCTTTATCTTTCAGGTGGACAGAACTTTATGACAGGAAATGATAGGTCAATATAAACAACTTATTTTGCCTACCTTCAAATTTCAGTAGAGTAGTTCAATATAACCACATCTCTCCAAAGACTCGTATTCTGCTATTGGAAGGTAATGGTGGGAATCAACTTAAGAACATGTAAAAGCAAGATTTTTTAATCAATGAGAAGCTATTAATTTAACCAAGCCTTCCTGTAATAATATTGAGACAGACTGTCTGCCTGTTTTTGCATTATAGCTAGCTTTGCAATCTGTACAGAATCTAATGAGGTGTGTACCTCTTGTGATTTTAGTGATTGAGGAAGGTCCTTAGGAATGTAACGCTGCCAAAACCTTGATATCTCTCCTTGATTTCTGAGGAGTTGTTTGTTTTCTGGAACAACCAAGTTACCATTTTAATAGGAGGCATTGACTCTTGCCACTCACTACATATAGAACTCATTTAATTGGTCTGTACAAGACCTTATTAAGCTCAGATCTAAGTTCAGATTTGATTTGATCCGATGTATCTGTGACCACACTGATGCATCTCTTGACATGTTCATTAAAGTCTTGGTGCACATGTGTGGCCCTGCAGCAGCATGATTCCTCAGGTTCCCAAATACTGCTGATATTCAAAGCAGTTCTTGACCCAATGTATTTGGAGTTGACTAAAAACTAAAAGCAAAACTTTGGGGTAGACAAGCTATTTTTAAGACTTAAAGAAACCAAATGGATCTTCCTAATTGAAAAACACACCTCAGTATAAGCATCTTTGTCCCACCTTCATGATGTACCACTGCTGACTTCAGCAGAATAGTCCACAGATGAAATCCAACAGAGAGTTACGGTATCTTGTCAACTGTGGCTTTATCATAGTCAGATTATACTAAAAATTGTCACAAGCTTAGAAAACTTTTATGTACACATTAAAAAAAAGACTCTGTAGCTAAATACACTCAACTCATTAAAAAAATTAAGAAACTTTTTACTTGCTAATTTCTTTAACTTAGTTTTATAGTTATTTGATACATTTTTAATTTTTACTGACTTTTTGGTGTTGTATCTGAGTGTCTTCCATTAGTGCATTAAGCAATTTGATTAATGCTGAAATACGTTACATACTCTGGAAGAATTTTGCTTTGTGTATGGAAAAACAAACAAATGTACCAGCATGTGGGAAAAATAGAGTCAATGATACATCCTTCAATGTTGAACACAGCTGGCTGGAAAACAAGTATTCTGTTTTGTGAAAATGTCAAGCTTTTACAACTTGTGTTCATTCCCCATTAGAACAGAGCTGAGGGAAAAAAAAGGAAAATCCAGCTTGTGGCTGACAGTTGTGCACATTCTGTTAGAAATAGACATCGATGAAGTGATGCCCCTGATCATTTTGGGGGGTGTTGGACTAGATGACCTTTAAATGTCCTTCCAACTCAAACCATTCTACAACTCTGTGACTCCATGATTCTATGAATATTCTGTAGAATAGATCCCAAAGTCACTAGAATTTTTGTTGTGGAGTGTACATGCATAATTCCAACAGTTTGCTGCTTTTTACCTTCTGAGAAATGGGTTCTGGGAAAGTGTGATGGAATTGGAATAACATGTCCTGGGCCAGTGTGCTCCAGAGCAGTTCATTTACCTTGCCACAAAGCAGCAACGCAGAAAAAACTAGGAAAGAGCTCAGTATATATTTAGAAAGGTCATGTGTTATAAGTCTAAAGATGTATTACATGTTAAATTTTTGAATATACTGATTAAAAGGGGCACTGTTCTGCTGGTTGCCTAGTGTATTTCTTTAACTTCTGGCCTACACCCCAGCTAGCCACCTGAAATATAGCACAGAATAACCACAGTCTGATGTTTAAATTTTCTTATGGAAATTTCATCTATAAAGCAGCATCTTGTCTTGGAACATTTTATTTAGTTTCATCAGAAATAGAAAAAAACCCTGAGTTTCAAGTGAAAAAGAAATTACTACTAAATATTATACTATTCCACATCAACAGTGGAGCTAATGTTAACACAAAATTCTTCGAAAACTGAAAGAATACTTAATCATAGGATTTACTTGTAATCAAAGGAAAAAATACATGAAAGTCAAAGGTGATTTTATTGACATCTTCTGGACCAGAAGTTTGCGTTTGGATTTGAATGGAACAGCTTGGCTGTTTGAAGTTCATGGTTTTAAGAACTGATTGATGAGGATCCAGGTAATTCTTTAATCTATCTCTCTCTAATCACAAAGGTAAAATATTTCTTAAAAAGTCAGAATAAGCTGATCTATATTTTGTTATCTCTATATATCTATACCCATTACTTGCAATCAATTTTAACTTAAAAATGGGGAAATAAATCTTTCTGTTAGTGATTTTTCGTCTATAGTTGGTGAAATCTTGAGTTCTCTGCATTTCTTCTAAAGATCACTCTAACGTTTTTTGGTTGCAAAAATACAATGAAGCACACCACGTGTGTTGCCAAACTAAGCTACAGTTCAGGATAAAGCTCTTCACTTGTATAGGGGCCTGTAAATTTATTAAGGTGCAGACTTTCAATCTGTGTACTAACTCTTGCAAATTAAAATATATATACAACCTGAATCCAAGAAGTACCAAAATTAATTCCTTCAGTGCACTTCTTAATTTTTTATTACAAACTATTATCTTAATTTCAAAAGAAATAAATATGTACATTCAAATGAATTCATTAATCAAAAATGTCTGACAAATTTGGTATTGTGCAGAAGTTGACTGTACTCCTTTAGTTAAAGTGAAAACAAAACCCAAACTAAAACAAGACTTCAATAATCACAATAGAAATAAATACCAAATAAGAATACAGAAAACATAACCTAAGTTAGACGGGCAAAAAGACCTAAGGTGATGGATATAAATATATACCCACTAGATAACAGTTTATGACAAATGAAACATATTTAAGTAGTCCAATTTTCTTTCTGATTTAATAGGATCCAATAAAGGGAAACTGTATGGCCAGAATAATGAAAAGAACACAAAATTTATCTCATTCTGTTGCGTCCTCTCTGTGTTCTTTTGTCCTTTGATTGCACTGGTGGATAATATTATTTTGTTCCCAAGGAAATATGTCCCTTTGATTAGGTTGCAGATATTCTCTCATTTGTCACTGTTCTATCAAGCTATGCCATGTAACAGCAGGAACCCTTGATTATTTAATTGCTTGTAAGAACTCATTAAATCTTACTATCAATCATTGGACATATGGCAAATATCACCCAATGGCATGAGAGGTTTTAACAGTGATCTGTCACTGGGGCATACCCTTTCTTTAGTAGCACAAGCCCTTTGTTTAGTTCTCTGATCATAATAATTTTTAATTAATATTGATTTGCAAAAGAGTGTTCATGCAGTGGCCTAATCTATGGGTACAAGGATAATCTTCTAACAGGAGCATTTGTAATTCCAAATAAATATCCAGAAAGCCCATCTAAGAGAGTTTAACCTTTTTACAATGTTTTGTAGATCATGTTAGTCTGATGATAACCTAATTTAGTCTTCAAAGTGGATATGGCTCATTAAGAAAAACATAAGAACAAGTCACACAGTAGGCTTTGCACCAACACCTTGACAGGATCCTATGAGGTATTTGTGATCATATGAATGCAAGACATTTTTCAAAATGTAGAATATCAGAGATAGTTAAGAGAGGTAGCAACCTGTGCAGCTACTTGTCTATAACAAAAATCAAGTCAAAGAACTGTGAAGAAATCTCATCAAGTATTGTTTAAACAAATAAACTTTCAAAGGTAAAAGGTCAGAGCAGTTGGGAATGGAACTACTCCACATTTACAATAATAAAATTCAAAGGGACACTTGACCATCTTGGTGTGGTTACCAGTCTTTTACTCTACTGGACTCAAAATCTTTGGTATACTTTGTTCATTAGTATTGGAATTTGCATGAAACCCAACCAGAAAGAAACTTCTTTGATGATTATATTCAACAAAACACCCCCATATCACTTATTGTTGAAATACTGTTATTTGGAGATGAAATAATTAGATCTAAGCTATTTGCAGTAACTTTGTCTAAAATCCTTTTTCTTTTGACAACTTATTGTGAAAAAATATAGGAATAATGCTAAACAGAGGAAAGAGGAAACTGGAAGATTTCCTTCTCTGAGTCAGGCTTCTATTCATAGATGCTACCTGTGACATATTATGCTCTTTATCTGAGGTGTGACTCATGTACATCTTGCTATAGCAACAGTTTAGATTTGAGAAGGGTAGGTTAAATTCTAAAATTACATGTGTAAGTTCTTGGAACAAATTTTTGGATATTGATCACAGCTGGTGTCAATTTGGTTTGTGGTTTCACTTCAGTGGGTGAGCTCTACAAAATAAGTAGAGATCTGAGTATACATAAATAGCAAAGAACCACAGACACCTTGCTCTACTACTGAGTGTAAGGGCAGTTATGAGAAGTAAGAGAAGAAGGATATAATTACATGAGATAGGCATTTGTATTTTTAGGTATGGGAATTATTAGGAAAAGAAGCAGAAAAGAAAAAAAGGATTTTGAGGCTGGATTTTTGTGTGTGTTAGTATTTCAGGTCACATTTTCTTGTTTGATAAATCACTGTCTCTACATTTTCATCCCTATTCTGTACTAGCAATATTGTACCCAACATGTTTTTAATTCATCTTATGGTATATTATCTGAGGATCATATCACAGTTTTTGCAATAAAATGTATCAGCTTTACATTTTCATGAGGGCATGTTAAGATTCCTGTGCTTTGGAACAATTGTATTGATTTAAAAATCTATGATACATATTTTTAACCTTGGTTCCTGAATCTCTGATCGTTTTCGAAAGAGGATTCACCTATGTCTAAATAACTGTGTGCACATACATTCTTGAGGACAGATTATTCAGTGTTTTGTATTCTCTAATAAAGTGAACTCTAGTCAATTCCTGTGGAGGCAGAACTCCTCAAACAAGGGGAAAAACCTTCATGTCAGATATTTGGCTGCATCTCATATGTGCTTAACATTAATATTGCAGTATAAGAGATTCAAAAGAGTCAGTTTCTTTGCCTGGAAAACACTATAATACTGTCTTAAGGTTCCTCTAAACAGTGTTGCCTATGAAAAACTATCTCAAGGAGAAAATCAGATACATGGATTATGAGAGAGTTGTTTGAGAAACGTTTTGTTGATCATATTCAATTTCATTATTGTTTCGTTTTGTAGTTTACATAAATACTTTAATGGAATATTACAAGTAGACAAATCACAAATTGCAGTGATTTTATAAGCATTTATTTATTAATTTTGGTCCTGATTTTTAATTGTTTTCCATGTTGCCACATTGCTGGAGTCTTTTTTCTCCTTTTTCCTTCCCTTTTGCTGAAGTTCTGTAACAGTCCTATGTAAGATGATAAACAAATTGATGTATTCAATTTGAAATTCTGAGCATACTGTCTTTGGCATTATATCTCAGAGTTCAGAGGAACTAAGAAACATCACTGTGTCCTCCCAGCTATACCTACAGTTTCTATGGAGTTGTTTTGATGCCTAAAATGGAAGAAAAGAACTTTCTAGACAATAGATAGATGGATATGAGAGAGAGAGAGAGAGAGAGAGAGAGAGAGAGAGATAAAGGTTTAAGGTACAATAAATACATCAGTGCATGATACAGTATAAGGCTGCTACAAATTTGTAACACCAAACAATTATCATATCTAATGGATACATCCAACCCAAGAATTGTCTTCTCCAGAACCTCCCCCAGGTCTGCCCCTTGTCATGCCTCCCTGCAATTGAGGTGGAGGTCTCAGGACCCCTTATTTCTTTACCATCATCATCTTCAGTATCACATAGATTCTTTGGAGCTTCTCCAAGATTTCTGAGCCTTCCATTGCTTTGACTATATGATAATCTTATCATGTCCTTCTAAGTACATGGTCCAAACAAGATGTCCTCACTAAAATCTTTTTCCTTGAGAACATTAAAAATATTTCAAGAATTTTGAGAATTTGATACAAAGCATGAGAAAGGGGGTTTAGTAACTGCTAATGGCTATTTTAAAGTGTTAGAAACTTATACAGCTATATTAAAAACCTGTATACTATAAATATTAAAAATCTTAAGGCATCAGTTACAGCTAAATTGAAAGATCTGCGTTCCAAATACCAGCAATTGAAATACTGTCAGATACAATAATACTGTCATTGAAATAGTCAATAATGAACTTCAAGTAAAAAAATCTCCAGCGCTACAGGTCTCAGGTCTAGACCTGACATCTCAAAATACTTCATTACCTCTCAACACAATTACTCCATTTATTGTACAGAAATGGGTCCATCTGATTCACTTCTGTGTAAGATAGTGGAAAACATCTCCTTTGCCAGCTGACTTGAGATTGTGCAAGCAAAATATTTCACTAACCACTCAGAGGAACTGGAAATACCTTATTTTCCCATGAAAATGTTTTAACTTTGGGACTTCACAGACAGCCTATTAACAAGAACTACACCACGTTACAGTAATTTCATTACTTCCAATGTAGGCTTGAACCTAGCAATGCATTTCAGGAGTAATGAATGATGCTTCAGGGTATCAGGCAGATACCCTAAAGACACCATGAGATTATGCCACAAAGTACAGAAAGTCTTCCAGGAAGCAATTGAATAATCTTTGCTTTGGGAGTGGAGAATAAAACCCATTAAAACCCATTAAAGGAACCCAAACTGTAGACAGAAGGTAAAGGAGGATTGATTTGTTATAGCTGTATAGGCAATCAAATGCCCATTTGTTAATTAAAACTACATTTTATGTATTGTGATCTGATACATTGTTGACTGTTTAGGTGAATTCCCTAAGAAATGTACCTAAGGCTATTAACACTGATCAATTATGCACTAGTACTTTTTAAATTTCTGAAACATTCTTCACAAGTACGCTTGACTCTATTTTCAGTTTTAAGCAGCAGTTTTGTATGATCATATTCAATATTTAACTGTTGCCACTAAAAGCTTCTTAGCCAGAAAAAAGCCAAGCTTTCACAAATGGTTTTAACTCTGCACTTTCCCCGTTTTCCTCTTAAATACACATACATTTGAAACAAGAATTTTCTGTTTTGATGGAATCTGATGAAAAGAAGTAATACACTCAAGTATATACTCCCTTGACTTAATATTCCCTTTAACAAGGGAGTGCTAAAAGAAGTAACGTCTTCTTAAAAGAAACATTTTAAATACGACAATGACATTTTTTAGATAGAAACAAATACAAAGGCAAAACTGAAGGTGTATATGCATAAATAAATCTATATATTTACACACACCAAAGTTCAGGAAAAATATATTAATCTCTGTTTTTTCTTCTGTGATATGAACTAATCAGCTATAGGTGAAAAATAATATTTTTCATAGAGGTTTTGTGTCTTTGAATGTATAGCATTTTAAGTTTAATATCTATTTTTTAACTTATATATATACAAATACATTGTCCGTACTCTAATATTGACATGTATTCTGTGTACTGAGCATGGAGTTTGTGTTTGGAAATCAAGCATCTATCTAATACCAAGTTAAAAAAATCAGCTTCATATTTGTCATCTATAAATTTGAATGTCTGATTATGAATATACATGAGTTAGTGTGCACGTATGTGTGTGTGTCTCTGTTTTGAAAAACAAGCTTTATTTGTCATTCTATGATGGTGTCGATGGAGGGAGAATAATACCTTTCTCCTACTATAATTTCTAAAGGCATTTAAAGGGTTCATGGTTTCAAATCAAAGAGCTATTCATAATAAGTTCCAATAAAATCCATTCCATCACAATTTAACATGAGCAGAAGCTTTCAGTCTGTGCATATTTTTTCAGGAAGGCAATTTAAAGCTTATAAACACAAATCACATCTTTGGGTTTTAACCACAAAACATTTACACAGTACTGACTTACCACCTACAGTGTCTCAATATACAGCCAAGAAGTATAGCACTCCACCAGCAATAACAGGCAGGACCAGGAAGAAAGGACCTGGAAACAGCATTTTATCTTAGATTAGACCAGGTGTTGGGGTATCAATTCAGGAATTCTCGGAAGATTGCGAAAGAAAAGGAGGTTTCCTTATGCTTATATCCCTTATCAGAGTGTTTATTTGCCATAATAATTAAAAGAGTTATTTGGACCACAGACATATCAGAAACAGGTTTCTATATCCAGGAAGAAGGACTCTGGGACCATTTACTCATCCCCTTATTCCCCCCATGTATTTGACGATTATTCTTGGGTAACTAATATCTACATTGACCAGATGCACAATTGTTATGATACCATAGCATCTCTGATCTCTAGCTGACTTGGCTCAGTCTGTTAAAAAAAAAACCTTAATTCATAAGGGTGAATTACTCTTAGGAAAAAAAATTGATGTTATGCATTCTATTGTACTGGAGGAGAATTGAGGCACAGAGACTCTCTATTGTTTGCCCAAGATTACAATCGTTTAAGTGATTTACTGAAAGAGTTTGAATCAACAATTTATGTGAGTCTATCTTAATGTGCAAACATTACTCTATTTTTTCTTAGTATTTTCTATTTTGGGAATATTGAAAGTACAGTGCAGATTCATCTTGCTAGGGAACAGGTATTCATAGACTCATGAATCATAGGATGATCTTTGTTGGATTGGAACTCTGTAGGTTATCTGGTCCAACCATCTGTCCAAATCAAGACTAAGTCAGAAGCTAGATCAGGTTAAATAGGGCATAGCGCAGTCAATTTTGAAAGCCTTGTGGAAAGTCTACAGCCTTTCTTGACAGCCTGTTCAGCACTTAACCATTCTCATTGTGAAGAATTTTCTCCTCAAGTCCACTTACATGATCTCATGATGCAATCTTTTGCCATTTTCTTTGGTCATTTCATTGTGAGTCTCTGAGAAGAGCCCTGTTGACTATGAGCTTGCTAATGTGGCCAAGTATGGACTTTGTTTACCCTTAGTTATGCACACTGTTGACTCATATTCAACTTACTGTGCACTAGAATCCTGATGTCCTTGTCTTCAGAGAAACTGCTTTTCAAACAGTTGGACACCAGCACAGATTACACAGATGCAAAACTGGCACTCCGCCCTAAAAAAAATATACAGTTAATTATATTTTAGGAGAAAGCTCTTCAGTAACATCTCAACATGGGACTGCAGTCTGAGTATTACTAGATATCCTGTGTTTGCCACTAAAATTAAAGGAGATTTCAGGTCCAAAACCCTTTACCTCTTAAAAAGAAAGTAAAGAATTTATTGTAAATTTAGAGAAATTGCATTGTAATGCACATTGATTTGTTCTTCCGTAGCAACATTGTTTTATTCCAAACAATCAGCAAAATGATGTTTTAAAAATGTTACATTTACAGTTACCTATAAATTGATTCTGTTACAAAGTCCCTGAGATTTATAAATCCCAGACTGGATCTTTACCCCTTTCCTACTGTCGAATTGTTATTCTCTCTCTTCGTTTTCTTCTTTTTTTTTTTTTTCTTTTTTTTAATTTTCCTTTTTTTTTTTCCCCTTTTGTCATTTTGGGTCCATGTACTTTCGGTATTTCAAATAGCTGCATATTGATTCTGGAACTGTTAGCTGTTACTGTCTTGTTTGCACTATTGAATCATGGTCCCAAATGAATGTTTGCTGTTATAAAATGCTTTCTAGTATATTAAAGATCCAACCTAAAATGAAAATGGTTATTCTAAAATCTTTTATTTTCATTTGATGCTGGCAGATTGTTTCAAAACTTTACATATTGCTGTGCACAAACTGCCTACAAAAAGGTGTCTGGTGGCAGTTGGAGTGATTTTACAGCATGTACAACTCTAACCTTTCTTAATCTAATTTACATTTTAAAATACTTGTTCCAGTTCAATTTGTGCTGATCCTGCCATGGAAAAGTGCGAGGACGGTGTTTAAAATAATAATGATTCTCTTCTCTTTCAGACACTCAAGCATAGAAGAGAATAATTCCGAGTAGGCTGGGAGAAGAAAGAAAACAGGCTTGGATGCACTTATTTTTTTTGGTTAAAGTAGTGCCACATACAGAATCAGTATATTCATGGTAGAGGTTTTGGAACAAGCACAGATGACCTGATAAATAAAGTAAAGAAAGTAGTGAGAGAAAATCAAGCTACTTCCATGTTGTAGGACGTAGCTGTGTAGGGAGGAGATGAAGAGACAGAGCCATTACTGCTGGAACAGAAACTTGTTGCCATGGGAGCAGGGATAAGGAACGCTGGTACCCTGGAGGCAGTGACTGGGGACAAGAAGAAAAAAGAGAGGGATAAGAACTGGGTATGCTTTTCATACAGGGAACAGCACACTCCCACCTGTGTTTTAGGAAGCCCAAATTACCTTATTCCCAACCTATGCAACCACATGCACGATGGGGCCAAGGCCAGAAAGGCAAAATTTTACAAGGAGAGTATTCAGTACCTGTTACATGGTTTTTTTCAGGCCAGTCTGGAATTAATAGTTGTCTCTTCTCTTTTTAAAATACACACTAAGGAAAACACAGAGGTACTTATTAATGGGAACAGAAGATTCATGGTTTCTTCCCCTAACAAGTCATATTGGCTCATAGAAGCACAGTGACAATACTAATACTATGAGAGCTTGGCTTAGGGAGAGAGAGAATTTTTTTTACACCTCGCTAAATACTTCTACTGACTTTTTCAGTAAAACACAGTACAAAAATTCAAGCATTATCCTTATTTCATGGGACATAACCATGCTGCAACAGAGATAAAACTTGCTCTAGGATTTCGCCATGGGGTTATTATCTTTAAAGTAAGTTACTTTAAACAAAGTTGCCATTTCCTGCATGCAAATCATATATGGCAGTTTCCCATTTTCCCAAATAGTAGGCATTTTATATGGAAAAGATCAGCAATGAACTTTTCTCCTTCCCATTTTCCAAACACAGAAGGTACAAATGGTTAAATTTTTGTAGCATATTTACACATTAAGCTTTAAACCCTCTTCCCTATGCGTAATTTTGGTCTCTTTCCTCCCAAGTCTTCTTTGCAGTCACATTCTTTCAATCTAAGGTATGATCTGATTTTTTAAGTTCTGTGACCAATCCCCTCACTTTGCAATCTTTTTTGAAAGTCTATATTAATAAAAGCATGAAGGACTTGTCACTACAGCAAAAAAATAAAACTGCCTGTTATATGCAAAGTGCATCTTTAATGATGTTTAAAAAGGAGCTAAACATCTCTTTGGGAATTCTTAAATCACTTATCTCTTAGGCCCTTATTTAGTTTTGCAAGTCTTTGTTGTTTAACAAGCTGGAGAAATGGGTCATCTAATGTTATATTAATTAGTAAATTAATATTTTAATTTGATTTTCTTTATAGTCGAGATGCTTGCGGCACCTCCAGTGTTTTCTCTCTCTGTACAGTAATGTTAAGCAGTATCATTATCATAATGTACCTTGGGGTTGTGAGATAACAGGGTCCAGTGATAGCTCTATTCTTAGGAGAGTGGGAGGTTTATGATGACACTTATACATTTTAAATGGCACATGGATGCTCTCATGTAATGAAATGTCTTACAGCTGAGTCATAGTCTTTTCTACATTGGACTTTTCAGTTCATATACTTGAAATCTCAGCTTTCACATCCAAATAGGTGATACATTTTGTCAATCTTTTGATAAGATCTTTACAGAGTACTGAAGTAAAAATTTCAATCATTCAGTTTTTCATGACCAGTCCTATTTTGAAGATTTTGATAAGTTGCAAGAGATATGACTATCAATAGATGAAAAGGAGAAAAAATGAAAATTAACTCCTTTTTTTGAAGGTTAAGGTCTGGTTTAATATAATGTTTTAAATATTAAGTAAGTCAAATACAGAAGAGACATAAACTTTTATTTAGTATTATCAGCTCAAATTATCCTTTTGAAATCTGCTTGAAAAATCGGAATTTGTGATTATATCAGGCCAGACTGGCCCTTTCCCTCATGCATCTTTAAAACAGCTGACAAAGAGAGCTTTCTCCTTTTTTCCTGTCTTATGTATGACCTTTTAAAAGGTCAAAATAGTGCTAAGATGGAAATGGTTCATAGGTTACTGTTAGGTGAGTACAAAGGAAGACACAGTCTTTGTTGCTTTTACCTCCTTAGACAGTCACAGCCTGACCTTCTCTCTTTCTCCTTTCCCTCCAAACTCTGTAATTGAGGATATTTACTACATCAAAGATCTCATGGCTAGTACAGGCCCCCTCCCTCTGTTACAAATACACAAATCACACATCCTAGTGCATGTGCGCTCTGGTCCAATGGTAAACTACATGTCTGAGTGAAAATATATGCTTGGTGATACCCTCACATACCAAGGTCAAAGCAAATTACAGTCACACATTCCACATCACAGCCAGTTTACTGGCCATACCTCAGCAGATGCACTATAACCATATATGACTGTAAAGCAGACAATACTTTATTGTTTCTTGAGCTTCACTGGCTTTGTAGCATAGTCATTCCAAAAAATGCATCCAAATGTAGGTTCTGCTTATGCTTGCAATTGTGTAAGTGTAAAAATGGCCCAGGAGGAATGTGGGCATTGTGCCAATTTCCTTCCCTCCCTGGTTTATTTTTTTATTTTATTTTTAAATAACTTAAGGCCTGGGATGTGAAATGGCATTTTAAAGGTTGGATAGTACAGGATTCTGGGTTTGAGGACCGAGTCATTTCTGGCAGCCCTTACTTTCAGTCAAAAGCTTTTTTTGCCCATCTCTGAATACTGGTACTAGCTTTTCAAAAGAAAAATCCTGGATTCAGTCAGCCTCATGGCCAGAAATCTTATATGGGCCATCAGTTGGATGACTGCACCAGAATATTTTGAATTTAAAATGAATGGAAGATTGTAAATGAATGTGCTTGTTATCTTAATAACAATAGAGTTAATAGACAACCTTACATGATGATATCCATCGAAATTTTTATGACAGATCATTGAAAACTTGTGTGAATACTCACACTGCTTTTGACTGGTACTAGTTTCCTTTAAAGGAAGTACTTTATTTCACACATCTTTTGACCAAAGCCTATAAATAGGATAACAAACCCATGGATTGGTTTTGAACTAGAATGAAGTTCTGAGTGTAATTCAATGTCAAAATTCTTTTGAATTCAAGACTAGGTTTACCTCAGTTTTAACACAAAGAACTTTTCTAAAAGTATGAAACTTCAGAGGAGTTTGGCTTCACTGTGAACATTTCACATATCTGTATCTATCATGTTGTTAAAGTCAGCACTTGCCAGTATCAACAGAATGAGTTTGTTAAATATACCACTGAACGTTGCAGGGACAGGTTTGACTGTCTATATGATTTTGAAATCTCATCTTCTGGAGTCTTCACACACAATGAACAACATCTGTCCTCAAAGAGAGCTTCATCAGCTCCAGAAGGAGCAAGCCAATGGACTACATAAGCAGGAACAGCAGAAGTTGTCTTAAAAAACTGGTAGCTTCTAAAGTTAACATGCATTAAAAGAAAGAGATAGTTTGCCTAAATTAAAACAAATGATCTAAGGGGACTGGCTAACCTCCCATTTTTACAATGCATGCAAAAACAAGTTAGGAAGAAGTTACTTCCTTTAGCAACTTAGAAAACAGATTGAAATTCCAATTCTTCTGTCGCAAAAGTACAGCAATATTTTCTCTCTTTATTGATTATCAGTCCACTTCAGTTGAAAGAGTCCTGACTAAGACCAAAATCTCTTTGAAAAGATTACTTTAAGCCTGATGAAGTACCAGCACCACTGCACTATGCTATCAGAGGGGTATTTTTGGAAAATGAAAGTAAATCAATATTAATAATATAAACCAGAAATTGATTGATTTTGCCATTAAAACATGTAATGCTGAAAGAGCCCATATCTAATGACTTTTGTTAAAGCCTGTAAGTAACATATTAATTGAACTGGAAACATGAAAATATTTGAAGATATTTGTAAGACTTACTTGGGTCAACCAATTTTTAATAGCAAAAGTTCTACCATCAATAAACTAGAAAAAGTTCATAGCTGTTAAGCAAAAAGGATGAAAGTCAAATGAAAGGATGATTATGAGAAATTTGAAAAAAAGAAAGGAATTTGCGGTCTCCATCATTCTCTGCCTCTTACAGTCTAATAAGTTAACTTGTACTGACTGGTTAGAGAGGCAATAAAAACTGATAATTCTTTAAATGACACTAATTCCAGGATGTATGCAAAGTCTCACCAATGCTTTAGCATCTATCAAGGA
>VWZD01003256.1:404615-432666 GCA_013396695.1 Sakesphorus luctuosus
TAGGATTAAGATTTGTCTTTCAAATCTACAGTTTCTGTCAACTGCAATAATTTTCTGCCTGCCTTTACATGTAAGATCAATGCTCCTACAGTTCAAGTTTCTGCGAATGTCATCCTGAAGTTGATGGTATTTCTGGTTCTTTATTGCCTTCTGACATATCAGTACACTTAAGTACAATTTTTCTCCAGTGCCTGAGGCTGAGTTGACTGAAGTGGTCTTTCAGTTGCATTCTGTCATCTGTGTGTTGACCATGACCTTCATGGATTATTTATGATTAGGAGGTTATGCCTTTTCTTACTCTAGCAATGGTATTTTAGTGAAGTTCTTTACAAAATTACTTAGTTCTGCAAATTTTTCAGGCTCACTCTTTGCAATATTTTTCAATAAACAAAAGGAAGCTGGCCTGGACTTTTAGAGAAACCTTTCTATATGTATTTCCAGTGCGGGCTTACATGGTCACTCATATTGTCTGCTGTCCTGCAGAGTCAGATGAATAATGAATGATCTTTGCAATCTCTGGATCCATGTACTGTGAGCTCTTAGATGACATCTTACTGTGAGGTCTTTAATGATCTAGTAAGGAATCTGCTCAATTAAATATCATCTTCCTGAGAGCAAGTGTGTCTGGTAGACACTGAAAAGAGTTAAGCATGAACAGTTTATGGGAGGATGAGAACTTTATGAGGTTTGAATTTCAACAGTTAATAAAATACGAGCTAAACACCATTAATGTTTTGGACTATGTAAACTGTTAATTGCATTTGGATGGGATTTTTCAGCTGGGATTTTTTCTACTGTTTAAATTTACTCTATAAATTGATACTTCCTTGTGCAGAAAACTTCAGTTAAATTAATGGCATGACTCATGTCAGTAAAGATAACAAGATAAGCTTAGTTTCAAACTTATTAGTCAGAACAGTCCAATATCAGATAAAAAGTATGTAAGTCTTGCATCAGTAGAAAACTTGGGCAGATCAATGAACTGAAAGTTATTTGTTTACACACATAAATAACTATGAGTAGCTTCTCACATTTGCATTTTCACAGAATATGTGGATTAGGAAGAATAAAAAAGTCTATATTGCTGTACTAGAAACAGAGATTCCCTTACACATAATGTTTATAAAACTGGTGAATCATATCTTTCTTAAAGTCACTTAAGCTTTCTCCAAGTTTGCTGCCCTTGGGGGTGTTTAGCTAACAGTGGTGCTAAGATCTTCACCTAAGCATTTTTGCACGCAGAGTTTGTTTTCCCATTATCCTTTATGCCACATTTCTTGTAAATGCTCTGGATTACCTTCAGAGATTTTGAAAGCAAATTGGTCTTGTAGGGAAACAAAATGTGCTGATCATATAACTACTATGCTTTACTCTGTGCACTGCTTCCCATTTCTACAGTGCAATGGTGTCTAAATCTTGCATCTCTATGTATAAAACATTTCATGCTATTGTGTCCTCTGGAGATTCCACTCATAGATTTAAATACTTTGATATTCTATATACAAGAAATAACATAACTGAAAATTTGTTAAAAGTATCATTAAGTTTCAAAAGACAAGGTTTCCTTAAGGCAAATGTACACACTGAGGCCCTAGTCTGGCAGTTAACTTATCAAAGCATACAATTCCATGATTTTACTTTTGGTAAAAATAGAGTTCTAGTAAATGACAGTAAGCACTTGTTTAGAGAAAAAAAAAGATATAGTGGCAATTTTTAATTGGGCCAGGAAACTGAAAACTGAAAATGAAAATGTCATGTGGGAAAAACACCATCACCTTCATCATCAATTTTGCAAATGCTATTTCCATTCTTTGCTTGTTGTAAAATATCTTTACCTCCTTTTTCTCCATCATCCTTTTCTACAGCTCACCAGTAAGCAGAAGGATCACTGCAAATCCTGTTACAAGACAGGTGTATATATGAATAGAGTTCTCTGAGCATGAAGGCTATGAGTCTTTTTGCAGAATCAGCTTCCTCACAGCACAGACGTTCTTACAGGAGTCCCAGATACAAAAATCTGTACCCCAGGTCATAAGTTTTATGCTTCATCTGAATAAACTCCATTGATCAAGTGTCTGAAATCAGTATTAAGAAAGATCTGCTTATCTATATGATGGATGTGATTAGTAATGATGACTTAATTCCACTGATGATGCAAACTGAAGAAATTTTAAACAAAACCCCACAAACAACAAAACAAAACAAACAGCACAACAAAAATGCAGCATTAATTGATCCATGCACATCTATCACAGACAAATGAAAATGTCAGGACACAAGTCCAGTAATGAGTGTTATAGTCCAAAGTACAAAATCACAGCTGATTTGTAAAACTGCTAACACACATAAAATTTACTCTTCTGTTTTAAAATCTGAAGTATTTAAAAGGTTTAAAGGGAAAAGAAGTCAATAATATACTTGGTGATTCATTAGTTTGAGAGGCATACATGCCCTTGTTAAGACAATTAAGGCTTTGGTCACAAATCCTTTGGTTTTATTGATTTTCCAGAAATCATAACTCTGGCTCATTTTGTACCTTACACTGAAGTGCTCTGAACAAGGGGAAGATAGGTTAAGCAATTATTCTGTGATATTTGCATTGAACTGATCCTGCAGTTTCAAAACACAGATCACTAAGCAAAATGCTGTATTATGATGTAATGTGGATACAGCAAGTGCTATTCATCCCCCACAAAAAGCAAAGAGAAGGCTTCTGTATTAATATCTTGAAATTTTTATAAGATGTGAAGTCAATTTTTTCAGGCTCCTCAGGGAAGAGCCTTATATATACAGATGCTGTGATATATAAGCCACCTAAATAGTAGCATCTGATAGAAGGAAGCGTCACTTACAAAGGATGCAACTTTACTTCCTTTTTAAATGCCCTTCCAAATAAACTGTTGAAATCTGCCTTGCAGCCAGCAGACTTTCCTTATAAAAGAGACATATTTTAAATTTTTTAAGTCTTTTGCTTTGTATCAGGTACATGGAAACCTTGCATTGGTGTGGTCTCATCTCAAATATTGTCTGCAGTTCTGGTCACTTCAGTATAAGAAAGACGTGAAGCTCTTAGAGTGTGTTCAAAGGAGGCCAAAGATGACGGTGAAGGGCCTTGAGGGGAAGCCATCAGAAGAGCAGCTGAGGGCACTTGGTCTGCTCAGCCTAGAGAAGAGGAGACTGAGGGGAGACCTCATTGCAGTTACAGCTTTCTCATGAGGAAAAGAGGAGGGACAGGCACTGATCTCTTCTGTGTGGTGACCACTGACAGAATGGCCTGAAGTTATGTCAGGAGAGGTTTAGAATGGGTATTAGAAAAAGGTTCTTCACCCAGAGGGAGGTTGGACACTGGAACATGCTCTCCAGGGAAGTGGTCACAGCCCCAAGACTGACAGAGTTCAAGAAGCATGTGGGTCATACTCTTGGGCGTATGGTGTGACTCTTGAGGGTCCTGTGCAGGGCTTAGGGCTGAACTTGATCCTTGTGGGTTCCTTCCAACTCAACACATTCTGTGATATCCCTCAAAATAGACAGATATCAGAACTATCATGGACAGTTCTCTAAAACCATTGGCTCAAAGTTCAACAGATGCCAAAAAGAAAAACCAACAGTAAAATGCTGGACATCATCAAGAATATAACTGAAAAGGGACACAAAATGTAATGTAACTATAAAAATGCATGCAGTACTCTCCATATCTGTAGCATATAGTAGAGTCAGAAAAAAGTAAGAGAATAACAAATAAAATTATTAAAGGCATAGTGCAGCTGTTTAGAACTAGGGTTGGCTGCTGAAACTCACAGCAACTTGGATTAAAAGAAGGAAATTCTTCGTGCAATGGGTAACTTCCTGCCAAAGACAGAGTTGGAGCAAATAACATGTTCAAGAAGAGATTAAATAAAAAAATGGAAAATCGTATTCAAAAGCAGATGCCAAAGGGGATAGGTGGGTATGTAGCCCCTACTTTCACTCATCTGGTAATTGTGAATGTTAAAGCAGCACACCAGTTCGTGATCAAGCTTAAGGTCTTCTCCTGCTGTGAATATACATTGATACATATTTGTGTTTTCTTTTCAAAAATCATATATGCACTTCAGGAAATTCAGTAAGGTGAGTTTAAACCATGCATAAACAGATTTCCAAGAGGTTTTGGGTTATTTTCTAAAATTAAAATGGCAATTAAATTAACAAATAGAGAAATATATGTAAAAATACATTGCAAACAATTTAATGTAACCTCTTCTTCACCTTATTTTGTCCTTTAATATGACTTTTCCATCTTTATGCTCAAAATATATTAAATATAATTGCCAATCTAAAATATTTTAAACAAGCATTGTAGAATATTTAATGACATTTACATGATATTCATAATTTCAAAGCTTTGCTTGAGATGCCTGCTTTTAAAGGTTATTTTCAGAGCACTAAAAACATCATAGTGTTGTCAAGTCAAAATAATCCCAATGTTTTAACCTAATTTGAAATGTTTTTAAACAATCCACATTCCTGTTATTAATAGAAAATATTTCACTAAAAGCAGAGAACAATATTCAGGAGACAGACACTGTTCAAAGACAGTAAACATTATCATTATATCTCCCAATTTATTTGCCACAGACTATGGAACTAAAGCTAAACTTCTTGTGTTTTGAATAAAAAAACCTGACACTCTCCAAAATATTTGTCATTAAAAGTAGGACCTATTCAATTTAATTTCACTGCTAAAAATATTCCACACAGAAAATAAGGTCTTTACTTATTCAAGAAGGATTTTGGCTAAACTTCCCATACTAGTCAGTCCCAAAATTTTAAAATAATAACATATGGGAAACAGCTTGTCAGAAAAAAGAGGGATACTTACAAATTTAAAACAAAAGTATTTAAAGAAAAAGGCACCCCCTTACTTCTCTGTAATGTCACTGCAACTCTATTTTTATTTTTGTTTAATTCTTGCTGCAGGATGCACCAATGCCTTGATGCCCCGAAATAATGCTAGTTTATGAGCCTAACTAGGAACTTACACAGAAATGTCCACAAAAAGAGGCTTGACTTAGTCATCAGCCTGATGTTTGATGTGTTGACATCTCATGAGATGTCACATTGATGACTAATAGGTTCACACTAACTCACAGCTTCACTCAGATTCAGTAAGAAAAGACGCAACTGCATGCTGGTAAGGTTCACATGTAAGAATAATTTGTGAAGACCATGCCATGCCCAGTAATACAGAAATTACAACAAATTTTAATAACTTTTAGAGAAGTAATTAAAAACTAAATTTTACAAGACTGGCACACAAAGTATTTTCATCATAGCACTAATCAAGTTGTGTGTTGTGCTAGAGCTATACTCAAGTGATCAAGATTTCTTCTAAACACACATCTTGCAGAAAAGGCTTTACAGACAGTAGCTGATGAGTAACTGGGAAATGTGCCTGCAGCTGAAAGTATTAGTCTTCATGCTTAATGATACTTTGGAGTTTATTTTTAACTATGCTCCAGACAGAGGAAGTCACAACCATAATGAACTTTCCTATACATGCATAAAGCTCATGCAAACAGGCTAAGGTACGAGTTTTTCCACTCTGTCATTCCCTTAGCAAGACAAGATTACTGAAACCACTTAGAATTAAGACCCTCTCAGTCTCCTGACAGAGATCTGCATGATAAAATTTTCCGTTGCTGGCTGCTACTGGTCTTTCAAAAGCTATATGAAACATTAAATCACTTGGCTAAAGAACAGGTTTTCCTCTAGGCCTCATATACATAATAAAGCTCTCCAAGAGGTGCAATAGAGAAAGTCTCACTTAAAATAGCTGTCAGTCAAGATATCTTGCTTCAAGAATCAACAACACAGGTTCACAAGTTAGATTTGGTCAGTACAAAAACTTGTGATATTTATATACTTGTTCCCACTGGCTACTAATAATAGCCATCAGAAGGGCAGAAACTCCTAACATCAGGAAAATTTTGCAGAATCATTATTTTTAAAAACTTCATTTAGCTTTTAAAATCAGCTCTAAACACACTGTTATAGGTAGGAATATAAAAAATACAAAGAGCAAAGATCTGGTTATCTGATCTCGTACCACTAACAGCAAGAATAAAGCAGAGTTGTTCNGATCAATACAGAAAATATAACCTGCACTGAGGCAACACATCTAATAAGTACATTTTGAATAAAATTCCTTCATACACTGACTCATTTTTCTCCAAACGTTAAACCAATAAGCATTACAATCAGTTTGGAGTGAGGGTGATCTCAGCAACACTTCTGACTGTTCTGACCAAAGTGTACCCATCTATACATGCACAGATATGCAACAAGCACATCTAATACATTATTAACACAGAGTAAAAATAATAATGGATCAAGAATTAAACTTTCATGAGCAATATGAAAGCCTAGTGTTGNTTAACGAAGAGATTTAGAGATTTCCTTCTCAAGCAAATAACTTGGGGGGGAAAAAATCATTACATGGTTTGAAGCTTTGCACTGTGAAAATGCAGTAAGTAGTACTGAATAATTATGATTTTTACAGAATTAGATTAATTGAAGCATTCTAAGACAGTTACTAGATCTCAAAGCCATGATGTAAGTCTAAAGATCTCTTTTGATTCATTCTCATTTTTGTAATTATTTTTTTCTTTTTAACAGTTGAACAGGGTCTAAAGTTGGAGTAAAATACTGGCAGAAAAAAAACCCTGCTATATTTAGTATATACCAAAGAACTTTAAACACATATAGCTAAATTATTTCCCAAGTTATCTATCTAGTCATCAGAGGATTTAACCCATTGATTGCCCTGGGGCCTACAACTAGCTCTAATAAACTAATAAACTCTCATACAGCCTCTGATGCACCTCTTGTATTATGTAATGGCCAGGGAAAAAGAAAGAAGTGTAAATGTTGAAAGAGGTTTGCAAAACTATTTCAACTGGCACAGATTATTTTGGCAGGACCAATTTAATGTAGGTAGTTGATTTGCTCTGTATTTTTTCATGGAATAATTAGAGGAATAAAGCTAACTAAGAAGTAATCCCTCTTTTAATTCAAAGGAAGCACTTGGTATCTACTTGGTTTGTCATATCAATGATGCAGTTTAGAAACACAGCTTTTTGTACATTTCATTAAAAAAACTCACCACTTTTTCCAGGCCTCTGACACCAACCACCAGCCAACTATTTCCAAGTGCTTACCAAGAAATTCTGCTCTGGTTTTCTATACAGCTTCATTCCTTTATTAATTTCTGTATTTATTCACACTTGACACAGACTGAATGCTAGTAAAATTATAAAACCCACATATGTATAAGTAGTAGCACAGAGAATGGAAATAATAACAAAAATTTGCCAATGTCTTAAGATGTTTGAGAAAAAACATCAGCAAATAGTCCTGGAGGCTAAAATTAAGATGTCTGATCCATCACTGAGAATAATTACTTTGGGGAAACTGGGGCCCTGTTTTATCACCCTGGTCTTATGCATGGACACAAAGTGCTCTTTTAGCAGCCAGTAAAACAACAGAAATTGAGGTCTGTGTCCTAAATCAAACAATGAAATGTTAATTGAACTGAATTGTAAATTGTGGTTATTTACCTGCTTCTATATTAACAGCTAAGACAAGGCAGCAAACTGAAAATAGTGTAGAGTAGACAATCTAAGGAAGGAACTACTATGGCTATCTGAAAAAGAAAGCTATTCATAGTCATAAATCAATGCTTGTAGGTAGAGAAGACAAAGACTTTGCCCTCACAACTCCTTTGGCAACTCAGATATACTATATAAACTGAAAGACTTTTATGCCAGAGAAAAATGTCTGGACTGTGTGTGAGGTAGAAAAAAAGCACTATTGAGGAAATTTAATAAAGACATACTTTTGACAAAGTGTAATGAGTAAAAATGGACTTGAAAATTGGATTGTTGAGAGTCACAGTTTACCATTTCAGAGAAATACATGCATCAGAACCATATTACTTCACTGTCTTATTGTATTTTATTGAAATTTTTATTACCTAATATTCAAATGATCTCAGTGGTAGTGCTGTTCGGGAAAAGGGTAAGCAGAGACTTGAAAAAAGAGCTCACAGTATCTGTAAAACTAAGATCATTACTTCAAGCCTCTAAGCACCACTCCTTAGACAGGTGATTTGTTCTCATGAGATAAATGCCAACATGTGCATGTGCTCCTTTTCTTCAAACATTCATATTCATGTTTTAAATATTTATACTTATTGTTGTGTACTAGTTCTTAAATATTCCATTGTCCCAAACAAGATTCTTTAATGCACTCTTGAGAAGGGCTGTGGCTGAGTTGCCTAGGTAGGAAATGCCCAGCCAACAAGTCAGCTGCAACTCATGAGCAGTTCAGACCAGTTTTAATCATAGAATATTTTCAGACTAGCAGAGACATCTTCAGCTACATCGGATTGCCCAGAGCCCTGTTTCCAGGGATGCATCTACCACCTACAAAACCTGGTCCAGTGTTTTACCACCTCATTGTAAAGAGCTTCTTCCTTATAACTAATCTAAATCCTGTGGCTCTGTTACAGCATAGGCAAGAAGGTCACACTGCAAGAGCAGATGCTGGTTAAATTGAATCAGCCAGGAAGAAGAGAGCGCTTCCATTGATTCTTTCAGGTATAGAGATAAATGTGGCTCACAGGCCCGGGAAAAACAGAGCTTTCTACAATCAGGAAGACTATCTGAACCTGCCATTAATAGGGTGGGATTTTTAATTTTCGATGATATGGGGAAGCAACCATCTGCACTGCAGAAACAGGTAAGGGAGCAGGGGGTAATCTAAGGGTGACCAGTTATAGAGAGAAGATGTATAAGCTTCAGTAGGCACATGTAAAGCACAATGCTGAGATGTGATTTCATTGCATACCCTGATTTGTGAATGTCTGGAAAGATTTACAGCTTCATATGGTCTGTAAATCTTGGAAAAAAACTGGCTGAACTGACCCGTATTATTCTCTTATGTAGGAAATAAAATTAGAAAGTAAAAACTTCAATGGAGGGAAACAAATAACAGTAGCCAAAACTATTTTGTTTTTAAATATTTGAGCTGAAACTAGTAATAAAGACAAAAACTAAATGCCAAAAGGTTGTTATCCTGACAGAGGATCTAATAGAAAACACCATCTAATAGTGTTTTCAAGCCTACTATTAACTTCACTATCTTGTGCTAGGAAGAACGTGGCTTGCCAAGCTGAGGCTAAGTGCAGTACGAGATGCAATGCCCTTGTTTTCTCAGCAAACAGTGACAAATAATAATTATCATTTGCTGATAACTCTGAGTGTCTCTCTTTTTAGATCTTGTATTCTGCATAAACTGATTTTGTACATAGAATAGAATTTTAAATAAATCAATCAACAAAATATGATCTTGTTATTGTAATATTTTAACTTTTAACCAACTTTCCTAGTTTTTCCCTGTTTCAAACTAAGACTGAATTATGTAAGTAATGTAACATTTATGCTTAACAGTGAGCTATACATACAGGGACTTAACCTCCATTGAAAAGAAAAGGACTCTGAAAATTCGAAATCACTTTTTGTAAAGTTGCAGAAACTCTTACACCTTTCAAAAATGGGACTAAAGTAATTTGTCAATTGTAATACAGTGAAGGTAAGAATAAAAAAAAACAAAATCAGCTTTAATTCATTGCTTCAGTGTTTAAAAATAGATAATTATATCTAGGGCTTGATTTTCACTTGGGCCTTATCAAAGGCAAATGTCACTCAAAAGCTGGAAGACTGTACCAGGAGGAGAGGATGAATAATTTCAATAACTGCCAGCAGCATGTGCACTATAGGAGAGATCAGGGTCCTAATCAAGTGTAAACTGTACAGTCAGATCTTAGCAGTTTTGAGAATACTTCAGCCATGTTTCTCTCCTCCCCTTGAGGACTGAACTAAACGCTCTCTACTACTCAGTGTTGAAAAATATGTTCATTTACACTCAAAAAATATATTTTTCTTTCTTTTATTCATCTACAAGTTCAAAATAAATCTCTTTCAACTGCATTTCTTAAACATTTGAAGCTTGGCAATGAGGTCTATGCACTTAAGGAAAACACTAAAACATTTAATGGGCTGTTTCAAAGAGGGCTATTTTTATGCTGATTAGAGTTTCTTTAAATGCAAGCCCCAAACTTGCAGAAAACGAGCTAACATTATTCACAGGCAGAAAGCAGTTGGGGGCCCCTCACTGCCAGCATCACAACATTCTTGATTTTGTTCAACCACAATCTTTAATACAACATCTCAAGACATCTCTTTGAAACTTACCCTCGTTTTGCAAAATCTGTATGCCTGAATACATAGAAGCCATGAATTAAACATGATCAAAAGGCCACTCCGAAAATGTGTGCTTGCAGCAAGCAAATATTAGGGTGGAACGAAAGTATGCCCCCACTCCCACCAAATCTCTATTTAATAAGTGGCTAGCATTTAATCTCAGTTTAGACTTGGATCTGAACATACTTGAATAGTGCAGCTCCACACAAAATAGAAGAGTTACTTGGAACAGTTTCCAGTTAGAGATCTTGAATTCAGACATCCTCCTTTGCTCACAGAGATTTAACCCTGGGTGTGCTAGCTATCCCAATGTCTGATGGCCTACAAACCAACTTGTTCACCTTCTAGCTGCTCACCATTCTTCCTCCCTCCCAAAGCTGTGCCTCTCTGAAGAATGAAAAGTGATACAAGACACTGATTTACAGGGGATGGATAACTATTTTGCCTTTTATCCAATGGCAAGAGGATGTGAAAAACTGAAATACAACTTTGGGAATGGACTCAATGCTTCTTGAAGGCAAATTCCTTAATTACTGAGTTATACTGCCAGATATATTTGTAGACCATTCCAACGGCCTAACACATCTTTGATTACCTTCTGCAGAGATGAGAACAGAGCACATGATCTAATCTCTAGGATTTTTTTCTAAAAGAGAATGGTACCACCATGTTACCAGTGTTTGGTTAACAAAGAAAGGTGTGAGCTTTACTTTGTTTTCAAGAGCACAGCACAGGTAGTCCCTTTCAAGGGAAGGTATCTGAGACTGCTGGTTCTTAGTTATTGTTGCCTTTAAAAGGCAGAATTTGATATGCAGTGTTGTCAAATTATCATACAACTTTAATCTTAATCCACATCACTCCCCCTAAATTGTATGGGGCTCCAGACAGCAATTTTCTCATTTTTAGGGCCAGGTGCCCATAAATATGGCACCACCATACCTGGTGCAGCTCATGTCTCACTCACATAGTAGAATGATATAGCAATAACAGATGTTTAACAGTACCCAGGTATAAACCGACACACTTGTATGTTTAATACTTCTGAAAAGGTTTCAGTGGCTCACCTTTGTTCCATTCACCATCTTCAGTCAGCCCTGTCCAGGCTTACAAGTAATGCTTTCCAGAACCATGTAAATCCTGAGATTAAGAAACAGCAGTTTCTGTCTTTGTCCATTATTACTGCATTATTTTACAGTATGAAGTCAGAGCCTGACTTTATTAGATTCTCTCCTTTGCATCCCATCCCTCCTTCAGAGTGGGAGTGAGAGCAAGACAGTAATTAAAAAAAGATAAAAAAACAACTTAGAAATCAAAGTATAACACTTGCCACTGTTAACTTTATGAATTTAGACTTTACCAAGTGGAAAAATACATTTTGAAACACAGCCAACATTTGTGATCTTAATTCTTGTCCTAACTTCAAATAAAGGTTCTAACTGCAGGCATTTGGGGGTTTTTCCTCTCCAGTTGAAGTTGTCTGCTGTATGCTTGTTGCATCAGACTAATGCTGCTGAGATACTAAGTTCCATTACATACACACACACACACAAAAGTACAGCATCACCTCATAAAACACTTTCAAGCTTCATCATCTGAGTAAAGATATGACAAGGCTGTTTATCAGTAGGTAATAAGACAGATAATTTAACTGTACAAGCTCTAATTGGTCTAATTCACTAACTGACCTCTCACCACTTGATTCACTAGTACAATTGAGCTCTGATAAAGCCTTTAATTGTAAATTGCACACAGCTGTGAGCTGCTTCTCACGCTGGCACAAAAACACTATCATCGACTGTTTCATCTCTGCGACCTGCTAATTTGGAGCATATGTAACTGTTTTTAATGCTGAAGGCTTGACATACCACAAACAGCAGATGTTGCAGCTGCCCCTGAGACGCTTTATTTAATTCAATTACGTCTTTTGGAGATATGTAAAAAAGCTAGGCGAGATGAGAGAGGGCAGGAGAATGTTAAAAATGGAGCCCCTGGTTGAGGCCCAGGTGGCTCGATAGGCAAATGATTGGGTGAATGTCTAAATGATCTTTTTAATTGAGTAGACTGACGGCTAATCAGGGTCATGAAGTGTTATCACACTGATGAGCTGAGTGGAGCCCTGGGCTGCTCTGCAATTAATGCTGCTTTTGTGAAAGGAGAAAAAAGGAAGATAATGTATACCATCTGGCAATTGTTTATGATAAAAGCAGCAGTTTGCTACAAATTCAAGTTAAATGCTATTCATAACATTATTTCTTCTGCTGCTATGAAGGGCAAGAACATAGAGCCCAGGCCTTTGTCTGACTTTCTCATTCTCTTTCAACAAGCAAAACATTCATTTGCTTCCACGTGTGTTATTATTAATTATTTGCCTGCTTGCTAATGTATGGCCCAACTGATGCTCTCTTTGAAATGCCATGAATAAGTCCAGTGATCTACAATTTGAATGCTTCATGCCAAAGCATAGGATGAGGGAAAAATAAAGATATGGTCTCAACTTGTAGCTAAAAGCAGAGAAAACAAATCAGTTGTTTTGGTGGTGGTGGGTATCCATTCACCTGCCCCCACATAGTTTCATTTTAAAGAGTTTGAGTGTTTCAAAAACACAGTGAAAGGTTCAGAAAAGAGCATGTTTATGAGAAGAAAGGGTGGAATAGGAGCCTGTGAATGCCTGTGTGGAAAGTTTTCATTCAGCCTAGAAAGGCCGGGTTTACAAAAGAAAAAAGTTAACCAGCAAGTCAGGGGTGTTTTTGGGACTTAACTCTCTAGCAAGGTGAGGAGAAGTAGGAAATACTGATGATAGCATAACACTGATCTAAAAGCTACCATCCCTGTAAATAGATTATTATACTGATGTTAGGTAGAAGGCCATGACAAGTGGAAAAAAAATAATCCTGCCCATTCTTCTTTATGTTTTAAACCAGCTGCAAGCTGTAAATAATACTGCTGGGGACCTCCTTAAAGAGGACAATCAGTAATCAAGTTGGGAAAAATTTAACAGCATATAGTGTCATGTCTGACAAGATGATGGCTTGGCCTAAAACTTAGATGTTAAGAGTTTACCTATTGCTTACAGATTAGTTGTGAAAATGAGGTCATTCAAATTCCTTTCACAAATATACAGCGTGTCCTTAAGAGAATCACTTCACTTGTCTGTGCTTTGTCTAACAGAGATCTAAACCAATAATTCTTTAGAACAAGCAGTCAATTCAAACTTGATCAAAATCAGCAAATATTTATTTTGAGTCCTCTTTAAAACTTATAGGGCTAGAAACAGATTGTCAGAAAAGTTGGAAAGACCTGGACTTTGTAAATTTTCCTTATTTCTTGGGGTGCTGGCAGTACATTTTGTATATTAGTATTTTCATTGTGTTTTATACCTTTTTACCTTGGAGCTCATTTTAAGCATCACATAGATATTAAGACTTTTGGTTAGTTTTTCAGTTCTTTGAACTATAGATGAATATACCACTTGTTCCCTGTCATCACTTGTTTCCTGTCATCATTTGTTATTTTCTGTCCTTACTAACCACTGTGTACTGCAGATGTAATATCAGTAATACTTACAGAAACCACATGTTTACAGAGTACAGAAGACAAGGATATGCTGCTTTAAGGATTTCATTCAGCAGTTCTCATACTTAAACCATACTTTGAGACAAACTTCTATCTATGTTTAACAGATCCATGTTATAAATATACATTGTAGATTCCTTAGCAATTCCCTACCTTTTACCTACTTTTCCAGATACTGTAATATTCAGAAGTGGCTGGGAGACTGTTTTCTCATTGAAGGAAAGTTTTACAAGATTCCAAAAGTTTTCTTCCTCTAAACAAGGAGAACAACAACAAACATAAATAAAAAAGGTAACAGCAGTAAAAAATCAAATAAAGGATAAAAAGAAAAAAAGGACTGAGGAGTAGGAAAAGAAAATCAACAGGAAGGCATAGTCCACAGTAGGATTTTGTCTGAAGAAGCTGAGATGGTTAGCTATAGCTGACCTGATGTGGCACACAGTACAGCGACACTACCCCAAAGTACTGTAGGCATGAAAGAGAGCAACAGTGCTGACAATGAATTGTACTGCAGTCCTCAGCAAAAGTAAACCATGTTAAACCATGTGTCAGCAACAGGCTTACACAACCATGCTGCTTTAAGATTTTGATTAGGCCATGCTACTTTGTAAGCTGGCAGTGCTATGGTACATTCTACATGTAGACATTCAGAGGATGTCCCTATGTCATTCATTAAACTCTGAATTAAAAATACAGGTTGAAATGGTTCTACAATGATTTGTGAAATACGGGCACATCAAACGCTGGTCTGTCCTCACGATCAGCTGATGGACTTAAACAGCCTAAATGGGGCAGATTAAGTGTGTCAGTGCATCTGTCTCTCGCTGCTCAGAAATCCTTGCCTTTTTAAAACAGGTACATAACACTTTGAAAATACACAGTTTCAGTTTCAAGAAACAAGTGTATTCTAAGAAAAACATTCTTAAGAAAATTCTCAACTGTATCTCTTCAATGACAGCTGTTCACAAGGCTACTACATCACCAGGGCTGTGACAGAAGATGGGTTTTTTTGTACTGAACAATTGAAGTAGAATATTGGACTACTTTATTTTTTGTTTAAAAGGGCAGAATAAGAAAATACTAGGGAAAAAGTACTGTGATAATAATATGTTGTGAGTTTTGTTGGGAAGAAGTGCCTAGTGAGGGTGTTTTGACAGTACAGGTAGTTATCAGATATTGCAGCAGGCAGCAGCTCTTGTTAAAACTATGGAGTTAGACAGAAACATTACTACTAACACTGTGCTTTAGAAGATGGCTTAAAATAATACTCAAGATAGTCTTTGTGGCACTTTGAAATCATTGTATTAAGCTCTGAATTATGGATGAACACTGCTTTATTTTAGTTTAATAAAGTATCCCACTCTCTCTCAGACTACTATTAGACACAATAAAAAAGAAACATTCTTTCAAAGATTTAATATGCTATTTGGGTTCTCTAATCACACTTCCCTATTCTCTTTCTGATTTTTCAACTATAGACTAATGTAAAATCTTCATGCATAAAAAAGAATTTGTGTTGACACTTCTACTTTTTTCTGGAAGAGTTTAGGAATTCTCTATTTTATATACATTTAATGAGACAGAATATGAATTCTATAGTTTTAATATCATTATGATATGATGGAAGTTTTCCAGGATGAACAGGGCTGCATGAATAACTGAACTTCATTTTGATGACTGGACCTAAAAACAATATCATTTTTGGTGAACTAAATAATTTGTTTCAGCTCAAACTGAAAAAAGGTACAGTCAGTCTATGCTGGCACTCTGAGCTGCCTTCTGGAGCTGTAAAGCTGAATCCTAGGTCCTGAATCTGGAAATATTTGAATATTTTGTAAAACTATTTAAACAGAAGAGATTAAGAGAGAACTATCTAAAATGTTCTCTCCCAAGAACTTGATTCACAGTTCCGTGTCTGTGTAAAAAGAAGGAAGAAATCCTCGTTCCTTCACCTCAGTTGAATAGCAAATACTTGAACTATTGAACTAAAAGCTTTTGCCATAAAAAGCTCCACAATCTGCTTCCTATTACTATGAATAATATGGCATTGTTTAAAGTGAGCTTAAGGTGGTTTTTCTGCCATGTAGACTCACCTTTACCATAATACATGTATGTCTGTTCAATAGGAATGCAAAAGTATCATCTGGACAATTAATACATCTTATCAGTAAAAATACGAATACAGATTTACAAGACTATAGCAATAACCATTCAAGTAGCTCTTGTTGTTCCTTGGAAGGCTAGTACCTTAAACCTTTACAAAAATCACAGCTTGGCACAATGATTTCTAGGCTTTTGAAAGAAAATGGATCTGAACGGTAATGATAGTTTGCCCTCAGTTCAAAATTCAGTATTGAGTCCATTTGCTCCTTCCACAGGTTCCATGTCATCCTAAGGTGATAATACAACTAAATAGCAAAACAGACTAAGTTTTGTGGCTTGCCTGAATAGTTTCTGGCATACTTTGCATATAGCTAGGGGAGAGAGCAGGATGAACTGTCCTGTATGTTCATCACACGCACTGTTGTGGCTCAAAGGCAGGAGAGAAAGGAGTCCTCTGGGAAGGACCCTTCATCTTTCAGTTCCAGTGTTACCAACAACCACATGATAAAACTACTCCTACATTTGGCTATAGGTAGCGCCAGAGCATTATATGAGCAAGGTATTTCAGCTCTGTAATAATTTTACCCAAGGGACTGAATTCCAAAGGCACAGCAATATATGTGAAAAATCCTGCTAAATACAGTGCCTTCCCTAGATAAAAACACAGGCAGGGAACTGTAAGGTAGACTTACACTGCTCTCCCTCTAAACATAATACAGAAGACAAGCTTTTTGTCATGTTTTCTTCCAAATTTACCTAGAAATGGGAGCACTCAAAGCAACCAGTAATGATAAATAGGGAGAAAAATTTTATTTAAACTGTTTTCAGTCACCTAACTTACTTTGTGTGAATAATATTCTGGAAATGTCTGTGTACCTCTGATTCGTGTAGACACATAATTTCAGCCTACTTTAGGCTTCTAACTAGGATGTTATTCAGAACTACATTAGATTACATAAATATTACCCATGGGGTCAAAATCCAAAAAGATAACTTTAAGAAACCTTGGTTGCTAAGTTTATATATTCATCAAATGCATTTAAATTGAGTGGAAAAGGCCATTTATGTTTTTTAAATGCAGTGTACAATTCCAAAATAAATCCATGAATGAAAATATCCAAATGTAAGCACAGAGTGATATAACTCAGAACATCCTAATTGCTCTTGGAAACATGAGTCTCATGCAGTACATATAAACTGTGTCATGATGACAAAAAGCACCCCTGAATCCTGGAGTTTTTTACTGAGTTTGTTTTAAGTTTATGCTACAATAAAAAGGAACTATTTTCAAAGGCACAACAGACAGATGTCTAACTCCAGGCAGAGTCAACACCTGAGACAGTATATTATACTAAAATCTTGGGAAGATTTCCAAAGTCTTTAAAAAGAGATGGGCAGAATTCAACCACTGATATCCAAGTGCTGTTTTGTAACCTATGTAAAACAATTCAAGATTGTTCTTCTGCCAAAAAGGCTATTCCTGACTTCCTGATACCTCACAGCTATATATTATATTGTATCTTTCCTGTGCTGGAAGAAAAGCAAAAAGAGGGGGTTTTTGTAATTATTTCTGAAATTGTGTAAGTCACAGAAAGGAAGATGTTGAGGAAGACAGGAGCACTGATCTTAAATTACTTATAAGGTTGAAGAGAGCAAAGCAGAAGGTATAAATTGTAGTGACTGCTTACACTTAAGACATCAAAATTCCTATGCCTCTTCACCCTGGTTAGTTCATTAGAGAGGCTATTAAGTATATGTTAGATATACTAATTAGATACTAAGCATATAAATAGTATGTATTAGATATGCTTGATGCTTTCTAGCTATTTCAAGACAATGTGAACACAGTACATAAGTATTTTAATTTAATCCTTAGAAATCAAAGTTCTCAACACAGACATGTGGCATTTGCTGAAATACAAAGTGTGTTTTCTAAATCACTTAGAAAAAGGGTGGAGCAGACAGAAGGATCTGAAAGGCATCAATGCCTACTGTGAAATTTCATGCTGTGTTTTTGTGTCTATCCTCAATTCTTAGGTACATCAACAATTTCTCCAAAGTGCTTACTTACACGTTTTGTGTGTCATTCCTTTTAAAACTGACCTTTATAATTTTTTTGAAAAAAACCTCAACCAAGCAAAGAAAAACAATCCCCAATGAATTGTTAAAAAATCTCCTTTTGATTTTTTACCCTGTTCTGCAAGGCATGACAATACTCAGATTGTTACCTTACAAGACATCTCTCTACTCAAAATGCAAATTAATTGGAAAAGTTTCTCCTTACTATTTTCAAAACAAATATATTAATTTTCTGTTCAAACAAACCTAAATTTCAGTTTTCTTACACAATAATTTTAAAGGATTTTTTTAAACAGAAAAAAAACCCAAAGAAATATCAAAACATAATGTTTTATTTAACTCCAAACTACATTTTTGTTCCCTGTCACTTCTAATTCAGAACTGCACCCCCACCACAGCAAAAGAACAACCTGTTTCTCCACAAAGGAGATCAGCCAAAGGTCATTTGCATGGAATACAGTATTTCAAACCACTTGCAATGAACCACAGTCCAGATAGTTCAGTGACAGGCTGAGAAATTTGGGCCTTTTCAGCCTGGAGAAGGGAAGGTTGCATGGAGACCTCATCATAACCTTCAGGTATCTGAAGAGGCCTGCTGGGGAGCTGGAGAGGGACTCTTCATCAGGAACTGTAGGGATAGGACAAGGAGTAATGGGTACAAACTGAAAAAGGGTAAATTAAGGTGAGCTATTAAGAAGAAATTCTTTACAGTGAGCATGGTGAGCTACTGGAACAGGTTGCCCCAGGAGGTTGTGGATGCCCCAGCCCTGGCAGTGTTCAAGGCCAGTTTGGGTAAGGCCTTGGGATATCTGGTCTAGTTGGAGATGTCCCTGCCCATGGCAGAGGGGTTGGGACTCTGTGATCTTTAAGGTCCCTTCTAATCCTTAACATTCTATGTTTCCGTGATTGTAAAAGGGCAACTAAATTTTATGAAGTTGTCTATAAAATAAATGATCATGACTTCCTTCCCTGAAGAAAGTATATGTATTTGAAGTGGCTGCTGTTTCAGTATGTCTGTTTTGCCTACTTTTAAATCTAAAATTCCATTCTATATACCTTAGATGAAGCTTAGATACAGATTACTTTCTTATAACTTACCAGAAATACTGGGACATTTTTATTAGTACTGACTAGGAATTAAATTTCAGTGTAAAAACCATTACAGCATGTAAGTAGAGTGTATACACTGCTGATGAGATTGCAAAGTAGTTCCTATAGGCAACTCACATTTTCAGATAGAAGGGGGAAGAAAGAAACCCAGTGCTTTATTCTAGTTTATCTCAGCATACAAGATCCCCCGTGATTTCCATATTCTTTCCGGCAGAGTGGACACAACCCCAGATTACAACAGAAAGCAGTATCAACTCAGTCTGATGCTCCTCGGAAAAAGAGTATAAATCAGGATCTCTGAGAATGCAGGTTTCATGATACACTTCCAGAAGGGTCCACTGGTGGAGATTACACAAGGTGAGGCTCCACAGGGGCCACTGTACATTTACCAATACTTGCAGAGAGGAATCAAGCCCAGAGCCAGCACTTGTACTCTAGTATTTCTCAGCTGGAAGAAACCAGGAAATACCCATACTTGCATACGGATTTGTTTCCAGACCACAAAACCATAATACCATTTCAAAAATACTTTGAAGGAAAACAAGTGAACTTCTAATGATAAATATCTTCTGTGAGACTCTGTATATTTATACTACTCAGTTCCATGCAGAGTTAACAACAAAAGGCTTGAATAGTCTGCAACATGCCACGGTCTATCACCCTGCAAAGGTTGCAGTGGGAGCCCAGCTCTGCTCCCTGCCTCCACCAACCACTTGGTAAGAGCTTGGCTGGCCTCCCGCCCTCTCCCCTTAGTCATCCTGCAGGCTGGGATGCATGATCTGTGATGGTGAGAGAGTTCATGCTAATGAACCCTCCTCATCATGCAGCTCTTAAGTCTAATTCATCAGGCACTTTAGAGAGTGATCAACTCATCAACAGGCACACAGTGAATTTTTTAGCACAAGGCTGGTGAATGCTCTCTTTTCTGTACACCACTGTGGTTAAAGAGACTGAGTTGACAAGTATACCTTGACAGATGAAATCTTATAAACACCTCTGCTTACTGACCCATTGTCTACTGGAGTCTTTTTCCAATATTAACAATATTGAAGTAAAAAAAAAGTGCAAATGAACAAAAACAAAAAGGAAGAAATTTTAAAGAAGTCCATGTCCTGATAAGCATTTTTTAGAAAAAAATTTATATCTTCATGTATATATTTCAATGCATTTAAGACAATGAGAGAATTCCTGAACCCTTTCTTACTTTTCTGAAAGGTTTTTGGTAGGCTATCATTGATGTTGCATACACTATCTATCCCATTCTTCTTGCTACCCAGTACCCACCAGTTTTGCTCTCTGCTATGCTCTGATTTGGAGAGAGACTCATCATCAGCAACAGATGGAGGGTGTTGCCAAATGCACAGGTACACATGTGCACCTATACACACAAAGAGAATACATTTTCCCTCAATTCTCCTTCATTTACTGGCTCTAGTTGTCACATATAACTCTTGAATTTTCATATTGAATTTGGAGGTTTAAACACTTCATTTGTTGTTTCAGTATCTTTCCTGTCAGAAACAGCAAACTTTAGTAACTGATCATTAGAGAAAAAAGACTTTAAAGCACTGTCAATCTATACTAGGAAACTAACCCAACTGAGAGTAAAAACAATACATTCTCAGAAACAGAAATAAAAATTATACCCGTTGTGTGTCTTATAGACTCTCCAATGAATCTTTGAAGTGCAGTAAGAAACTTTGGATTTCCCTTTGGCTTTTGCAGTTCAACATAATTCTTATATTAAAAAAAAAAAACAAAAAACAAGTGAACAAAACTAGGACAAATCTTATTAAATATTAACCCTGTTATGGAAAAAACCCCAACAAACTCCCCAGCCCTCACAATGCAACATTGACTTTACCTTTATGAATTACATTTGATTCTTAACTTTTTCTGGAAATGTTCCTATTCCTTAGTAGATTAATATCCTTTTTTGCCATTTTGGCTATCTAGCACAGCATGGCCACAGCTTGGTGAAACTTTAAGATGCACACTTCCCTCAGGGTGCTGAGCAACCTCTGATATTCATAATTTAGGTGTTTAGCCCTGACGAACAAGGAAAGGTTTAAGGTCCAAAGCACTTCCATCTTGCTATGCCATCTCTTTGCAGCAGGAAAGGGCATTTGTTAAAGGCTTATCCTCAAATGGACTGGAGAGTTTTGAACCTGCCAGGCCTGTTTGTGTTTGTAAGATACTGAAATATAAACATATACATATACAAATATATATATATATATGTATATATGCCATTTATGTTTTCCTATGTGAAAATATTTTAACAACCTTCTGACAGTGTGCTAGTAAAGCACACAAAGACCAACCTGACAGAGAATCAGATCCCACTGATGAGGACCTGGGTTTCTCATGATAAATGACATGGTCAGAGATGTTCACTGACCTTACAGAACTTCCACTCAGGCTACTTTGACATCTGGGTAACCAATATTACCAGCCTATTTTTCCACTTGTTGACCAGTGCTTGACTTTCCACCATGTCTGAAATCTACTGTGGATACATGAAAATTTAATGGGTAGTTTCACCTAAACTTTCCCTGAAGTTAAAAGAATGAGATCCTCTGATCAGCTCCAGATGTCTGAATTAAAAAAAAACAAAACAACATAGCTATAGTCCTTTGAAAACTGAAGATTCACAGTCCAGTATTCATTTTGAAAGGATTTGGGGCACTAAAAGCCCAAGTGGTTTTCAAATGTCTATGCAAAATGAAATAACTAGTTTCTGTCAGATTTTAATTGGGGCCTTTCTTTATTGTTCAACATAACCTAGTAACTACTGATCAATACGCGTTTTGTTTGATGGTTTTGTTTCTTTCACTGCAAAGTTTACATTAGGCTGTGTTGTCTGTAATTTAAAAGCCTTGATCACATTTATAAATACAGGAATCTTCAGGAAGGCATTTCTGAAGAAGATAGATACAATAATATAAGGGCCTAAAAAGAAAATCTATTACTAGTTTTATATCTCACAGGCCTCTCTCAAAATGTTCTTTGAAACCAGAAATACCTTTATATAATTTTGTCTGCAGTAGATCCAAGCAGAAGCACAACTGTTTGCAAAAGTTGAGGAAAAGCATTTAAGTCTACCTGGCATCATTTCAGTTCTTTACAAATCTATTACATGAAAAAAATCTCAGCTCCAGGGAGCTAAGCTATTGTCCCTGAACTGGAAGGTCTGACCCAGATATGAATTGTACCTATTATGTAGAGACCATCAATTGACAAACATTTTAAAGTGTTCAGACTACTGACAGGAATAATATATATATATATATATATAAAAACAACCATTCTCACAAAAATATATCAAAAAATACCTGAGATACAGCAAAGAAGCTAGTGCTTGTTCATTGTGAAGAGACATTTTCAAGTGTCTTGCAGTTTGCTGTGTTTTTTAACATGTTTAGTGGAATTCAAAAAACACATCTGGCTCTCAGATAAATGCTCCTTTTGAAGAACATCTAAAAAGTTATGCAATGGTTCTTTTTAAGCTGTAGATGATGAAGGTTGAGTGGGTTTCAGACAACAGTGGCTATATTTGCTACAGATGAGCTTTCACAAGTGTAACAGTAGTGTAAAAGAAAACCAAATTTACAGGATAGTGGAACACAGTGTCAGGGAGAACTTGGAGATGTGGGCTAAGGGGGAAGGACCACTGTTTTCATCTTTAACAATCAGATTTGAAAAATGGACCTCACAGTCTGCAAGCTAAATTGATTCAAAGGTGTAAATCAGAAGTTCATGAGATTAACAGAATACACAAGCTCTGACTCCCATGCCAAATTAAACCAGGTGAATATCTGTCTCATACACAGAGCTATTGTTAATGCAACATGCCTTGTTCCCACTTTGAATTTCATGCATCAGTCTGGCTCATAGTAAAATGAAACACTGCTCTTTATTTCCTTCAGTTCAGGGTGGAGCTAAAAGAGTCAGAGGAGTCTTTCCATTGATTTCTAGAGGATTTTTTGCAATATTTTCTGAAACACCCCAGATTTTGTGTTGTTCTATATGAAGCAACTTAAGGTACAAAATACCAATTTTTGATACCATTCTAATATAGGGAAAACACCCTCTCTGAATTTTCCGCTGTGTAACTTTCCTGGCTGCAGTTTAAAGCAGAGCAAAAGCTGTGTGCTTTCTGTGCAAGTACTATCAAGCACTACAAATGTTCAGCTTAGAACTGTCAAGCCACACATAAAATATTGATACCTCACATTGGCAGGGTTAATACAGTGTTATTTTAATTGCAAACACACTGTGGGTGATTAGTCAAACGTGGTGTATCTTGAATTCTAAGATAAAGATGCCTTCTGGCTGGACCTCCTATGCAATTAGCACTATGACCCTCGTGTGGTCTTCTCTGTTATTAATGTGATTGGTCTAATATGAGTATTAGATATCATTCATTAACCTGTTGTGAACCATCTCAGAAACCATCTTTGAATAATAGACTACATTCCTTTTTCTAAATCCATTTACTAGTAGGGAAAGTGAAAAGGATGAAGACAAGCTTTCTCCATTAGACTGACTGCTATAGTGTTAAGCAATATATACTGTATGAAATTATGAAAGAGCAAATTAAATAACAGGGCTTATCTGGCTTATTAGTAATGGATGATCAGGTGCTCATTATGTTGAATTTCCACTCTGTTCAGAAGATGAATGCACATGCCAGAACAGAAATATGCTAACTGACCCTGCCTGAAGATAAACTAATTCATATTGGGAAGTTCACAGCTTTGCCAGCTCACTACTGTTTGTGCTTCTTTTCCTTTTCTTTCCTTTCCCTTTTCCCCTTTCTCCTCCCTTCCTTTTTTTTCCAAAGCCATTGAAGTTAAATCATTTACTTGTTCTTAAAGTGCATTTGCTTACACACTGGCTATTTTAAAAAATGCAGATTATTATTAGCATTAGGTGAATAAAAGAAAAAAAAAAGGGCTAAAAGGAAAGGGAAGCACACTTTTCAATGGGGCCAGATCTTTAGACAGAAATATAGTACTCCCTTGACTTCAATAGTTACACTGTTTACATCAGCTGAGGAAAAAAGCCCAGTAAAATAACATTATCTGCAATAGGCAAGACTGGATTGCCAATAGAAACTGATCATAGATTAGCAGACATTTCTAGATCACTCTTTTGCCTAGCAGTACCCTGAATTGAGTAGTGCTCTTACGTTCCTGTATGAAGACTTGATCAATGAAATTTTTTTACTCAACACACAGATGGACCTATCAGTGTTCCTGGTCTGCAAGGTCACACATGTGGCAAGATGATTGACTAAGTAGGGTATTGAAATTCTCCTTATCTGACAGGTAAGGCAAGCCCCATCACAGAGGAAGGGCCATGGATTTAATGCACTCCAAGAGGGAGAGAGAGGGTAAGACGAAGGATGTTCCCTGGTCTATGCACCCCATTAGGAAGCACACACTCCTAATTTTGTAAAATCCCATCTGCTCCCTTCTACCTGATGGGCATGGGGTGAGCTCTGCTCTCTCTGCTGGTGTGGGCACTACTAGGGACTGGGGCCTGGGATGCTGCCCTGCAGGAGTGACCTATTGGCATGACAGTGGCAGGAGGATCCTCTCTGATAGGTCTAGCTCACAATGGCTGAGACTTGGCAGGACAGTGTAAAAGCAAAATAGTCTTCTTGCAAAGAAGAAATCAGTGTCTATGTTTCATAGCATTCATATGTTTGAAGTAGGATTCTAAGTGTGAGTCCCCTCTACCATAGGATTGAATTTTAGATCTTTATAAAATGGTCAAACCTTCCTCAGTAAGTATGAAATTATTCTACATATTCCTGTTGGAAAGGATAGGAGGCGGAAGAGAGGCTGATTTTTCTCTCTGATATCCAGCTTGCAATTTCATTAAGGTATCATATTTTAAATCAAACTTCTGAATTACTTGAAGAAGAGTAGTTCAGTGATTGCCTTTGACAAATGGATATGAAATACTTGTTAAAGAACTGAACAGTGTGTTGTCATCAAAGAAGTATTGTGGTGTTCTCACAGAGGCAGGGCCTCCTAGAAAGTCATACCTAATGCTTAAATCAAACATTGAATCACGTGACTTCTGCAGAGGTCAGCTACTAATAGCATAATTCTTACTGGTCTGCTAACAACCTGGAGATAAATTCAATTGTTAGGAATTCTAGCAACACCAAAATTACCACTGTGTTGAATTATTAATGGTTTGTATCAAAGAATGAGCTTAAATTGCTTTGGTCTTGTGTAAAAATTCCTCTGATCTTTGGCAATCATTATTTATTTACAGCTTCCATACGTTCTCCTCTTTCACAAAGAAATAGGGTTTCTTAAGTATGGCCAGGAGGCACTGAATTTTCATATGTAGCACTGTCTCTCTGTTGGAAAGACAGGGAAGAACTGCTGGCTGGAAGGTTCAGCAGCCAGCTTTTCCATGTGAAATGCAGGTTATCTAAACATTTTCTTCCCCTGAGAGAGATATTCATAATATTTATTCAAAAGTACAAATATCAGGGCTCTTCTCTACATGTGAATTGTCCCTAGGTATAGTAAATACAGTTCAGGTTAAAATAAAATTAGGGCATAGCAACAGCTAGTGTTTACATTTATAAAAAGTATATGGGGACATTATTGGAGGAAAATGTTCCTGAATTTATTAAAAAGCCCCCTTTTTACTTGGATAAAAAAACATTTTTACATTTGGACTTGAACCCAATTTGGCCGTAACTGTATATTGTGGCTTCCATAGAGTATCTCTCTGTTTAGTGTGAACATCTTCCCAAAAGCTGATATTGGTTCATTTGGCAGAAGGCAGATTAATACCAAATATCGCAGTTTATAAATTATGCAGGACTGGATACTTCATTTTTTTTTCTTGAAATTCAGCTTCGATCTATCAACTAACATCTTGACAATCCTTTAGAGTCAAAGAGAGATAGGATCATCCATTTATCAATACTACTTGTCAGTGTCAGACATATAATTATTTGAAGCATCTAGTCAGATATAGTGAAAATGGAGCAGAGAAACAAAGAGAATATTTGATATACTGTTGTAGCTTGTACTTAAAACTGCAATAAAATTTCAATTGGTGCATGACACTACTTTGCACAGAAGGTTATATAAAAAAATAAAACAAACTAATTTTTTTGTTTTGTAAATAATTTACATCATTTCTGCTTGGAACTAATGTTCTTCTGTTGATAATCTCTCAATGTTCACAACAGATATGTTCAAACCTGATTTTCTTCAGAAACAGGATATAATAAATGTTCCAAGCAAAATGTCTGCCAAATTTTCATACAGCAAATTAAAGGAGCATGGTTTTTAATTTCTATTCATTTCACTCTCTAGAGATCAAACTAGCTAGGAGTAGACAAGAAAACCTCAAAGTATGATTACTGGTTTTTTAAGCAGATTGTTAACAGTGTTTGATGGTTCCATCNGTTGGTCTTAATTACAAACTCTATTGCAATGTGCCTGGCTTGCTTATTTTTACCTTATAGAACTCTTTGGGAACACATATCAAATATAAACACATTTTTTGCTTTCTCTCTCTCAACCAAGATATAAGACAGCTCCGAAAGGCTTCACCTAGTTCTTGGGGAAGAAATCTCCTTCTCCAAATGCATGTTCCACTGAATCACCAAATCCTGGTGTGGACATACAGGAAAGGCACATTATGAACAGCAAAAGGCATTACCTACTAATAACTCCAGACACCCATTGCATGCATCTGTGTAATCTACTCTCATGGTGAAGTTCTTTCCAAAATGGTCAGTGGTAACCCAGTGTTATCCCAACTGAAATAGCAGCAATTAAATTTCCATTGCAAAGAAAATATAAACAAAGCTGAACACTCTTGTAAAATACCCACACCATTCAGATGGGGAAAGCAGCTTTGAATAGCTGAGAACTCTGTCAAATCAACATCAGTTCTCATCAGACCACTCCAAGGTACTTCTCTTTGCAATAACATAATGCATTTCAATTTCTGCCACTATCAGTTTTTCATGCTTAGAAAAACAATGCTACATGATTACTTTATATCTCTAAAGACAGTGATTTTCCCCTCTAACTGTCTCAAATAAAATCTGGCAAAATTAAACATATATAATAGCAAAATTAAAACAATGCACTAAACAAAAATTAAACAGCATGAATGTAGGGAGATTGCATATAAAAGCATACTCCGAAGTTAAAGACTGCAGAATGTTAAGAGTGAAAACTGAAGGTTAGAATGAAAGCACTTTTGAAATCTTGTCTAAAATGGTTATTGCACTGTCCTACTGTTCTCAATTACAAACCCACTTCTTACTTGATTCCCCTCCTTAAAGCTGACAAATATATTTAAGTCCTTTTGTTCATGTGTACAAGAGTTAAAAAGATTTTTTAATCCTTACAGATGCTGGAGGAAAATAGGAACACCTACATCTCCTTATTAAAATATGCAGATAAATTCAGGTAGGTTTTTTCCCTGTTCTCAAGAAATATAATTTTTAATATACGATGTTATATGATTCCATACAAAGAAGCATATTTTATTTTACTATATGCTAATATGCTGCATTTATCAAAACCAATTCTCATCAAGTTTTCTTTCATTTGAGAAAATTAAAACATAAATTGTACAGTTAATTCTACAGTATTATTTCACCTAATATGATTTTAGCAGAAGGAAACCAATGAATATAAGTTTAGGCAAAAAGTTTTGAAATACAGCTCCTCTCATATTTAGTATAGCACTTTGTTTAACAATCAAGGAAAGTACTCTGTTTAACTGAGAATTTAATCAAATGTCCTCTGTTCCTTCAGTTAGGATAACCCTACTTGAAGTTTTCATCTTTACAGTCCATACATTTGAGGTGTTGGATCAGCTTC
>VWZD01003258.1:0-64831 GCA_013396695.1 Sakesphorus luctuosus
TGGGGAATGAGCCCATGGTTCAGAGCAGACCCAATGCAAGTGGAAGAGGAGCTTAAATCAGATTAAACCCTCTGTCCTACCCTGGCAGCCCCCAGGAGTGTGCTGAGGGACCGACCTGTGGCATGGAGTTGTCTCTTTGAACACAACTGGATGGGGAATGAGCCCAGGGCAGAACCAAAGTAAGTGGAAGAGGAGCTTAAATCAGATTAAAGCCCCTTTCCTGCCCTGGCAGCCCCCAGGAGTGTGCTGAGGGACCGACCTGTGGCATGGAGTTGTTGCTGTGAACACAACTGGTTGGGGAATGGCAGACCCAAATTAAGTGGAAGAAGAGCTTAAAAATCAGATTAAAACCCCTGTCCTGCCCTGGCAGCCCCCATGAGTGTCCTGAGGGACCGACCAGTGGTTGTCTCTGTGAACACAACTTGGGTTGGGGAATGAGCCCAGGGCAGACCCAAAGCCAGTGGAAGAGGAGCACAGCTGTGCTGCTGAGTGCTCTGCTCTGGAATCACCTAACCCAGCCAGACAGGTGGGTTTGGATCTTGCAAACATTAACACATCCCAGTCATAATTACTAATATTCCAGAGCATTCGGCGTTACGGGGAGAGCTGTTTGTGGGCTCAGATGTTGGGAACAGGGATGCACATCCAAAGCCTGGCTGTGTGGGTGGGTGTGAGCCATCCCTCCCTCCATTCCTCCTTCCGGGAATGTGCCTTGGAAGGCTCTGTAGGTGCCTGTGTGGGTTGAGTGTGGGTGCAGTTCTGCTGGCAGAATAAGCCCTTCTGAGGGAAGTTGAGCTGCTCCCACAGCATAAAGAGCCTTTGGATGGGTTGAGTTCTTCCCAGCCCTCCTCAGCAGAGCAGGAGATGGGGCCTGTTACCATCCATGAGCCATTGCACCTGTAGAAATAACCACTGACAGGATGATCAGGGCAGTTTCTTTGCATGTTGAAAGCAATGAGTGCTAATTAAGATTGTATAATGATGGTGTACAGGCTGAACCTCTTTGTATGAGAACACTGTGCATTTAGGCTGTTGCACTTCACACAAATGTGGTGACCGAAGTCCCTTTGGTTGGAGGGCATTTCTGTTGGCCTAACTTTGAATTGTCTCAGTAGAACTATCCTATATAAAGGTGACTTTATCAAGAATGATTATAAAGATGCAAAAATTGTGGATAGACCAGCCTTTGGATCCTTGAATTAATTTCCTTTTTTACAGTTTCACTGTATAACTTTTACAGTTTCCCTGTATAATTTACTATTATACAGTTTCAGTGTTTGTCAGTCCATGTGTTTGTAGTTTTTGTATTTCTCTGGCTGGTTTTTTTAATTGGGTGAAATGGGAAACAAGCAATTTTGGAATTGAAAAGCTGGACTGTAGGTGAGGCTGGACCATTTCCCACTGCTCCCTTGCTCTGCCTGCCATGGGAAAGGATCACTGTTGAGCAAAGCAGAGGGAGGCTCAGGGCATGGAGAGGACAATGACTCTCCCAGAGCTGTGAGCAGGCACAGAGGAGGCATCTGAGCATTGAGACTGGGCTGCTTTGGAAGGTCACAGGCACAGTCATGTGCCATCAGGATCAAGTTGCAGCAAAAGCCTTCAGTTTTCCCGAGGTCTGGATTCTGCCTGTGCATTCTGGGCAGGGCTGAGCATGCAGGGCTTGGCCATTTGTCCCCAGAGCCTCTCGGGGCTGGAAGCCTCAGCTCTTCATGTGACTTCTGCACCTTTGAATTTTAATCCAGGGAGTGGATAAATATTGTTCATCCTCTTCCCTGCTTGCTCTGTAGCCTATGCAGGTGGTTCCAAGAAGGTGATGCCATCCCTGAGCCAGGCTTTGAGCCTGACCTGCCTGAAGCTGGTCCAGTCCTTGTTAACCATCTACTTCCATGAGCCACCCTGAGAATTTTCATCTTCATCAGCTTCACTAAAGCATTTGCTTAAGCTTTGAAAACTAGAATTCTTTTTTTTTTTTTGCTTTTATGCTTCAAATCAGAAGCCCCCAGGACTTCTCCAATACTGCTGCTTAATTTGTCTAAGTGGTTTGTAATCCTGTGCCAGGAAGGTGTAAATGTCTGTGTGGCAAATGTGACTCCTACAAGGGGCTCACTTTTCTCTCAGAGCCTTCTGGAAGTCGTTGGCAGAGTTAACCCAAGGTTAAGGCCACTGGTGGAGGAAGACCAGGTACAGCAGGACAGTTTTTGTTACATGAAAAGGATTCTTTATCTGGAGAGACAAGTCAGAATTATCAGATCCTTGTGACCAGTGCAGGGGAAAACAAATCCATGTATATCCCTCTGCAGAGGGATCTGGATAGGCTGGAGAGATGGGCTGATTGCAATGGGCTGGAGTTCAACAAGGCCAAGTGCAGGTCCTGCCCTTTGGCCACCCCAAGCCCTGCAGCGCTCCAGGCTGGGCACAGAGTGGCTGGAGAGCAGCCAGGCAGAAAGGGACCTGGGGGGACTGAGGGACAGGAAGCTCAAGAGGAGCCAAGAGTGTGCCCAGGTGGCCAAGAAGGCCAATGGGCTCCTGGCCTGGATCCAAAGTAGCGTGGCCAGCAGGCCCAGGGCAGTGAGCCTTCCCCTGGCCTCTGCCTTGGGGAGGCCACACCTTGAGTGTTGTGTTGAGTTGTGGGCCCCTGAGTTGAGGCAAGAGATTGAGGGGCTGGAGCGGGGCCAGAGAAGAGCAAGGAGGCTGGAGAAGGGAGTGGAGCACAAGTGCTGTGGGGAGAGGCTGAGGGAGCTGGGGGTGTTTGTGCTGGAGAAGAGGAGGCTGAGAGGTGACCTCAGCACTGTCTGGAANTGATTCTGTATATTGTTTTGTGGAATAAAACCCCCATAATCCAGTGAGGTTATAGAGAGGTACATTTATTCTGAGCCCAGGACACATGGGGATAACTCCTCCAAAACATGTGCCCCTGGCTGAGCTAACAAAGGGTTAATATGCAAGTAAGTGATACATATTTATTTTTCTTTCATGCATAAACATTATTTTCTTAGAGAAGGCAGGGTTATTATAATGGGTCTCAGGAACTGATTTCCATTTTCTCCACCCCATTTCACTCCTTGCGCTTGGGCTGTTCCTCCTGGTAATTCAGGGTAGTGTCTTTGGGGGTCTTGAGGGATGAAGTAACACGTCTTCCTCCTGTGAACTTTTTACCTTTTGCTCAAAACTGGTTCAAACCTGTCTTGTTGGCAACTTTAGCTGGTTTAATTGGACTTGTCTTGTTCTTTTGACATGTTTTCTGATTTATCATGGGGTATCCTGGCTGTTTTAATTGGTCTGGGCCCCTTGGTATCCTTCCTTCAAGGACAGTGAGTGAGTTTTGCTACATGTTACACAGTGAACTTCATATTACTAAGCAAATTGCATGATAAGTATAAAAGCATAAGTAAAATAAGAAAATAAGTATTATCATTAGTCCTAAATAAATAAGCATAAACAAAATAGGCATAAACAAAATGAGCATAAGTAGAATAAGCACAAACAAAATAAGCATCATAAGCCTTAAGTAAAATAAACAAAGGCTCCCCCTTCCCCTCTCCCCATCAATGTAAATATGAGATCTCCTGAGCTCTTCCAAAGTTCTCCAGGATTGGGCCTGTGCTGCAGACAGGCTGATGCAGCACCCACAGAGCTCCAGGGCTTCATTTTGGCAGAGGGTTGAGCTCACACAGCAGCCCGGTGTTTGCTGGCTGTCCCCTCCCCACCTCCAGTGGGTGACAGTTCCACTCAGGGCACTGTCAGCTCATCTTTGGTGCAGTGTCTCTGTGCTGAAGGTGCCAGAAGGGACAAAGAGGAGTCCCTGGATCACTCTGCTTTGAGGATTATTTCCTCAAGCATCATGTTCCTTGCAGCCACAAGAGCCACTCTGATAACCCCTGCAAGGTGCAGAGGGATCCCATTAAGAGACTGATTGTGTCTACCCAGCCCAGTGAAGGTCTGGAATTTTACCTAAATTGGATTTGTCCAGTGAGAGGAACTCTGCCCACATCTCCTGCTGCAAAGACAACCAGCTGGACATGCAAGCAGGGATTTACTGTGCCCTTACAGAAAATCTGTCCCTAATTCCTGCCTAAAATCAGCTGGGAACGTCATGTGTGAGCTGGGCATGAAATCCCAGATCCTGGAGAGGAGCAGTGCCCTGCTCAGTCCTGGGGCTCCTGATCAGAAGCAGACATGGGGCTGAGCTGCTGTGATTTCTTCCTGACATGATCTACTTGCTAAATTATCATTCTGCCCACCAGAAGGATTGGAGATGGCAGTTCCCTGCTCTCAGGGAGGTCTCTTGGTCCCATTTTACATTCTTGCTGTCTCCTTGATCACATCCTCGGTGGGGCCTTGGAGTCCTTTTGTTCTCTGCTCTAGTTTCTGGCATTTTTGTTGCTCTAGCAACACTTGCAGCCCCAGAGCAGCGGGATCCTGGTGCTAACACAATGGTGCATTTGAAAGAAGGAAGCAGAGCACGACAGGTGATCTCCAGCTTTTGTATGAAATGGCTGTGCCTTGAGATGGGAGCATGAATGGCAGGTTGTGATATCTTGTTGGCATTGTTTTTTGTTGTAAAATGTGAGAAATGGTCTTGTGTTGCTGCCACGTTTGTGGTTTGTGAGGTTGCTGTGTTGTTTTCCCTGTGTGGAGTGTGACAGCCCAGGTTGGAGTGGGACTGTGCATCCCTGGAAGGCAGGCCCAGGGCAGGCAGCCTGGCTGCTCCTCTGGGGGCAAATAAAGAACATTTTCTGTGCTCAGCAGCTCCAGCAGCTTTGCAGGCTCCTCCTCAGAGCTGCACTGCCCTTACACAGCGTGGACACGCTGACCTGCTCTCCATCTGCTCCTTGGAGGAGGAAGGAGAAAGGTCTGTGCTTTATACCAGAGAACTGCAGGTCTTGTGGGAGAAAAAAACTCTGGTAGGCTGCAAAACTGAGGAGCCCATTGCTGCTCTGCACTGTGGTTTGTGGGATCCTGTCAGCTGCTCTGGCGTTTTGTGGCTTTTCTATAAATGGTGAGAGAGATGCAGGAAGATTCATTTGCACTTCTTTGTTTCTCCTGAGTGCCCTGCCATGCTTTGCCACGATGGGGAAGATCAGACTGACAGTGTAAAAGCCACCTGGATGTGCTGTGTGGGGAAGAAGAGAAGAAATCCTTTTCAGATTTTGGGCATAACTCCCCATCTGTCCCAGTCACTGCTGAACAAAGACCTGAGTGTGTAGCTGGAGGTGAAGACCTCAGTAGGCTCCTCCTCAAGTGGTCTGTTCCAACTGGCAAATAAAATTAAAGTAATCCATTATCTTCTGCCTTTCACCCCCACCTTCCAGACCTCTGAAAGGTGTTGAAGGCTGAGGACATTCAGAATGTGTCCTCAGGTGCCTGAGTTTGGTGGCAAATGGAGTCTGGAGAGTGAGTACCAGCTCTGGGATTGATGCTGCTTCCAGTGGCTCACCCCTTTTTGTTTAGGTATTATGCTCAAAATCTTGGTTTTTTTGAGCCAGTGTGGTTGGAGATGCTCAGTCTGCAAATTTGGTTATCAAGATACAAACACTTTCCTTCCTGGGACCAGGGGCCTTGTCAAACAAAGCAAGAAGCTTCCATGCTCTGTTCTTTGGGAGCTGCTGGTAGGACATTCCCAAGTCATGCCTTCTGCTTCTCTCTTGGCCTTGTTTGCCCCCCATAGATGGGGTCACAGCTACACTGCAGTGTGGTGGTGGAGCTGCCCCAAACTTGGTGAATCTGGGACATTTCTGCAGTGTGAACAAAGCTCCATGGGCTCTGAGAGGCTGGGACTTTCCAAACTGGGCAAGTTTTTGTGCCTTGGTTGCCTCCTCCTGTGCCTCTGGTTGGCACCTGATGTGTGGGATACAGTGCCCTGAAGGTCACCACCCTCCTCCAGCAGGAGGAGGGGAATTGTTTAGGCATTGCTGTTCTTCTGGTACTTTCAGGCTGTTTGTGTGACTTATGGATAAACAGTGAAGGTGCCAGAGCTTCTCGAGTCTGCAGTCCTAGACAGAAGGTTTGCATTGCCATTGCAATGATAGATAATTAGATAGAAGATAGACTACAGAGGATAGACACAGAGATGGAAGGTTGCCATTGCACTGGGCTTGCATTCCAGTGGGCTCCTGCAAATTATAGGGGCCATTTTTGTCTCTTTTTATATAAATGAGTCTCTGAAGGGAGTCTGCACTGAGACCATAAAATGCCTCCAGGAGCTTTGGCAAGGCTGATTTTCTCCTCTGGTCCACTGTCGGGGTTTAAAGCATCTCCTCTGGGTCACACTGAAATGCACAGGAGGAGCCTTTGGCTGACGTGCATGGTTAGGCCATGAAAAAGCAAAGAAATGCAATTCCTAAGATGAAATGATTAATTGTATACCCAGGGTACAGAGGTCACAGCAGAGGGATTAGAACAGTGCCATCGATTCGCTGTCACGGTGATGTGAAACCCCTTTTTGTTGGTGTTTGAGGCTCCTGGTGGGCAGTGAGGTGGGGAATGGTGAGTGTTTTGGGAAGGCTGCCCTGCTCTGCTTTGTCCTTACAAGTCACTGTTTGAAGGAGAAGGGTTTTCCTTCCTCCCCTCTCTCTCATCATCCTCATCCAGCTGTAATTCATGCTGCTCCTGACGGGTGAGGAGGTCAGGGTGGATTTCAGCACATCAGTTACTATCTGCTCTTCTGCAGGAATCCCTCTGACCTGGCTGCTCTTCCGGCCAGTTTGAAGGTTGGGTGGGTTTTCAAATGATGATATTTTAAACTTTGAGGACAGCTTTGATTTATTGACCTGATGCCTCTCTGAATCGAGCTGTCTGGGCTGGCATCTGGAGATAAGAGGCTGTCGAGTAATTGCTTATTATTGACTGATTGCCAGCTCGGGCTGTTTGCTTGCAGAAGAATCAATAGCAGTCAATCTTCAAAGTCTAAGCTCTCAGGGAGTATGACTGGTTTCCAAATTGGGAATGACAGGTCAGGATAACTCCATGTCTGATATCCCACCTTGACTCGTGGGTTTAATGCTGCAGTGGAGGAGGAAGTGCAGGATATGCTCTTCCTGCATCAAGGCTTTGTCACATCTGCCTGCTCTGAAGGCTGGGATTTTTCTTTGGAAGGATTTGCAGGAGATCCCACCTTGGCTCCAAACCTTCCTTGGAGAAGCTGGAGCAGCCTCAACAGCACCTGGGAGGGAGGGCAGGATGAGTGCAGTCATCAGTCATCAGGTCCCTGAAGGATGGAGCAGGAGGGGTGGCTGAGCAGCCTCTGCTCTGACACATCCAAACCAACCAGTTTGGATGCTTTCTAAATAAAACAGAGCATCTATTTTAATGCATGGTAACAGAGGTTTCCTTTCTGTGGGTGATTCTATTTAGGTGACAACAGAGCAGAATATCCAGTGCCACCATAGGCTTGATCGTTCCTTGCGGAGATGTCGCCATGGTGAGCGTTCATTGTCAAACGCAGCCATAGCCCTTCTTTAACACTATCCTGACATCCTGCCTGTTTGTGCATTCCCTTGGAGGGCTTAAAACAGAAAAAAGGCCTTCGTGGCATCCAAGACACTCAAGGCTTCTCAAAAAATACAGAAATGTCTGGGTGGTTGTGATGGCTGGGGTGAAGCCAGCACTGGATCTGGATCTCACACCTCGGGCTGCAGCCCCCTCCGGATTTTCCCCAGGATCAGAGCTTGCAGTTTGGTCTCTACATGTCCTACACTCAAGCTGGGTTTAAAACTTGAAATAAGAGCCTTTTGGGGGGAGGGGGAGGTTTGGATCTCTTTCAGCTACAAAGAGCAATTAAGCAACAGGACATAAAATAGATAAATGGGAAGGGGAAGGGCAGAACCCTGGAATATGAGAAGATGAAAATGGAAGCAACTGTTTCTACAGTAATTCCTCCTTAATTTTGGAGCTTTATTTTCACCAGGAAAGCTCTGACTTGAGGTGCAGTGTTTGGGATGAGGGACAAATGCCTCAAACAGAGCACTGTAGTTTAATCTACAGTGGTCTAGGAGAGAATGGACAAGATTACTTGAACAGCCTTGTTTAGATACTGGATTTGTTGTTCTACCAGCAAATCCTCATTTGCATGGGTCCTTAATCTGTGGAGTTAAATGTGTCTCAGGATCTGTTATCAACTGGGATGCTGAGTTGAGAACTAGATTTTTAAAGCTGTTCCTTTTTATTGGAATGTTCCCCCTCCCCTCCCCCTCTCCCCACATCCCAAAGGATCTTCCCGATTTTTTGGAAAAGCAAAGATGAGCCAACAAGTGGTGCAAAAGGAAAAACCTGCCCAGTGAGAAGAAGCTATTTCTGACTCCACGTTTCGGTGGACGAACTGTCCAAGCCAAGGTCAGACATTTCAAACGTCGCAGGGAAACCACCACCTCCCCCCTCCTTCCTGCAGGACGTGAACGTGCAACCCTTCCGACCTCTTTGGAGGCGCAGGGTTGGGCAGGGAGCCCCTCGTGGGGCTCTGGCAAGGGCTCCAGCCCCTCGTCTGGGGGCTCCCAGCTCAGCCTGGAGCCCTGAAATGGCATTTCCTCATGTGTGCAGCAGCAGCCCTCGCTCATGAAATGGATGCAACTGCTGAAAAAGCTCCCGCGTGAGCATGCTCGCTGGAAGATTAATCCTTTAGAGGGAGTTGGAGAGTTAAGCTACTGTAATTTCTCTGCAGTTGGCTGCAGTAAACAACTGCTCTAAAGACACGAGGAAAAAAATTGACGGAGGTATATGGCATTAATGTGCATATCTTTTTGTGTTTCTCCTTTCAGGTTGAGGGTTTGAGGAAGGTTTCTCTCGAAGAGCCGGGGAAGAGGGAGCCGTGTAATGATTTGTATGGGTGACCTTCATGTTGTGGTTTCTTTTTTTCCTCCAGGCCAAAGTAATCCTATTTCCGTGCAAGGCCATACTGAGGCTCGGGCTGACTCTGTAGAGCTGGGGTAGAGCACCAGGGTGGCTTCTGGTTGAGTGAAAGGATTGTAGGAGGTGAGGCCTTGCTGCTGGTTGGGCTGTGTTGGCAGGAGGGAGCTGCAAACACCTCGTCCTGTGCAGTTGGGAGCAGAACCCAGTGGGACTCGACCCATCATGCTTCTGTTGGAAAGGAAACGTGTGACGGGATTAGCTTTGCCTAGAGAATGATAGTATGTCTTGTTTTTTAAAAAATACCATTATTATTTTGCTGCCCCTCCTCCCCCATGCCTGAGGAGCTGCAATGCTGTGTCAGATGGGGGAAGGAAAACAATCGCTGAGCTCTTTTGGCTTTGCTTTGAAGGATGATCCCTTTTCCTGTGCTGAGGAGGGATGCCCTGCCAGCCAGGTAAGTGTTGCAGGGATGGATTGAGGCCAGGTGGAACAGAGCTTCTTCCTTCCCAATCCCTGCTTCGTGGGGGCATCCTGGAGGAAGGAAAACCTCTGATAGTTCCTAATGAGCAAAGAGTGTTTTATCTACTTGCTTCACATGGGTGAAGGAGGAGGTGATTTACCACCCAAATCCAGCACAAGCCATGGAGGGCCAACCTGGGGGCTCCCAGGATGTCAAGCATAGTATCTGGGTGACTTGATTTTTATCAGGCTGCTTGAGCTGGGAGAGGCTCCCTGACCAGGGCTTGTGTCTTTACCTCTTAAAAACATCTGGTTAGTCCTGTGGGATGGTGAGGAAATGGAGGTGATCTGTCAGCAGAACTTGCCTGGCTGGGGAGGGGGTCAGGGAAGGGCGTTGTGCTGTTCTGTACCTGAGTGGAATGAATTGCTGCCCTCGAGCTCAGGGGTTGGAGCCCATCCCTCAGCAATCCCCCAGGGCTCTGTGGGTGGAAGGAGGGGATGCCCTTCCTCCTTTGAGGCAGGAATAATCATGGATGCAACTGTGCCTGTGCCACTGCAAACCCCTGTGCTCAGGGCTCTCAGGGTAGTTCCCGGTGTGACATTTATGTCCAGCAGCATTTGTTGGGAAATGGCTTCGTATTTCCTTGGAGTGGTGTGAAGAAGGGAATAATAATTCAATAATTTAACAAATGTCAGTGGCTCCCACTGGGTTTGTCCTGAGGTTCCTGCCAGCTTCCAGGTGATGCCCAGGTGGATGCTAATGCTGCTGGGTGAGTTCAGGAGGGCAGTTCTATTACAGACGTGGCTGAGCTCGGGATGCTGCAGGTTGGAAGGAAATTTTACCACCCCAATACTGAGTTTTTTTGGTCAGTCCCTCCTTTTCCCCTCCTTTCCAGAAGCTCTGGCTAGCACAGACTGTCTGTTCCGTGGCTGGTTTTAGGGAACATTGGTGGCTGTGTGCGTAGGGGGAATAATTAGCCACCAAATGCAAATAGATTGTTTCTTGCTGTTTCAAAATTATTGTAATTTCTATCGAGGATGGGTTAATTATATCTTTATTTTGATGGGTGTGAGGGAAATGATAGAGACATGGCAATATAAATCTATATAGGGAGGGATGTTGTTGTCAGAATATTGTTTTGGAGATGATTGTGAGAACAAAGCCTTGTGTTGTGGAGGGCCATGGTTGTGCTGGGATTCAGTGGTGCTGCACCAGTTTCTCAGTGGTGGAGGAGTGTTTGCTCTTTCAGATTTTTATCTAATGCCAGTGACGTATCTGTCACCATGACAAGGGGTTTTAGTTCAGAAAAAATGATCAAATTCTGCTTAAAGCGCCTTTGGTGGAAGGGCTGGGAAATATTTTTTTTGAGAAGCCAAGTTGAAAGCATGAAAGTAAAAAGTAACCTTAGAAATCTATGACCAGGGTATAACAAAAATAAATCTTTGAGCTGAGGTGTAGGTGGGGGCTGCTCTACCAGGACAGGACTGGGCCATGCACTGAAATGAGGTGCTGTCCCTGGGTCTCCCTCTGGGTCATCTTTTCCTTTTGCAGTGGGTGACTTTACGGAGCTTGGATCCATCATCTCAATTCTTTATTGCAACCTCACTGAGAAAAGTGATCAAGTTCATCTCTGGAATGGTTTGGACCAGCTTTAAACTTTGTCCTGCTGTCTCCAGTACCAGGGTGGGAATCCCTGACCGGAGAACGGTTTCAGGCTCAGCAAGGGGACAAAGGTGACTCTGTTTCCTTAGTGCCATGGCTTTTGGCTCAAAGCCAGAGGACAAACCCCTCCTCCTCTTCTTCTTTTAGAGCAAACTGTGGAAGATGAGCTGGTTTCAGGGGCTGAGGAAAACCCCCAGCATGGAGCACTGTGCTTGAGCCTTACCAAGCCCTTGGTGGCCTGGGGACTTTGTGCCTGTGGATGGGAACAGCTTTTGTGAGAGTCTCATCCCAGAGCAGCTTCCCTCCTGCACAGGGCTCTTTTCCAAGGAGACATTCAGCTGCTCTCAGGAACTGATAAGTCTGGAAGGAAAAAAAATAGCTACAACCAAATTTCATTTCTGTTTGCTTTAGTTTGTGGGTGTGTTCTGGGGCTCTGCAGTTTCCAGGGAGGGGAACCTGCTCCTCTTGGGAATCCCCCAGTGCTCTTGTGGGGCTGAGCTGAGTGGAGGGTTTTCAGCCCATGGAATTGTGTCCAGGGCAGACTGGGAGGGATGGGGCACATCTGCTCCTGCTGTGCTGGCTGTGGGAGCTGCAGCCCACAGGGAATGGGGGAGTCAAGGAGAGGCAACAGCCAGTTCTCAGCCTGGAGTCATCTGGGGAGAGCAGAGGTGTCACCCACCCAAAAACCCTTCCTTGGTGCTCAGCTCCCCTGTGCTGTGGGTCTGTGTGGGCTGTGGGATGAGCAGAGGATGCAGCTCAGGGGATGCAGCTCAGGGGATGCAGTGCATGGACTCTTGGATGCCTCCACTGAGATGGGTGACTCAGGCTTTTCAGGGGGATTCATTGCTTGAATTTGCACGTTTCTGTTTTTAGATTTCTGTGAAAAATTCAGCTTTGTCTCCCTCTCCACCAGCAGAACTTTGTCCAGCAGAGGAACTGAAACCTGCATTTGGGGCTTGCTCACCTCTTTGCAGGCCAGGATTGTATTCAAAGAACAAAAGAGCACTGAATCTTACAGGTGTATCCAAAAAACCCTCATGCAATCCCAGGGAGGAGAAAGTAACTGCTGGGTAATTGCATCAAAGTCCCAGTCTTAATATTCAAATGGTGAGCACTTCAAAGCCTGGTGGCTTTGCTTCTCTCCCTTCTAAACTGCTTCAGCCAACCTGGAGTCAACTGGCAATGCCTTTAAGACCAGATACTATGATATGAGCCTTGTAATTATTAGTGTGATGAGTCCTCTCTCTGCAGAGATGCTGAGTGGAAGGCTTTGTTGTGATGTGCAGCATTTCTCCACCTTCAGAGGAGTTTTTTCTCCTGCTCTCCTGCCTTCCCGGTCATTTTGAAATCCAACTTATGGCTGCATTTTGGCTTCCTTAACACCCTACCCCCCTCATCCCTGAGGATTAGTAAATGAAGTTGTGAGCATGGGGAAAGGAGCTGCATTTTTTAACCTGGCTGTGAAATTAGTAGAGTAACTGCATTGACATGGTGGAGGAGACTCAATCACTGATCAGCACAGAGGAAGGACATGGTGTGGGTTCTGAGTGAGAGAGAAGCAGTGCAGTGGGGTATGCTGTGCTTGGAAAAATAAGGTCATGGGGAAAGGGAAGATGGAAGAAAAATCCTGTTTTAAAGACTTTCATCCACCTGCAGGGGAGAGGTGGAATTAAACAGAGCAAGGAAAGAGCAGGAATGCAGGAGACAGGGATGTAAGGAGAGGATAGGGAGGGATGGTGGGTGGATGGAAGGATGGAGGGGTGGATGGATGGAGGGAGGGATGGAGTGATGGATGGGGGTATGGATGGGGGTATGGATGGAGTAATGGATGGATGGATGGACGGATGGATGGATCGAGGGATGGGTGGATGGATGGAGGGAGGGAGGGAGGGAGGGAGGGAGGGAGGGAGGGAGGGAGGGAGGGAGGGAGGGAGGGAGGGAGGGAGGGAGGGAGGGAGGGAGGGAGGGAGGGAGGGAGGGAGGGAGGGAGGGAGGGAGGGAGGGAGGGAGGGAGGGAGGGAGGGAGGGAGGGAGGGAGGGAGGGAGGGAGGGAGGGAGGGAGGGAGGGAGGGAGGGAGGGAGGGAGGGAGGGAGGGAGGGAGGGAGGGAGGGAGGGAGGGAGGGAGGGAGGGAGGGAGGGAGGGAGGGAGGGAGGGAGGGAGGGAGGGAGGGAGGGAGGGAGGGAGGGAGGGAGGGAGGGAGGGAGGGAGGGAGGGAGGGAGGGAGGGAGGGAGGGAGGGAGGGAGGGAGGGAGGGAGGGAGGGAGGGAGGGAGGGAGGGAGGGAGGGAGGGAGGGAGGGAGGGAGGGAGGGAGGGAGGGAGGGAGGGAGGGAGGGAGGGAGGGAGGGAGGGAGGGAGGGAGGGAGGGAGGGAGGGAGGGAGGGAGGGAGGGAGGGAGGGAGGGAGGGAGGGATGGAGGGATGGATGGATGAGTAGATGAATGGGTGGGTGGATGGCTGTATGAGCTGTGCTGGAGGAGACTGGGTTTGAAGGTGGTGATGTAGTGATTTGGTGGCTCCTAAAAAAACAAAAAAGGAAAATAAAAGAAGAGGAAACAAACTGCAGGTGATTCTTGAGGTGCCATCTAGTCCATGATCTACTTGCTGCCACAGAGCAGGGCAGCTGGAGCAGCAAACAGAGCAGGTGGCTGTTCCCTGGGGGAAGCACAGGGTGCTGGGATGTGCAGGAGCTCTTTCCAGTGGCGCTCCTGCAGCTCTGCCATGTGGCTGTGCCTGGACACCCAGAGTTTGTGGAGGAAGCACAGGGAGCAGTCTGAGCCATGGATTTCCCCCTGGAGTCACAGCCATGGAGGGGACAGTGCTGCACCCTGGAACCAGGCTTGGATTTATGAGCTGGCATGAACATGTGGGCTCCTGGATGCAGGAGCTCCTTCCCCAGAGGGGTGTGGTACCTGGGTACCTGCCTGTGTGGGGACATGGCTCACCTGGACACCGTAAGGACAGTAGAAATTATTCATCCCCAGCATCCTCCTAATCCACAGCAAACTATTCCTGCTTGTGCTCCTTCAGGAGCCCCCACCAACCTGATCATCCTTAATCTTGTGTTATTTTCCAGATCATCAGTTTGATTTCTCAGTACTCTACAGTCCTTACTGTTCCTGGGAATCTGGGCCTCCATCAATTATCTCTGCCTTTCCAGGCTGTAGCAACCTTGAACCACAGTTTCCATCCTATTTTTGTAACTCAGTCTGCTTATTAGAGGAGTCCTCCAGAAATAACTGTGCAGTTCTTACCAAAACATCCCAAACTTTTCTCAGTAAATAATAACTTCATCTCTTGAGGGCTCTCCTCCTCCATTTTTTCACTTCTCCCCCTGGGGTTTGGGAGTGAAATACCTTCCCTTTAACTCAATTCATGTGTGTAGCAGTACATGTGTGTCACAGGGTGTCAGACCCCCTTTAACCATGTTAATTGTGATGCTGAGCATCTGCTGCCAAAGGCTGGTGGCCAACAATGGCATTGATCAGACAGTCACTCTGCCTCCATCAGCAAGCATTAGCATATCCCCTTTGCTTTGTTTGATTTGGAACTGGTTCCACAGAGTTGGAATCCAGATAATGTCATTAATCTCCACAGTCTCAATGTGGGTTTACTGAGGGCAGAGGACCCCAAAAAGCAGAGCCCTGCTGTTGTCAGTGCTCTGTTCTCCCAGGACACCTTTCCTACTGGAAGTTCAGATTTTCCTCTGGTCAAAATGAGATTGGGAAGTGGCCTTTGTATCTTTTGGGGGGGCTGTTCTGAGTTACTACATCAAATTAATGCATGAAGTGGCTCCAGGAGTGTCTGAAGTGACAGCCTTCCCCCTGCTGATACCATGGGGGCTGAGTTGTGAGTTAACAGCCCAAGGTTAACTCCAAAACTTCTGCACTTCCCTTGCAAACTCTGTCCAAGAAAAGCTTTTCTTTGGAAAGTAAACTGAAAAAAACCCCTGTCCTCTGTTTTTCATGAGTTGTGAATTGTGCTCTTGTTTAAGCTGATTATTTTATTTATTCCAATAATCTTCTCTTCCAGAATAAAGGAAAATTAATTGTCTTCCTATTTCCATAATGGTTTGCCCTTCAGACAGTTGCCAGGCAAAGTGCTTAAAACCTGAAATGAAAAGATGGGGAATGTTTAAAATCATTGAGCTACTGTAGGAACATGTTTGTGTTTAATAGGGTGGTATCACACAGTCCCAGAGTGGTGTTTGCTCTGGGTTCTGTAGGATTATGAGGGGGGTTTTTTGGCTTCTGCATCTGAGAACAGGGTCAAGGCTGCTGTGGCAGATAGTGCAAGGCTGAGGTGGATTTTGCCAGCAAGATGGGCTGCCTGCAGCTCAAGCCCTGAAATGATCTGGCTTTAATTGGGAGTGTTGTCCTTGGGCTTCTTGTGTTTGTTTGCAGGGACAGTGCCTGGACATGGACAAGACTTCCCTTCTCACAGATGTGATGGGACAAGATTTTTCCCTGCAGGAGCTTTTCCTTGACACCTACCTGGCTCCTGGCTATTTTTAACTCTGTCTAGCTAAAGGAAAAATACCTGATTAATTTGGGAAAAAGCTGGAATGTTTCCTTAAAAGGCTTCAAAGGGATGCAACATTCAGTGAGGAGTCTCAGAGCTAAGTGAGTGCTTTGGTTGAGGGAGGAGTTTTGTGTTTTTTCAGCCAACATGTTTATTTTTCGTGCTGGGGCTGCTCTGGTGGGGCTGATGTGGCAGCAATGGCACAGCTCCAGGTCTAGGCCAGTGTCAGGGCTTTGTTTTCCAGGTTTATCCCAACAGGCATTGGGAGCTGGGGATGGTTGTGCTTCCAGTGGAGTTTACACTGAGGGTGGGTGAAGGGAGAAGGCAGAGGGTGGTAAAAACAAATCTTGTGTACCCAGTGCGGTTTGTTTGTGTGTACCCCAAAAGTGTTGCCCATCCAGATGTGGGCTCCCAGGCACAGGGACAGCAGAGTGGAGCTCATCTCCACTGTGTTTAGGGAAAAGATGATGCCACCAGACCTGGATGTGGCCAGGAAGGAGCCACATTCCTCATCTGGCAGCACGGGCACAGTTTCCCTGCTGTGTTTCCACACGAGAAGCCACATGGCAATAAACTCCTCATATCTGTCCTGTGTTTCCCTCTTCCTCTGTGTGAAATTGCTCCAAAGGAGCAGAGTGTAATCCATCAGGGGAGAGAGAAGGGCAGGAGTTAATTCATTTTCATGATCTTTCCATAGCACTTAGTGCAGCTCGTAGTAATTTGTCGTCCTTGGCTGCCGCCTTAATCCCATAAGGGACCCACTGGGAGAAGGTTGGGCACAAAGGACCCGTGGCCCCTGGGTATTTCCATTAGCTGAGGAGCACATGAGGTCATCTGTTGCATTTCCAGCCAGAGTTTTGAGCTGCCACCTCAAGCAGGAGAACAACAGGGGTGTCTCAACACCCCCCAGCTCCAGGAGACCTCCGTGCCCAGGTGAGACAGCCCTGATGTCCCTTGGCACAGGGGAGGGAGGGAGGCTGCTCTGCTTAGAGTGAGCTTAGGGAATATAAAACCATCCTCAGGTCTCACCTGCTCTGCTCTGCATACAGCAATCTTTTGTTTTCCTTTAAACATCATAAACCCAGCAGGGGAATTCATTAACACGAGTCCCCACTGACTTTGATTTTGCCTAACATTGATTTCAAATCACTCTCCCTCCCCTTAATGGGAGAGATCTCTCCTTGCTTCCCATTCAGACATCCTGGGAAGGCCTAGGTGTAGGCTGCAGCATAAACCTGCCCAGTTTGGTTCATTCTGTAGCTGCTGAGTTGCTGTTTCTCCCTGTCGGTGCTCTTGGCTCGTGCATGACATGGGAGAAGTTACCCCAGGTGAGAACACCCATGTCACCAACTCCTGTCTGTCAAAAGCTCCTGCTGACTTCAGTATTCCAGGCTGAGTCTCCCAACTCACAGATGGAGCTGCTTTTCCAGCTAACACACACCCTGCAGTTCAGTGAGGGAGGTGGAGGTGCTCTGATGTGCAGCAGTTCTGCTCCGTAGGCAGCGCCAGCTCCGTGTGCACCTGCTGGGGAGGGAGGTCTGACTTTACCAGTCACTCACTGGGGTGTAAAATAGCTCTGTGCTTGTTTTCATGGCTGCCAGAAGGACTTTTGAAATGGTAAAGTTGTGCAATTGTGGCAGGGAACATCAGAGGCCAGAGCTGGGCAAGGGGAGGAGCTGCCCCTTCCTGTGGCACAACCAGCACTGGAAAACTGGGCATTCATGGCTGTGTTTTTGCAAGGCACCTTCCTCATGCTCCAGGTATTCCATGTGCCAGGCAGTGACCTTCAGGGCTCTTTGGAATGACAGGAGTTCTGTTGGGGCAGCCTTTGCTCCTGCTCTTTGGTGGCTCTGTGCAGCAGGAGCTGTGTTTGCCCCTGGGGGCTGTCACTTCTCCCAGGGGACAATGTGGCTTTCAAAAATTACTAACGTTTTTCTGCTCATCATCACTGTACTGATAATCTTTGCTCTTTGTCTCCTGCGCCATGAGGGAGTTTTTGCCCTTTCTGGATCTCACCCTGATGCCAGACTGGTGCTGGAACCAGTTGTGTGGTGGGCTGCATGATCTGTGGCTGTGCAGGGAGGGAAGGAACTGGTCCCCGGCAGAGCTGGGACCTTTGCTTTGGCCAAGGACACCCAGCCTTCCATTCTCTGTGTGCCCTGTCTAGCTGAAGGAAGTGAAGTTCATCATATTTGAGTGTTTTGAAACCCTGGAACAGGCTGCCTGGGGCAGTGGTGGAGTCACCATCACTGGAAGAGTTCAAAAAACGTGTGGATGTGGCACTTGGGGACATGATTTAATGGTGAACATGGTGGTGGTTGGACGTGATGATCTCAGAGGTCTTTTGAACCTTAATGGTTCGTGATTCTATGATTTTTCTCTTGGTCCTGTGGTCAGGTTTGATTATTGCACAGCATCACCAGCCCTTCTTCCTCTCCCCTCCCAGCACAGGAGGTGGATTGAGGGGACTGACAGATCTCCATCATGAATGAGGAGGCTGTGAATGAATGTCAGGATCACTCTGTGTTCTGCTCTTTCATCCTCTGGAGCACATGGAAAAATCACAGAATCCCAGGATGTGTTGGAAAGAACCTTAAAACCCATCTCATTCCACTCCCTGCCATGGGCAAGGACACTCCTCTATCCCAGGTTGCTCCAAGCCCTGTCCAATCTGGCCTTGGACACTCCCAGGGATGGGGCAGCCACAGCTTCTCTGGGCACCCTGTGCCAGGGCCTGCCCACCCTCACAAGGAAGGGTTCCTTCCCAGTATCCCACCTAGCCCTGCCCTCTGGCAGTGGGAAGTCATTCCCTGTGTCCTGTCTCTCCATGCTCTGGTGCCCAGGCTGAGGAGCAGGTGCTGGTTGATGCTTCCCTGCCTGAGCAGCTCCCTCAGGAAACCCCCTCACAGTCCTGCCTTGTGGTGGGAACAACTTGTTTCCACTGTCCATGGAGTAGCCTGATCTGGCTGGTTCTTCCCTTGGGCACCTCCACTGGTGTCCTGGGGTGGCAGCTCCAAAGGCATGGAATTCTAGAGTCATAGAATGGATTGGGTTGGAAAAGACCTCCGAGATCATCAAGTCCAACCCTTGGGCCAACTCCACTCCCTTTACCAGATCATGGCACTCAGTGCCACGGCCAAGCTCAGCTGAAAAACCTCCAGGGATGGGGAATCCACCCCCTCTCTGGGCAGCCCATTCCAATCCCTCAGCACTCTCTCTGCAAAGAAGTTTTTTCTGCTCTCCAACTTCAATTTCCCCTGGCAGAGCTTGAGCCCCCCGTGCCCCCTTGTCCTATTGCTGAGTGCCTGGGAGAAGAGACCAACCCCCACCTGGCCACAACTTCCCTTCAGATCTGGAGATCCTGTGCTGATCTTCAGGTGGAAAGAGGAGTGTTCTCAGTGCCCTCTGTGTGGAAAATTCAGCTTTTCCTGCTGAGTTCTGTCAGATCAAGAGCACTGTTTGCTCTGGGTGTTGTGTTGTGCCTCTGGGTGCTTTGCACCTGGAATGTCACAGCTCTCAGCACACGTGGCAAAGAGAAAATCTGAGCCATCTGTGAGCTCTGGGGGTGGGGAGGGAGGGGAGGAGCAGCTTCCAGAGCTCTGGTTAAAAATCAAACTGCGGGGTTGTGAGGGATGGCTGAGCCATGGCTGCCTGGCCCTGTTTGCTTTTCCTTGGGATTTGGGAAGTCACACAAGGCCTGGATGCTGCAGGAGTAGATGAACCCAGAAATTTGTGACATTTGTTATTGAGTTTTGGTGTGGAAAGAGAACTGGAGTAATACATATACATAGATATTTTATATACGTATGTATATTTATGCAAGTGTGTGTGTGCTTATGGATTTCATACATCAAGTTGACTGAACAATTTTTCCTCTTTCCAAGTCACTGCTGCATTTTGAAGAGGTGGAAGAGTTGCAGGGATGGTTTTTGGGTCTTTTTGAGGTTCCCAAGGCTCAAAATAATAATAATAATAATAAAAAAATTAGATTTGGGGCAACCCCACCACCAAACCCCTCCCCAAACAAACCAATCCTTATCACATTTCCAATCTTCCATCTCCCCCCCCAGTTCCAAATGTGCTTTTAAAAGAGTTACAAATGGTTGTTGGCATAGAAACTGCAGGCTGGGAGGGAAGCATGCAAATATGAAAGGAGCCATTCTGCTGAGCAGCATGGCCTGGGCTGACTGAGATCTTTGATGAGGCAAAGAAAATTGTCCAGATGTTGCTTGAATGATAATGGCACCAAATATTTCGGGTTTTCAATTTGCACATAAATCCAAGAAAGCTTGAAATGTAGGGAATGCAGCTCCGTTACCAGAGAGTTTCCTTTCCCTAGGAAAGAATTTGTAGGCCAAAAATATTGCTAAAATGTGTTTGGCTCCGAGTAGTGCCAATTCCTCATTAAAACATGTGGATATTTCTGTGGTTTAATCTGTTAGAAATGCATTCAGGATCCAGTTATGTTAAATTAAGCAACAATATTGGCCTGGATGTTGTTTGAAATATTAAATGTGGCAGTCGGAACACCAAGCAAAATGTTTGCACATTTTAATCGCTCCATGAGCAATTTTTTTGTGTTTTATTCCAAGGAAATGATCAGGAACACTTAAAAGCTGTCTCAAACCTCGTTGAGCCACTTTTTCCCTGTGCCAGGCTCTGGGAGTGGCACAGCATTCCAGAGGCAGGGAATGCCAGGAGGATGCTGCTGGCTTTGAGCAGCGTTTGTTCATGGTGTGAAGCTCATGGATACACCAGTGTAGGCCTCCAAAAATCCTTCCTTGGAATCTGAGGGATGGAATCTGATGTGGCCAGAGGGATGTGTCACACCAGACTTGCCTTAAGAGGTTTTTCCTGCTGATGCTTCTCTCTCTGTTGGGCTTTCCTACAGATTTCCTGGGACAAAACACCTCTGAACTTCCCAGGCACTGGGTTGTCTCCTGGTTGATTTATCCCTGGGCTGGGGGCTGTGGTGGGAGGGCTCCTTTTCCAGCAGGTAAGGCCATGGATTGCAATCCCTCTTTGGTTTGCTGACTAACTCTTTATTATTCTATTTTTCATAGAATCACAGAATCCTAGAATGGATTGGGTTGGAAAAGACCTCCGAGATTATCAAGTCCAACCCTTGGGCCANTCAGGGGCCCACAACTCAACACAACACTCAAGGTGTGGCCTCCCCAAGGCAGAGGCCAGGGGAAGGCTCACTGCCCTGGGCCTGCTGGCCACGCTACTTTGGATCCAGGCCAGGAGCCCATTGGCCTTCTTGGCCACCTGGGCACACTCTTGGCTCCTCTTGAGCTTCCTGTCCCTCAGTCCCCCCAGGTCCCTTTCTGCCTGGCTGCTCTCCAGCCACTCTGTGCCCAGCCTGGAGCGCTGCAGGGCTTGGGGTGGCCAAAGGGCAGGACCTGCACGTGGCCTTATTTTCCCCAGGTTTGTTCACTGTCTCATGGTAGGGCAGATCCCTTTCCTTCTGCTTTAATGCAGCTTTGCCAAGGAAGGGCTTCCCTGCTGGGAATGTTGGATGGGTGGCACAGGGAGCAGGGAACTCTGCTCTGCCTTGGGACACCTTCATAATATATATAGAAAACATATTTTACAGGGGATTCTACAGGGATGTAGAAGATATCCCTGTGGGCAGATTTGTTAACGAGGTGAGCTTTGAATGTGGACACGTTGCAAAAGGGGTTCTACACCAGAGCCTTGTTGGTTGGGTGAGGTTAGAAATGAGCAGGTTTTCTCAAGTCTTTGGGGTTGGGGCTCTCTGGATTGCACAGCAGCTTGTGTAGTGTCAAAACAAGCACAGAGCAGGATGGTTTTATCAGTACCTGTTTGTAGCACTCACACCTCTTTGTTGTCAGACACTGTAGAATCTCAAAACGCAACCAGGTTTGAGTTCCTTTTTTTTTCTCTTCCTATTTAGTATGAAGTGCATACTTTTCTGTGGGAGATTTTGGCACCTTTAAAAAAAACCCCAAACAACCCAAACCCTGAAGCTTCAGTGCAATTTTCTTTATTATTTTAATGGAAAGAATAACTGTATGATGCTAAATGGGGCCTGTTAGTGATTCATGAGGGAAGAAAGCAAGTGAAAGGAGAAGGTACAGTGGAATGGAGGGCATTGATGGAAAATCCTCTGCAAAGCCAAGGGGCACATTGGGGAGGGCAGGCAAAGGTGCAGAGTTTGGAGGGGAAATCTGGTGAGGAGGGAGCTGGGGGGGCTCAGCCTGGACAAAAGGAGGCTCAGGGGGGACCTTCTGCCTCTCTGCAACTCCTTGCCAGGAGAAGGGAGTCAGGACAAGAGGAAACAGCCTCAGGCTGTGGCAGAAGTTCAGGTTGGGCATCAGGGAAAATTTCTTCATGGAAAGGGCTGTCCAGCCCTGGCACAGCTGCCCAGGGCAGTGGGAGAGTCTCCATCTCTGGAAGGGTTTAAAAGCCATGTAGATGTGGCATCTGGGGACATGGGTCTGGTGGCCTTGGCAGTGCTGGGGGATGGTTGGAGTGGATGATCTCAGAGGGCTTTTCCAACCTAAATGACTCCATGAATTTTGGGGGGTTTGATGAAGGAGTAAAGCTGTTTTTTTAAAGGGGGGACAGCCAGGTCCCCAGTGGGCTGTGGTGTGTGAGGGGAGGCTTCAGTGCCAGCAGATATTTCACCCACCAGTTTTACTCTTATTTTTTTACTGCAAAGAGATGTTTCTCTTCATTGTTGGGTTGGGTTCACATTTATGCTGCATTAATACTTGTTGAACAGTTCACCCTATATGTAGGATAGGGGAAAAATCCACCCTGGAAGGTGTTCACACCAACATCAGGAAAGGGGAATATCAAAAATACTACAGTGATGCTGCAGTGCCTGAGGGATCTTCCCTTTATATCCACCTGGGCTAATGTCATTATCGTGGGCTGAGTGGTGTTTCCCTCTCCTACTCTTAAAGGATGAAAAAAAGCCATGGAGAAATTCTCCTGCTAGGATGGGAATATCAAATGCTTGTGCTCAAGGCTTCAAAGCATTTGTGTTTGCATCAGGTGTCTGCTGATCCCTCACACGTGATCAGGGGAGGAGAAGGCAGGGCAGTGTCCCAGGGCTGGCTGAGAATGTCCCTGTCTGGCAGCCTCAGGACCTTACTTGGGATCTGTCCCCTTTGGGTGGAAGAGGAACAGGGCAGGGTGCATATCCTGGGAGAAGATTCCAAAGGCTTTGCGTTCCTCTCTGGTTTTCCTTTGAAGCAATGTGTCAGCCTAAAGGACATGTTAATTTGCAGCAATGTTCTGATGGGGGCTGTTCTGGAGGATGCTCAGCACCAACCCCTGACCATGCCTGGAGCTCCAGGGGCTCTCCCAGAGCTGCAGCTCCCCCAGCCTGGGCGGCACTGAAGGAGCTGGGTGGTGTTTGCCGGGTCTGCAGCAGCTCTGGGCTCCACTCAGCCATCTGGGAAGGACAATCCTGCAGCCTGTGCCCTGGTGATGCTCTGCAGCACCTTCCCTGCCCTGGCAGGGCCTGGCTGTGCATCATCAGCTGCTGCCTGGCAGGGAATCCTGGAAATCTTTTTTGGAGGGCCACATTGTGCCCCTCTGGCTGTTTCTCCTTGGCTTGTGCATGAGAACAAAGCTGCAGTTCCATTCCCCAAGTGCAGCAGGAGTCGTGGTTGAAGCTCCAGGTCTGGGTTTGGGGACAGTGCCAGGGATGGGTTTGAGGACAGTGCCAGGGATGATCCAGCTGTTAATAAACCTCATGTGAAACTCCAGAGCTTTCAGTACCAAGCAAATGTCTTACAAAACTGCTGGGGGAGGCAAAGCTGACTCCAACAGTGCTTGAGTTTGTTCAGCTGAAGCTCAAGAGTGATCAAGGCTGGCATTTGGCTTCCTGTTGCAGAAATAAAATACTCAGGGTTTATTTTTTCCCCTATTGCATGTCTACTTTTATTTTACTTTATTTTTGGTATTATCCCCGAACCAGAACCAGCCCCCTCTGGTTGTTTTTTCTCTGGGCTGAGGCTGCATGAGAGCAGAGGAGAAGCTTCCAAAGGTCCATCATGCTTTTTGATGCATGTTTGGATTCAGGAGATTGGCACCAGGAGGGAGAGTCTGGAGCACTGAAAGGGTGAAGCATTTTCCTGTTCCTTGTAAAATAAAAACGGTGCAAATGGTCTTTTTTCAGGGTGCAGAACTTCTCCATGGTCGAATCCTGGAGAATCCTTTGCTTTGCTTCCCAAACAGATTTTAGTTGCTGTGGCCAAGAGTGGGCAGAGGAGGAGAGAGGCTGCTGGGCAGATGATCTGCAAGGTTCATCTTTCCCCATTCTATGGCTCGTGGCTCTGAGAGCTGGTTGTTATTGCAGCATTTTGTGGTTTGTTTGGTTTCTTTTTCTTCCAGTGTTTCACTGTATTTTGAGTCCTTCAGTTGAAATGTTAACAAAATGAAGCTCTGTGTCTCCTTTGAGGCAAGTGAATGGATGTTACACAGAGGGGTGGGAAGTGGGGAGAACTGGGGGAAGTTATTTTTGAAACAGTGGTTTGATTTTTGATGTGAAACCAGAGCTTAATTTTCAAGTGTACTGACCAATTGCATCTTGTTGGAGTGTCTGTACCCTATAGATATTCTCCTAGAAAAATGGCCTGGGGCTGTGCCAGGGCAGGGTGAAGTTGGATCTCAGGAAAAGGCTCTTCCCCCAGAGGGTGGTGGGCACTGACCAGGCTCCCCAGGGCAGTGGGCACAGCCCCAAGGCTGCCAGAGCTCCAGGAGGGTTTGGATGATGCTCTGGGGCACAGGGTGGGATTGTTGGGGTGTCTGTGCAGGGCCAGGGGTTGGACTGGATGGTCCTTGTGGGTCCCTTTCAACTCAGGGTATTCTAAAAGTAGGTTTGAAAACCTCTGTCTGAATTGGCCACCCAAAATCAGTGCGTGACTCTTGATTTGAAATGTATTTTTTTGTTTCAGAGCGTTGGTGTGGGGAGGCATCAGAATGAGCTCAGCAGCCTTAACCTTGAGCTCTGTGTACTGTCCTCATGTCTGTCCTCTGGAATACAGCAAGGCTTTAGCAATGTAGCTCTGGGAACCCAAGCACAGAGATGGTTTAATGCCTTGGGCATTACAATAAATCTCATGTCTGTCATCCCAGAGTCAAACCCGAGTTCAGATGTCTCCAGACATCCTTGTGGCTCACATCATCTCTTGGCTCATTGTTCCTCCCATACCTGCAATAGTTAAATTTGGTAGGAAGTGGTGTCATCTCCCTCTGTTTTGGTGTTTCCTTGTGTTTGAGCCAATCTTTCCAGCCCAGCCTTTGCCAGGTCTTCGATGCATCTGCACTGAAACCCCATAACGGAGCTCGTGCCCTCGCCCTGGGGCTTTGTCTTGCAGCCCAGTTATCTGACTAAACATTTCTAAGGAACTTCTCTGAATTTATTGCTCCTGTTGGTGGATTCCAACGTGTCTGACTCCACTTACGGGTCTGGCCTGTGTCCTGGTGTCACAGATTCACCCACGTGGCATCCACCCTCTTTGAAACTCAGCAAGGGGCATAAAGGGCTCCTTAGTGATTGCAAGGTCACTGTTCTGCATAAATCCTCTCTCCTCCCCTCCAAAAAGATGTTTGTTACAGGGAATATTAGAGGGAGAAAACACTGATTTGTTTGTTATGTGCATGAGGTTTTCTGGTTGTTTCTAAACAATGGAGATGGGATTTTTTTCAAGGAAGGTTGAAGTGCTCAAACTTCACAGAAATTCAAATTTGACTCATCCATAATGGGCTGTCCCAAGACATTCCTTGCTGGCCCGGCTTGGCCAGCCAAGGCTATCAGTAGGAGAACATGATTTCACATCTAGTTCTCCTGTATCATGTTCCTCTCCTCCCTACATTTGTGCAGGAACACTCCAGAAATTTTTGACAGTCAATTGTCCAAGCCTTGATGTTCCCAAAAGTGGATACATTAATATTGCCTACGATTCCCACCTCTAATTATAAATTGCTTTATAAGTCCTAATTATTTTTATTTATTTAATAAAATCACCATGTGTCTACCTGGTTCTTTGTAACCTGGTGATGTTTAGATGCTTTTTTCAATATATGCTCTGCTTTTTACCAGGAAGAACTAGATGATTTTCATAGAATCCTAGAATGGATTGGGTTGGAAAAGCCCTCCGAGATCATCAAGTCCAACCCTTGGGCCAACTCCAGTCCCNTGCTCCACTCCCTTCTCCAGCCTTGGTCTTCTCCCAGAACTCATTCAGGAGTCTCCAAGACTCCTTAAGACCATTGGTGAGAATAAAATGAAGTAATTACAACAATTGGCAAAGGGTGCCCATTGTTGGTAGCCTGGGGGGTTTGCTTCCAGGATTGCCTGACAGCAGCAGGAATGGAACTCTGAGCTTGTGAAGGGAAGTTCTGGCCAGGTGGGGGTTGGTCTCTTCTCCCAGGCACTCAGCAATAGGACAAGGGGGCACGGGGGGCTCAAGCTCTGCCAGGGGAAATTCAAGTTGGAGAGCAGAAAAAACTTCTTTGCAGAGAGAGTGCTGAGGGATTGGAATGGGCTGCCCAGAGAGGGGGTGGATTCCCCATCCCTGGAGGGTTTTCAAGTGAGCTTGGCCGTGGCACTGAGTGCCATGATCTGGTAAAGGGACTGGAGTTGGCCCAAGGGTTGGACTTGATGATCTCGGAGGTCTTTTCCAACCCAGTCCATTCTATGATTCTAGTGGTGCTGAGTGCTGCTCAGCCATGCTGGAAAATCAACATACTAAAAAGAATTCAAGCTTAAGGGTGAGACCCTGTGGGGGTTCTGCTGGACTTTTGTAGGCTTTGGGGGTTTTTTTGGTGCTTTTTGTTTACAGATTGCCCTCCAGGAGATTGGTCCTACTGTGAGCACGTGGAAGAGGAGAACAAGGCTGCTCTGTCAGGAGAGTGGCACTGGCAGGCTGGGAACCTCTTTGGAATATCTGGTGTGTTGGATACACAGTGCAAGGCCTGACTGTGAGCTGTGAAGCATCCAAAGTTCACAGCAGGTTTAGTGCTGGACTCTGTCTCCAGAAATGACTGGGATTCTCCAGGGGCAGGGAATCAATGGGGCATGTGGAGGAAGGAAGTTTTTCTTGCTCCTGTCACCTTCTGTTTGTGCAGCTCCCTTGGATTTTTCTGATCCAGTGGACTTGATGATCTTGGAGGTCTTTTCCAACCCAGTCTATTCTATGATTCTATAAACAGGACCAGGAGAAGTCTGAGGCTCTGCTGCCTTGGAGACCCTTCTCAGGGAGGGATGACACCCCAGCCTCAGCCTGGGAATGACCTCTGTGCTGAGGGCATGTTTGAGGAGCCATAATTTGATGTGCTGCTCTCCTGAGTGTCAGTTTTATGCCATATCTGACAGGTCTGTGAAAGGTGCTGAGCTCTCGTAATTCCTGACAGAGGCCCCGGAGGAGGGAGGCACCAATTCCCTTTGCAAAGGAGCCCCTGGATAACTCAGCTCTGACACTGTGGCCCTCCCTCCTCTCTCCTGCCCTCACAGAGGGGTTGTGTGTCATCACCACGGGATTTACTGCCTTCAAAGGGAGGATGTGATGGGAGCAGGTCTGGGAGAAGAGTTATGGCTGCCCAGAAATCCACCTTCCCACTTCCCTCCCGTGTGTCTCGGTGGGAAAAAGTTGGGATTAAAACTGGCAAAACACACCTACAAGATGTTACCACTTTGTGTTTTGTTAAGCTTGTGTTTACTCTTCAAGCCTGTGTTAGAAGCAGGTGCCTCTGAGCTGTGCTGGTGTGTCCTTTGGAGGGATGTGGTGGGAGCAGGACAGGATTTCCCTCTTAGATTGCTCCTCCACTGGAACCACCACTGTGTGTAGCTCAGGGTAAGCAAATCACTCTGGCTTTGCTGGTTTTTTTTCTACCTGTCCACAAGGAAACAATATAAATGCCATGCCTCGAGTGTGTGTATCCATTGAGGGAAAACAGAGTCTTTAAATAGTGATGAACTGTGGTTTTCCCTTAGTGCAGCAAACCAATGGTTCATTAGTGCAATACATTAATAATTCTCCTATGAAGCCTTTTGGTAAGCGAATCTGCTTTAATTCCTTTGTATCAGCAAGAGCTGCAGGTATGGATGTCTTGGTTACATAAAATCAAGAAAAGGAAGAAAGCAATGCTTGCAAATTGGCCTTTGTTTCCAAGGAAACAAATTTGACATGCTTGAGCTGTGCGAGTTGCAAACACCACTCCATTCAGCAGACATGCCTCGGGATTTGATGGTCTGCATATTATTTTTAAACTACCTCCAATTTAAAGGCGAGGGAGAGGATGGGAATAGAATTTGTTGGCAGGGTTTATCAATCTGTGCTTAATGAAAGAGCTGGGCGGGAGCTGGGATTGCCCAGCGTGGCGTGGAGGGAATTCATCCTGATGGAGGACCCCGGGAAGGGGCAGCCTGGGGCCAACCAGCCCCTTCAGTGACATCCTTCAGCAGGAGGAGAGGTCTGAGGGGAGCTCTGGGCTGAATTAATATGGTTTATCCTGGGTCACTTTACCAAATGTGTTGTGCTCTAGAAATATTTGAGCTTGGCTGCCAGGCTGCCTGGAGCTCCAGAGGCAGCTGGGAACACACTCCCAAAGCATTTGCTAAAAAGCTGTGGCTTGGTGGTGAGGACTGGGCTGAATTTATCAGGGCAGGGACGAGAGAACAACGTCAGGAGTTGTTTGGGTTGTGCATCTGGCACAGATGTGCTGGGGCCTGATGAAAATCTGGGCTTTAACTTGGCTTGAGGCTCGTTGTGTTGTTGTGATTCCCTTGGGAGTTTAGGTCACGAAAGGAGTTGGTTTGGGGTTCATCTGCCACCCTAATTTTTTTTATCTTTTTTTTTCTGAAAGGTTGTGTTGATAAATTAACTTGTTGTATTTTTAAAGCATTTTTAAACTCCAGCACTGGAGCAGACACTGCATGTGCATGGCAGAGGAGGGCACAGGAAGCGAAATCACTCAGCAGAGCACACACAATTCACGGATTTGAACATCCAGAGTTGCTTTTGGCCTGGGCCCAACATGAGGAACAGGATATATACATTCCAACTTTGTTGGGATTAAATAACCATATTTTTGCCCTGGTGAAACTGAACTGCTTCACCAACTATCTTTGTTTTCTGGAGCAGTTCAGAGTGCTGGGAGGGATCTGTAGGGGACAAGCAAAGGATATTTTGGGAAATACAAAGTTTTAAGGACTAGTCAAGCTCCACGTGCAGGTCACTCACAGTGTACAGGGCTGTTGTGTGTCTTTGCATCTTTTGTTTGGAAAACTGGAAAGGATTAGGAAAAAAACCTCTTAATTCTTCTATGAAACATCGAGGAGACAAGGTATCGATGGAGGAATTTCAGGGCTGAGGAGTGAACAACAAACCTCTTAAAATTCAGGTCCTTGGGAAAACATAGCGTGGAGTGTGTTACATTGCAGTCTCTTTCCCCCTCTTTCTGTTTGACCTTCTTGCAAATAGAGTTAAAATAACCTTCAAGGAGATCAGGGTAGGCTGGGATAGGTTTAGCTTTAAGATGGCTGGGAAGCCCTATTTGCATTGCCAGCTAAAAGCCTCGGTTGAAGCCCCGTTGGGGTTAAAAAAAATTATATTAATGACATTTCATGAAAATATTGTCATTTATGGAAGGCCCAGAGTGACAAATCGTCTGGTTTGGGTGTCACTGGGAAAGGCTCCTTTAGCACAAGGCTTGCCTGAGCCAGGATTTGCCTTGCTTTTGTTCTAAACCGAGATGCTTGCAGCCTGAAAACGCCTGCAATCCTGGCAGCCAGAGCTTCACCTCCTTGACAGAGGATGGGAAGAGGAAGGTTGGCCGGATTGGGATGAATCCCGCACCATTTGTATTTTTTTTTTAATTTTTTTTTTCTGCTTGCTAATGACACTTCCTTATGCTTACATTTCATTAAAGCTCTGAAATGGCTGAAGATCAGCCCGCACTGAGCATGCTCCGGGGTGGAGGCTGCACCCATGGAGTGAGATGGATTTGTGGCTGGAGCAGGGATAGGCCTGGAGTCAGGACCTGGAGGCAGCCGGGATGCAGGTAGGGCACATCCAGCTGGTGCCTTGCTGTGCCCTCAGGCTGGGGCAGCAAGAACTGTTGGAATGGATTCAAAAGCAGCGCAGTCAAACCACTGACACGAGTGGCTTCAAACGCTCCCTGCGGCTCCGCGGGGAGGGCTCTGCAGGGCTGACCTTTGCTGGCTGCCAGGAAACAGGGGACCTGGGCAATGTCAGGGTGGTGACACGAGGTGACAGCAGGCAGGGCTGTGCCTTCACGTGGGAAGCCATGTGAGCCCCTCTCCGTTGTGGGCTGTGCTAATTGTTATTAATTGGAGGCCTTGCAGGGCTCGGACCTGTCCCGCAGTTTGGATCTAGATCTGTCTGGGATGGTGGGAGGGTGAAAGAATGTCAAGCTCAAACTCCCTTTTTCAGGCTTATTTTGCATTCCAGTCATGGCAAACAAACCTTGCCACATCAGGTCCTCCAAACTGGCAAAGGAGAGGAGGGAATTTGTGTGTTGATTCCTTTGGCTGAGCAATTTTCTGTGCTTCTTGCAGGGGTTTGATGTGTTGGCAAGTGGGTTTGGGGGAAGGCAGGGGGCTTTGAGTTGTGCTCTTTTGGGCTCTTGGATTTCACTTGGACTTTGCCAGCTTTTTACAAGGAATGTATAAGCACCAGCAGGTTTGTGCTGCACCAGCTGATGGACTCCAGTTGTCATACCAGCTCTCTGCGTGGGGAAGTGCCAATAACCCATTGACATTGGCTCTGGGTATTAGTGCTGGTGAGGTGTAGGGCAGCTCTGCCTTGGTGTGGGGCAGGGGGCACATTGGCCACGAGCCCCTGCACATGGCAGGTGTGTTTGGGGGGCCCAACCCTGTGTTGGCCTGGCTGGAGGGGAAGGTAAGGTGAGGGGTTTGCTTTCCTTGGGGCTTTGGCAATGCTTGGGTGTTCCAGGGTTGTTGTGTTTGATTTATGAACAGAAATCTCTGTGATCACAGCCTGTCTTTCAGGTAGATCAACTCTTCCTTCGGGGCAACTCTGGCTGCTTTTCACTGTGTAATTCAGGGGGTGACTGGCAAAGATTTGATTTTATTGCTCTGTCCCATTCTGCATGAAGAGTCACTTCATTACCTAAAGTAACTTGCCTGTTTATTGCCTGGTTCCATCTTTCTTGTGTACCCAGAGCTTCCTTGGTGCTTTTGTCAGCCCTGTGCTGAGCTGGTGACCAGTTTGCTTACTGGGCTTGCTTGTATGATGCCTGCAGAAAATCCTGCTGGCCAGACAGAACTTCTCTTGCTCCTTAATGGTCGCTGAGTTATTTATAGCTGGATGAATGCACAAAGGAAAGCATTTATGGAAAACAAACAGCATTGTGACTGTACACCAAGAGGGGAAAGGGTTTGATTTTCTTTGGCTGAGATGGGGGTTGTGCTTGTGGGTTTTCAGGTGGCTTTTTCTCCTCGTGTGACTCTGGTGCTGAGCTGATCTCAGCCCTAAGTTTTCAAGCATGGTCAGGCTCCCTTGATGAGGAAATTTGGCTTAAACGGTTTCAGATGCTGGAAACCCACTGGTGTGCTAATTTCCTATTGTGCTGTGTGAAGGTGTAAGGGAGCCTTAAAGACCCACTGCCACCTTATGGCAGTTGCTGAGAAGCAGCTTCTGTAGAGCCAATTCTGTACACACATCATGCTCTGTTTCTCCGCTCCTCTTTACCAGTGATATTTGCATGGAGGCAGGAGCTTTGTTTCCAAAGAGTTCATCAGTTCCTTCTGTTTCTTGTGGAAATTGGATAAAGTCAGCAGGGCTGCTCATAGAGCCATCAATGGTGATATTCCATAGGAGCTCCTGCTCTGGGGAGAGATGAAAACGCATCGGGAAGCGCCGATTCCAGTGAACAACTTGCTTATTTTCACATCAGTGCCCTAATCCTTAAAAAAAATAGGTGTGAGGTCAAAGACCAGGGCCAGGCTGAGCACGTGAGGCTCCTTGGCACCTCCATGCCCGCTGATGGCAGCAGGAGGAGCTGGAATGTGCACAGCCATTTCCCAGGGCACTGCGGGCGAGCAGGGTGGCTTGGCACTGCCATGGGGCTGGATGCCCAAGGGAAGCAGTGAAACACTGGTCTGTAGAGCAGGGAGGGTGGTGGGAGTGAGGAGCCTGCTGTGCCAGGGTGGGCTCCTGGATTTAGGACCCTTCTCCAGCAAGGCTGTGTTTGTGCAGTAGAAGCTCTTGCTACGTGATAGCTGAGAAATGGTGGTTTTAGGTTTCCAAAATAGAAGGAGCTATAAGTTAAAACTGAAGGGATTTATAATTGGGAACTGTTAGGAATACAGTATGTTCTAAATTACAGCTGTCTGGCCAATATGCTGCTAAATAAAGTTCTAGGATTGCCCTGTAAATGAAATACTCAATACAGATTCTTATCAAAACATAGCAACGTCTCCCAGAGAGCTCCCATCTCAATTGCTGCCCAATAGGACGTGGTTTTTATTTTCCTTTCCTTTCTTCCTTTTTTTCCTCCTTTTTTTTCTTTTCTTCTTGGTGTGTGTGTGATGTACTTAATGCAGCATCCCAGGGAACATTTCACATTTCCTATTAAGTAAAACCAGTTTTCAGCTGTGCTAGGGAAAAGGGGAGGAGGGGAGATGGCTTGAAAACTTTGTGGGGGGAAAACAGGTTTTGAGAGATAGGGAAAGCTATGATTCCAGAAGGGTGCATTAATGACTGCCTGCTCTTTCAAGGCCTTTACCTGAGCCAGGAGGTGGACACTGGGGCTCCCTTGGAGGATTCTGAGCACACCAGTGTGACTTGGGACATTGTGGTTGAGAAATGTGTATAATGGCTGAGGAGGGAAGGGAGTGTTTGAACAGCTTGTAGTGGAGCTGGCGAGTGGTTTATAACAGTGCAGAGACACATCAAGATTCCAGCAGAAATGCTCATCTTTTATCCAAACTCCCTTCAGCTTGTTGTGCTTTTGGAATCTCTTCTGAAGAGTCTTGAATGGAGCATCAGATCAACTGAGCAGTCAGGAAGAAGAGCCTGATGGAAATAAGGAAAACCCTCTGTATTTTGCAGAGCTAAATGTTGTTCTTCCTATAGCAAGAAACATCTCCCCTTGCCTCCCACTTGTGCTTCCTCTGCAAAGGAGCTGTGAAAATGCTGGACATAATGGTGTCACTAAGCAAAAGCCCCGAGGAACCCGATGTCCTTTGTGAAGGGAAGTTGTTGTGCTGCTGCCTCCCTCCTGGAAATGGGGGATTTCTGCAAGGGATGTTTGAGCCTTGAGTCTGAGAAAGGAAGCCAGAGTGCCATGGAGTGAAAGTACCTTGTCGTCTGTGGTCCCTGGAAGGAATGTTTGGAAAGGGGGTGTTGGGATGGCTTGTACTGGCACGGTGGGAAAACTGCTGGAGGGCACTTGGGTGAAATAAAGGGCTCAGCTTCATGGGGCATGGGCTTGTTCTCATCCAGCATCACTAGCAACACCACTGCCACTGCCAGTGTGGAGATGGGGCTGTGACTCCCTGCAAAGGAGGGGAGCTGGGGGTCCTGGCACTCCCGAGCAGGAAGCACCTCTCAAACAGCTGCTTGGGCACAGCAGTCCTGTGCATTGGAAGCTTCTCCTTAGGGATGACAGAAATCAAAGGCCTTACTGATGACCCCCCAGCCACCCCTGTGGCAGGGACTGTGCAGAGCTGCTGCTACGATGCCCAGCTGTCATTTTGCTCAAGTTGGTTGTTGAAGCATTTGCAATACCCTGCTTTGCTTTTGCTTTTTGTTTCTAAACAGTGTTTGGTGCTTTCAAGGATGGCCATGAGATGTGGAAAGCGTCTTCTGTAGCATCTGCTCTCAGTGGATCTTTAACCCCAGCACTAAAAGCATGTCTAGTGTGGCTCTGCAGTTTGGAGTGTTACCCTTCTGCCTGTGCAGGGAGGCTGTGGCTGTTCTCCATCCTTATTTTATCTCTGAAAGGGAATGTTGACTGTGGTGAATCATTGACACTGCCTTTGTTAATATCTTTGTTTCTATTTCTGGGGGTTTAATGAAAGCTTGGTAATTTCGTGCTGCAAGGAAGGGCAGCACATGAACTGTTTCAAAGCCATCTTTGGTTTGAACTGCAGGAATCTTTTGATGCTGTGGATAATAGAACATAGTCGGAGGTTGTTGCTTTTGTTTGGGGATTTTTGAAATTATCTTAAGTGAGTTACCTCTACACCTCTCAGTGACTGAGAGAAAGGCCAGGAAAATCTCATTTTGTGTATATTAAAACTTAAGATTCACGTCAAACAAGAACCCAGTGGGTGACAGAGCGATCCTTGCTTTATCCTGTCACCTCAGATACTCCTTCCTGATGAATTTCAGTCAGCTCGATTTAGCCTTGTGTGTTTTAACTGTTTAGGAGTGAAACTTCTCCAGAGTGTGGAGAGAAGAACAACGTCCTCGTAGCCGAGGCAGATCCATAGCAGCTCTTTGCTGCTTTAATTATTGCAGCTCTGCAGATGTGCCTGGAAATAGCTGCTTGGGCTGGAGGAAACGTGGCTTGTGGATGTTTCCAGCTTGGCAGAGCAGGCCATGGCTGAGGGCCTGGACTCTCCTGCCTCTGTTGGGTGCTGGGACAGGGCAAACATCATCCTTGGGCTCCTCCAAACCTCCCTATGGATTTGGATGGCCTTTCCCCTCCCTACAGTGCAGGCTGCTCCCTGCCCTCCCCAGCTCACTGTGCCACATTACACTCTGCTCCTCTTCATTTTGATTTCTCCTCTTAAAGAGAACTCTGGCTCTTAAAGAGAACGATCCTCTGTGCTCTTCTCTTCGGGAAAACTGTTTTCCCTTTGGCCAAGAGCTCGCGGGTGGTGCCACAGGCCATTTGAGAGCTTCCTCTTCCTCCTGGCCTCTTCTCCCGGGTTGCTGGTCGCCCTCCCCCTGCTCAGGGGGGAGGTTCTCCAGCTCCTGCAGCCTCCTGCTCCTGCCTCCCAGAAATGCCAGCCTTGCCTGAATCCCTTCCAGCCGATCTCTGTTTACAGATGTTCCTGTGAGCTCCTCTGGCAGTTTCACTGGGAGCCTGAGCAGATATGGAGGTTGCTAAGAGTTTATGCTTAATTGTTAAGTGGAACAGAGACAAACTACTTTTATTTTGAAGCTAAAATTTCTTCTTTTATCTTGCTGGCTGGGTCAGCTGTATCGTAGGGTTTGACACAGGCTGAGCTCAGAGCTCCTGCACCTCGTAGTGCACTGTCCCTTCTTCAGGGATCCATGAGGATGTCCACTCATTCCATTCCCCCCTTCCCCTTTTCAATGACTGTATGATACCCTTTTAAAGTCAGATATACCAGGTCAGGTTGTGTTATTAATCCCCAAAGTGAAAATTAGCTCCCTTTTGGCTCAGCAGTTCTGATCTTGAATGCACTTGCAGTTGGACACTCCTCACAGCAGCAATTTAACCCATGTGCCTTCACCCCAGTGCTCAGAGGTCGGGGGCTTTGTTAAGCACGACAAGATCAGCACAGGAGCATCCCCAACACACAGAGAATCCCTCTCCATCCCTCCTGCCTCTCCTTTTCCCACAGACAAGTGCTACTCTTGAAGGCCATGAGACAGCACACCTCGCCCTATGGTTTAAAAAGCTTTCTCTTTTTTTCAGGCAAGTGATCAGTTTTGAGGCCTGGCACCCTGTCAGAAAGTTGACAGATGATCTGCACTGCCGGTGCGTCCCGGGGATGCCCGGGATAATCGCGCTCCAATGGACGCCCTGGAGCCGGCAGGTTCTCTGTGAAATGGCTGCAGCTTGGAGGGAGCAGTGAAATGGGCTCTTCTGGGCATGCTCACTCTGTAGAGGGAGCTTTATCACATGAGCAGAAACTGAATCACTGCTCATGAGGATCTGGAATATTCAACTCTTGGAGTCTTCACCAGAAGAAGACAACAGCTGCCCGCAGGTACCGCAGGGTCCGCCCGGCGCCCGCGCCCTGGCACACAGGCTGGCATCCTGCCGGGGAAGGACAAGCCTTGGAGAGGAGGAACAGAGTTCAGGGAATCATGGCTGGGCTGCTTTATTTATTTATTTATTTGTTGCAATATTCCTCCCTCCTGCTGCCCAGCCGGGCTCCTTCCCGCTGGCACGGACATTCCAGGTGCTGTGCCATGGGCTGTGGGGGCTTCAGCATCCGACGTCGCTCCGGGAAACCTCGGGCTTTGTTTCCTCCCATCTGGGGGTGGCCTTTGGTTTGTCTTCTGGGGTGGGGAGGCTTCTTTGGGGCTGGGGGTTTTTTTTTGGTGTGTTTTTAGGGTTGGTTTGTGCTTTTCAAAGTTTTTTTTAAGTGTGAAGTTTCTGGAAAATTCTCCCAGGAGCCCTCTCTGCTTGTGTAGCTCTGGTAAGCAAAAGGACAAAGCCTGGGGTGTCTGATCGAAGACTGAACTTCCAGAGGGGAGGAAAGGGCCTGTGGCCACATGGCTGGATCTCCTTTGACAGCTTCTGCCTATGGCTCATTTTCTTCACATGGATGCAAGAGGCAACAATATTTTCCCAGGAAGAAACAAGCCTCTTTATTTTGGGGTTACTTCCTCCCCTCTTTGTTATTTTCTTTTTCTTTTTTTTTTATTTCATTGTAGCAATCCAAGGGAACAGCTGGTTAAAATGAAACAGCCGTGGTTGATTTCATGGCAGGAGACCCACGTCTGCAACATATTTTAAAAGTTGCCTGAAATTCAGGCCCCCTGGCCCTGCCATGGGCTTTTTGTTTTATTTTTGTTTTATTTTTTTTTTGCTGTGGTTTGTGTTACGTGCAGACAGCTCTGTTGGCTGCCACAGACCTCGGTGGGATTTGGGATGGACACTGAAGGTCCCAGAGCTGTGGGGAGTTTGGACATCCGTGCAAAACGCTGTCCTGAGCTTGCTGTGCCCCAGGGAGAGCCCTGGAGCTGCCACAATATTGAGTTTTCAGTCAAAGAACAAGATGTGAAGATGGCATTTAAAAGATTAGGGAGCTTACAGGACAATCTGTGATACCTAATCTGAATATCTGTCATATCTGCACCGGACTATAAATGCACTCATAGTTCATCATCTGGAAGATGTGAGTGAAAGGAAATGGCCTCAGAAGTGATGAGGAGAGAGATGAGATTTCTTTTAACCAGTGAAGAGCAGAGGCCTTGACCTGCTGCTGCCTGAGCAGCTCCACCCAGGGAGAAAATGGGCTTTGCGTTCCATGAAGGCTGAGGAGACAACCAAAAATCCTCTGAGGTGTGCAAGGTGTGCTGCTGTGTGGTGGTGACACGGTGACAGTGATGTGACAGCGCCCAATGCTCCGTCCCCGCCGGCTGGGGCCCTTTGAAAGCGTCTGCAGAGCTGCAGGAAAGCCTGACCTACTTTGGAGGGAATAGAGGAGGCGAGGTCTGGGCTTGGCACTGCCTCTCAGCAAGGGTTAAGAGCCCAAAGTGGGGCCTTCAGGTCTTGGGTTTGGTCTGTTTGTTGTATTTGATGCGCTTTGCAGTGCCAGCATGAACTCTCCCCTCATCCTTGAGGACGTTTGGGCAGAGCTGGGCTCTGTGGCTCACATGGGGTGTATTCCTGCTGCTCAGTCCCTGTGAAACCAGCCCCGGGCAGGGGAGCAGGGGCAGCTCCATGACCTGGGGGCTTGGGCAGTGCTAGTTGTCCCAGGGCTCTTTTTGCTGGCACGGGAGCCCTGCTGCCCTGATCTCTCCCATGTGGTGCCATCCCCTAAGGAAGGAGGATCATGTGCATCTCATGCCATGGCAGGGAGTTGCTTTATTCAGGTAAACAAGGAGTTTTAAGGAGCTTCACTCTCCTGGCCAGCTGGTCTGGGGGAGGGCTGGCTTGATTCCTGCTGCTCCTCTTTGTTTTCCTTTTGCTGCTTTTCCCTGAAGTTTTTCCTTCTCACCTTCCCGCTCCTGGGGCCGAGAGCAGTTGAGGAACGGCCACAGTGGGAAGGTGACCATGTGTTTGGGTCACTGGAAAGGCTCGGGGCACTGATGGCGTGTGCTCCCTGCTTGTGAGGCTTGGGGGACCATATGTTCCTGCAGTGACATGGAATGTCAGGGATTTGGAAGTGAATCCTGAATTTACAGTCCTTAACCAGCGTTTTCAGCCAGTTATTTGTGAGTCCTCTGAATTCAGAGTTTTGGCGCCAACCCTTCTTTGCAGACCCTTTTGTCCCCTTGTGTTTGGAGGGGTCTGTCCCTCCCTGTGCTCCGTGGTCTCTTGGGTGGACAGAACCTGTCAGGCTTTGCTGTAGGGTGGTCTTGGTCCTGGAGGGGGGCAGAGGAGGAGGATGGGCAGTGGGGCAGCAGTGCCTGCCAGGATTTACAGTACTCAGGAAAGCAGCAGGAGCGAAGCTCTCAAACTGTACGAGCTAATTGGAAAATATCCTTAAAAAAAGAAAGAAAAAATGTAGAGCAAGGTTTTTAAAAAATACTCTGGCCTCCAACACAACAGCTTGCTTCCCCCAAACTAGGTGATTTATTTATCCTTTTCCTTCAGTCCCCATCAGGAGGGGGAAGGACAAGGAGAAGGGTTGAGGCAGTGGGGGTTAAGAAGATCTGATGTGCCAGTGTCCTCCCTGCAACGCTGCCATACTGTGCTGGAGCAGCACAGTGCCTCTTGCAAAGGAAGCTTTTCACAACTTGTCCTTGTTCCAAGGATGAGGAAACCTCCAGCTCTTCTGGCATTTTCTCTCTGTCATAAGTCAGAGCTTCTTTCACCTGTAAAGTATGATCAGCACAGACGGGGAGAGGACTCTGAGCAACCTTGCAAGGCTTTTCATGGAGTTCTTGGTGTTAAATGAGGAACATTTCCCCTCCTCCTCTCCTCATTTTCCTGTGTGCCTGGAAAACTACTCTGGTTTGCATTTAAAGGAGAAAACTGTATGTGCTGGGACTAAGCCAACTTGTTTATTTAAGGGAAATACCATATTTCCAAGCCTTTTTCTCACAGAGGAAGGCTCGGCAGAGGATGGCAGACTGGGCTGGCTATTATATTTTTAGGTGACATCCAAGCACAGTTGTGATTCGAAGAAGCTAAAAATCATGGCTGGCATTTTCCACCGAGCTCTGCCAGACCTCTCCTCCCCACAACCCCCCAGCCCCCAAAGGGCTTCACCTCTCCCTCCAAAGCAGGTGCATTTTGACCTAAATCAAGGAGGAAAAAGGCAAAAATAGAAACAAAAACCAACCGGAAAACAACCAAACCACCACCATAAGCCCTTGCAGGCTGCTCCTTTGGCTGCTTTTGCAGCTTGCCTGGCCCCGGGGGGGTGTTGGTGGCAGGACTGGGGGCCCTGTGTCCCTGGCAAAAGATGGCAGGGCCGTGTGTCCGTAAACAATGCGGTTATGAAATGGCAGCGCGGCCGCGCTGAGCATGCTCGGGAGCTGCCTGTAGGGGGAGGCGAGCCAGAAAGATGATCTAATTCCGTGCAATTCTTGGGATTGAAGGAAAAGACCAGGCTCCACTCTTAATGACAGAGCAGAAAAACCAGGCCCCACGCCGGGGACGAAGCCCGTAGGCCATGGAGGAGGAGAGGGTGTGAGGATCTCCCACCTCCAGGACTTCGGGTGCTGGGCAGCGCTCTGTCGCTTTCTCGCCCTCCAGGAGAGTAAGGCCTTGGTGAGGTTTATGCTGTAGTTCTTAGAGGGACAGGCCCGAGGGTGCAAGTTTGATGATGATGATTATTTTTGTTATTATTTTGTCTTTTTTTTCTCCCCTCTTCTCCTCTGTGCGCTTTCCTGGCTCGCAGGCACTGTGGCCGCTCGACGGCTGGAGGTGACCCAGGTGGAGGTGGTGTGGGCAGCCCAGCCAGGTCCTCTTGAGCCCATGGGAAGCCCATGGGGGGCTTTCCCTCCTCTGCTGCCCCATGTGCCCTTCCTTGGGGTGCCATCAGGATGGGCAGGGGGAGAAGGAGCTGTGCTGCTGGCTGTGGTGGTTTGGGGGTGGGAGGAAGAGGAGCGTGGAGGCTGAAGAGGTACTGGAGCCCCTTGGATGGGGGTGAGCTGCCCTCCAGCTCCCCAGCTCTGGGCTGCTGAAACCTACTGGCTCCAGGCTCCTCTTGGTGCTGTGGTTTTGTCCTGGCTCAGCCTTCCTGGGGATTGGGTGTTGCTGAAGTGGCTGGTTTGCTTCTGCTAGAGATAGTGATGAATGTTGGTTTCCATTTTAGGGTTTTCCTCCCCCCCTCCCCTCCCGGGTGCCAGGAGAAGGCAGGAGCAGCTGGACTCCTTGCTCCCCTCAGCCCGTGGAAGGAGGGGATGCCTTTGTCTGCTCGGGATTTACACTTGCCTGCACACACAAGTTGCACTGGCTTTAACTCTACTGGGATGCAGCTGGATGGGACTGGCGCTTCCCGGCCTGGAAGCAGTGAGGAAGTGTAAATTGATCTCCCCTTTCCAGGAGGGCACGGGCTCTGCAGACCCCCCTTGCCTGGAGCCTGCACGCCATCGTGGAATGCCTTGTCTTAGGAGGACTCCCTTTCAGTCCTGTTGTGTTTCATGCACGTGTCTCCGTGTTCCCAGCTGTTGCATGCAGGGACTTGTGCCTCTGTCTCCGCTTCCCCCTCTCCGAGAGTTGACGTGTGTGTGGCTGGGATAGGAGAGAGGACATGGGGGTTGAGAGAGGACATGGGGGTTGAGAAGGAAATGTTTCTTTTCTGTGGGAAAGAGTGTGGATGAAAGGAGCCCAGGAGACAAAAGAATTGCAAAGAATTTGATTTGGTTGGGGACAGACTGATTCAGGCGGAGGGCAGCACTTGTTGTGAGCTGCAGATAAAATTCCATGTTCACATGATTGCATGAGGCTTACAAGGAAGTGGCCTTAACCTGAAAAATGAAAAGGAGCTTTGAGACTGGTGCCTGCTTTGTAGGCCTGGAATGCTGGTGGTTGTGTTTCCTTCCTTCTCCAGATCAAATGCTGCTGCTGGTTCTAATGACAGGCCCGTGGTCAGTGTCCCCACGGGTTGTGATCCCAGGCCTTGTCCATGCACAGCAGGACCTGAGCAGTGCTGAGATCCAAAACAAGCAGCCTTCCCGTGCCTACAAAAGAAACACTCTCTACAAGCATTCTCTTAATCATTACTTCCTATATAATTAACTACAAAATGTTTGTCTGCTCTTTAAGGCAAAGGTTATTATGAGCAGGCTGGTTTGGGTCGCATTAGTTTTATTTATTTTGAATTTTTTTTTCAGGAGAAGGAGGTTAAAAATGAGTGAATAAGAATCTGCTGCTGGGGTTGCATCATTTGTTGAGAGCTTTGCCTCTGCTGTGCTGGGTGGGAGCTCTCCCTGGAGCTGTGTCCCAACTGTGCATGGGGAGTAGGGCCTATTGGTGTCACCTTAGTGGGGTTGGTGTCACCTCCCTGCTGGAGCCTTCCAGGCAGGGTCAGTCCTGCCTGTCCCACCAGGTCTGTGTTGGTGCATCCACTGCCCCAGATGGGAACAGGCACTTGGAGGGGTCTCCTGCTCCCAGCCCTCTTCCAGGTCGACCTGCCTTGGCTGCAGGGCTGTGCTGGCAGCAACGCTGCTGTGAAGCCTCAGGTTCCCACACCGTTGATTTTTAAGAAATAAAAAAAAAAAAAAAAGAGACCCTGGTGAAGGTAGACATCTTGGCACCTCAGCCTGCGCTCCTCCCCGGGCTGCTGGGAGAGGACACGGCTCGGGCTCATGATATAACTCTGGTCCCCTGGGCTTGGTAAGCTGCAATATGTTGGAGTTTTGCTGTGCATGTGTTGTCTTTGCCTATAAAACCTTTGCGAAGGGCACCCGGATGGCTGATGCAAATGCCATGGAGGAGGCTGAGAAAGCCCTTTCTGTGTTTCCCAGCTTTGTTCTTTTTCCTCTTCTTTCTTTTCCTTTTTTCTTTTTTTTTCTTTTTTTGGTGGGCTTTTTTTTTTTTTTTTTTGTTTAAAGGCACCACTGTAGCTTGTAGTCATCATGTGTTTGGAAATGCCGCAGAGCCTTTCCTTGGCTGGTCTGACCTGTCTTCCATCCCCTCCAAAGACCTCATGGAGGAGAGGAAGGCTGTTTTCTTGTAAACAGAGGCAGAGAGGAAAAAACTAAACCAGCAATAGCTCCTCTGCTTGGCTCCTCATGGCTTTTTAAAGCCCTTTCAAAGACCCAATCAGTCTTTCTTCGGATGCACTAATTTTTTCTTCCCCTTGAAACCCAAAATAAAGGGGTTGAGGTGGGGAGGGGGGGCAATAATACTTGGTGGCTGGTGGTGTGTGCTCTTTAGGGAGGTTCTCCAGGCACGGATGGTTAATAATCACTCTGGGGTCGGCGAGGGGATGGAGGCAGACGGCTGCGGGAAAGGGGGAAAGGAGGAGAAAAATAAATGGAGCGAGTGAGACTTTTATTGTGAAGCAGCGTGTGCTTGGCAGTTGGCTTTGTTGGGACTGCTGCAAGAGCAGACATTTCTCGGCGGGGAGGGTGGGTATAGGATTTCCCTGCCAATCGGGAGCGGACGGATGGGGCATGGGGAGGGTGAGCAGAAAGGGAAGTTTGCTCTGGATTTAAGGGAGGGGAGGGCAAAAAAACCCAACACACACACACACACATAAAAAAAAAAATGGAGGTATTGTCACTTTGCGGTGAAGTTGGTGCTAAGTTGGCTGGGTGGAGCCGTGGGCTGGTGGGAATGAATGGGTGGGTGGGTTCCCGGTGGGTGCCCCTCGGTGCTGGGTGCTGATGGAGCAACGAGGGGAGAGCACTGGCCTGGGGGGAAGAGGCTTCGAGCAATTTGCAGGGGTTTCCTGTAGCTTCCCTTTGATGAAAATGCTTCAAAATTCACAGTTGACTTTTTAAAAAAATTATTATTTTATTTTCTGAGTTTTTGTTGGGAAGCTGTGACATCATTGCTGCTGGTGGCGAGGGATGTGTCTCTGAGACAGGAACCAGGAGAGCCCGTGAGGTGCCACCTCAGTCAGCCTTGCCTTGGCACTCAGCTTTTGTGCTTTCACAGGAAACAAATGGGACTTTCTCTCTTGGAAATGGAAGTTCTGCTCTGAGAGCAGGGCAGGGCCCAGGCAGCCCCAGCTCCTGGTGATTGTGGTGAGGAGGGAGGGTGGTCAAGGTCTGACTGACCCCAAGGATCCTGCAGTGGTTTTTCTTCAGGCATCATGGAAAGGAGAGTGTGGGTGATGTGAGGACTGGGGTATTGCATAGAAAATAAAGAAAAACTTAGAATCAGATGGCTAAAAATGACCCATTGGAAATCCTGGGGCTTCTCATAACAGTCAGTGTAATAGCAGGAATATCAAGACCTTTCCTTGTTGCAACAAAGGTTGGGAAAAACAATCTGCTTTCTGTTAGACTGACTGAGGCTCTTTATTTGCTGTTGGTGTCCGTGGTGGGAGCCAGGGGTGTCCTCGAGCACCCTGAGCTCTCTTTGCACTAGTCTTGCTGCAGGGTAATCCATGAGAAAAATGAAGTTATTCCCAGTTTACAAGAGGTCTGACTAAAGGAGAGGTAGGGTTTACAGACTCATGTTTGCAGCAAGGATATATATTATTGGCTTAGCAAATAAATAAATAAAGAAGCTGCTCTGTGTTGAGACTTTGGGCTGTGTTTTATGATCATTTCTCCATGGAAGCTCTTGGCCAGTGTCTGCTGGAGGTAGGTTCTGCTTCAGGCTGTCTGAGCTGAGGTTTCAGATGCTCACATCTTGTTTTTTTGAACTGTGACTGAGTATCTGAAGGTGCTGTGCTGGGAGCTCAAGCTCTCTGGTGCTGAGAGCACCAAGGTGTGGTCGGGTACCTGGAAGTGCCCTCACCCCAGGCCTGGCAGGTGGTAGGAATCTGTGCCCAGCTGTGTCTCTGGCACTCTCTCCTTCCCCTCAGTGTGTGTTGCTTTGCAGATGGTGGTATTTGGGTGCAGGGCAGGGGGATCCTGCAGGGATTTGGGGCTGGATGTGCCAGCACTGGGCATTGCTGCTGAGATCACATGGACACAAACCTATCAGGGTGGCTGGTAACAGCAAAGCAGCACTAAAGCCCATCACCCCGTCCTCCCTGGACAGAATCCCATGTGGGGATGGGCTGGCTGCTGCTGGGAATGGTTTGGGAGCTGGTACCCCGGGTTTGGGAGCTGGTACCCCGGGTTTGGGAGCTGGTACCCTGGGTTTGGGGGCTCGTACCCCAGGTTTGGGAGCTGGTACCCCAGGTTTGGGAGCTGGTACCCCGGGTTTGGGGGCTCGTACCCCAGGTTTGGGAGCTGGTGCATCGCGTGTGCCTTATCTCTCTGGCTTGCTTTGTGGGAGATGGGCAGGTTGTTTTCCTTGCTTTATCACTGCTCAGTGCGCTTTAAACCTTGTGATTTGCATGGCTGAGGCACCATCTGCTCCCTGTGCTGGCCCTACAACAGTTGGCTTGACCTGGGCTTATTCTTGTGCCGGCAGCGTGTGCTGAACCTTCACCCGACCTCTGTCACGTGGCAGCTCTGCAGGGCAGGCACCATCTTTGCCTTCAGCCCAGCTCCTTAAACACAGGGCTGTGGCAAAGACCCCTTCTCTTTTGTTTTTATTTCATTTTATTTTTTATTTTATTTTAAATACCTTTTTCCTACTCTTTTGTTCTGGTAGCTTTTCTTTTTTTGCGATCTTGCCACTGCAACATAAAAGGTATTAAGGCTGCAAACCTGATGTAACAACGTGACTCCAGGCGTGTGAAAGGCAGAGGAGATGAGCAGGTGTTCCCTTTTTTACATAAAAATTAAAAAAAGGGGGAGGGGGGGAAGAAAAATGACTTTCTATAGAATTAAAAATAGAGCTGATTAACTTTAATAAACATGGATGTTATGAATGAGGAGTTAGCTGGAGCTGACTGATGGTTTGCATTTTGTATGTACATTTGAATGAATTACAAAAAAAAAAACAACCAAAAGCTCATGGGCTGGAAATGTTGATAAATGAGGTATAATGAGAAGGCTGATAGATCTGCCTCCCCCACCAAAGCCTAAGAAGTTTTGGGGGAGTAAGAGGCACCTCCTGGAGATGCCTTTCATGCACACTGACTCAGCTGGATTCCCAGGCACGTTTTGCTCAGAAAATCTGTCTGGCTCATCCCAAGCAGAGAGCTGGGAGGTCTGAGCCCTGGGCACAGCTCAGGCTCTCTCAGCTCCTCAGGCTGTCACCGGGCCAGCCCTGCCGTGTTTTATCTGTGACCTGTGCCTTGGTGGCAGCTTCCTGGCAACCTTCTTCTGCAGAGGGAGGTTTGCCTGTGATGTAAACAGGATGTGTCCATGATTGTCTCTTCTTTTCAGTGCAATGTGTGGATGACCATGGAGCTAAACCCTGGTGTTTCTGTTTTTTCTGCCCCTCCTTAGCGAGCACTGCTGAGTAAGGGAGAGCCAAGGAAAGACGCCTGCATGAAGACTGAGCTGCTAAAAGACATCACCAACAACAAAGAGGAAGGTGAGCACCGGCCTGGGGTGAGGCCACCCCTTGCCCCTGAGGTGATGGGAACAAACCTGGGCCTGTGCTGTGTCCCCCCAGCACCTCGGATGTGCTCGCACAATCAGTGGCTCCCCTTCTGCTGTGGTTATTCTCAGCAGGGCTCTTCCCAGAAGAGGCAAATTTGCTTTTCAGTCCATCCCTCACACTCCCCTAACAGAATGAGATGTAATTTTCACTTCTGCTTCGGTGTGGCTGAGAGGTGCAAAGGAGTTACTTTGAACTTCCTCTGTGTGACTGGTTTTAGCTGAACTCTGATCTCTCCCCGTGATGACTTTGTCTTCCCTCTAGGAAAGTTGACTTTCTGTTTTGCTGTGGGTTTCTCTGTTGGTGCAGAGCAGGCCCTGATGTTCTGGATGCAGGATGGCTGGTGGGCTTGGACACCCCACAGCTCGTGGTGTTGGGAGGCTCTTCCAGGCTCCTGTGTGGCTTCTGGTGCTTTTCCTGTGCAGGATGCAGCACATGTTCACTTGACAAAGTCTTTCCTGTGGGAAAGCTACATAAAAGTAACATAAAAGTTACAAAATCTGTGAGTTACATGCACACAAATCTAAGGGCTTAGTAAATGTGTCAGTGGGATTAGGGAAAAAAACCCACCACTCTTTCCCCCAACTCCCTCCTGTCTTTATTATTCCTTGACTAGTTACTTCTCATAGCTCTGCAGGGATTTGATGTATTTTTGTTCTCCTTTCCATAACAGAGCATTAGGAAAGCACTGAACTGGCCCCATCAAAATCCCTGCTCTTATCTAGAAACAAAATTTTGGACTTAACTCAGTTGTGTGTGAGTACAGCATTGCTTTTTTTTCCCTTTATCTTCTGTCCAGCGTAATATTTTGTCAAACTGCTCTAGTTGGAAAGTAAAGCTCAGAACAGGCAAAATGCTGAATGCTGTGTCAGGTGCTTGGTTATTAACTGAGAGCACGTGAGTCCTGCTGCCAGTGCTGGTGGTGTAGGGACCTCTGCTCTGGGCAGAGCAGGGATGAAATCTGAGGTGTCAGAGGGAGGTCATGTTGCTCTGGGAGACACTCAATTTGATCCCTTGCCCTGCTTGGCTCAGGATGATAAGTCTTGTTTGTTTAGCTCTTGGTTGACTTTAAAGTAATGTCAAGGTGGAGGTAAAAAATCCAGAAGGAGGGTGGAAAGAGATATTTCTGCACCTCGTCTGTCTTGACTGGTTGTGACTTAGAGCACATCCTGTGTGTCAGAAGGAAGCTGAGAACCCTCCCAGTGCAGGAACAGTCTCAAAGCTTCACAAGGTGCTCAGATTCCAACCACTCCAGCTCATTGTCTGTTTCTGTAAGAGGAAGAGTCCTGAAATGTGATCTGCATAGTGTCCCTTCTTCTGGAATGTTCAGAACGTGTCCTTCCCTTCCCAAGCACACCACGTGTGCCACAGTGTGTGGTCCCTGTGCTGTGCCCATTGTTCCTCACTGCCCTTCATTCCCCAGCTGGGTTTGTCAGAGGATCATCATCAACATAACATTAATTAATGTCCCAAAAGCCTGTTAATAACAGTGTTTAGTGTTGGCAAAGAGTTTCAATTTCTGAGTGTTGTGTGAACAGGAAATCATTCCAGCAGACTTGCAAGACGGCTTGAAATCCTTTATTGGAGCCCATTTCCTGGCGCAGGGACAGGCAATGTATGGAGCTGGGATGCATGGACTGCAAAAGCACCCTGAAGTCTCAGATTTCCCTCTCTAAGTTTCTTGGAAGTTTCCTTTAGCAAGGAGGATGTGACACAGGCTGGGTTAGGCTGAGCTGTTTCAGGTGTTGTGTGTTTGGTGGGAGCCACGACCTGCAGCACACACTGAACCTGCTCTGGGTTGTGTTCCCTTGGCAGGTAACCTGTCAGTACTGAACCCAGGATCTAAAACCTTTAGAGGCTTGAATGTGCAGCCCCAAAGGCTGACCAAAGGTGCTGGTTGGGCTAAAGACTTGGTATGAATTGCTGTGTTTTCCCCTCTTTTCACCCCGTCTTGGCTCAGAAGGGCGCAGGGTCAGCTCCCCATTGGAACTGAGAGTTCATAGTAAATCTTGGCTGCGTGAGAAAATCAATCAGGCCACACCTTACAGATGTCACACAAAGACAGTTTATTAAAAAATGCTCCAAGGAGAGAGAAAAGAACAGCTAAAAGCTAAAAACTCTAACTTGCAATTACAGGATATATCCCTTACCTTTTCCCTCCCACAGCTTCATCCTGTAGGTTACATTACAGTGTCTATAAAACTCAACACAGCTTTAATTGGATGACGCTTTTAGACAAATGGTCACCATTGCTATGACCACATTATCTCTCAAGATTCCTTTCGCATGGGCAGACCGACTTGAAACCTTCTTATCTCCTTTGTTTTTGCTAGTTATTGGTCTCTTTCTCACAGAACTAAACCTGCACCTGCCAGCAGGCCTTAGAACCTGTCTGCAATTCTAAACCCCTTTTTCTCAACTCAGAAATCTTTCTTTATTCCCACACATCCATAGCTCCATTTCTGCCTCCCTGAATGGCCTTTTACCAGTTACATCTCTGCCTACAAACTTGTGCTTTCCCTGTGTGCAGGATGAGCCAGGAAATTCAGGTAGCTTCAAACCTTGCCTGAGATTTAGGGCCCTGTCCCCCAAGCAGAGCAGTTGGCACTGCTGCAGTAGGGCCTGTGACCACTGTCTGGCTCCAGCACTGATGAACATCATCAAGTTGGAGATCCCCATGAAAATCTCCTGTTGGACAGAAAGCTCTTATGGAGCTGTGACTGAACAGCCCCATTTTATATTCACAGAATCATAGACAGGTTTGGGTTAGGAGGGACCTTAAAGATCATCTCATTCCAAACCCTGCCATGGGCAGGGACACCTCCCACCAGCCCAGGTTGCTCCAAGCCCTGTCCAATCTGGCCTTGGACTCTTCCAGGGATGGGGCAGCCACAGCTTCCCTGGGCAACCTGTGCCAGGGCCTGCCCACCCGCTGAGAGAATACTTTCTTCCTAACATCTAACCTAACCCTTCCCTCTGTCCGTGGGAAGCCATTTCCCCTTGTCCTGTCACTCCAGGCCCTTGTTCACAGTCCCTCTTCATCTTTCCTATAGGCTCCCTTCAGGTACTGGGAGGCTGCAGTGGGGTCTTCCCTAAACCTTCTCTTCTCCAGGTTCTCCTCAGCCTTTCCTCATAGGAGNCGGCCCTGATTAATGTGCTGTTTTGAGGCAGTGCATCCCCTTTCATGGTGGTCCCCAGCCTGTCATTTGGGACAGCTCAGTAGCTGGGGGTGAGTTGTTGTGTTTGGGATGGGGCAGGGAGCTGGGTGGGTGCTCTCAGGGTGGGGGGACCTTGGGTGGGCAGTGGGGGTGTTTTGTTCTCTGTTCCTTGAGCAGGAGGTGTTGCAGAAATGCTCTTTGGTTCCCAGCTGGGCTGTGCTCTTTTGCCTTCATCCTGATAAAGAGAAATGAACTCTCAGTGTGACAACATCTGTCTGTAGGAACAACTCTTTGCATGTTCCAGCACTTTCATTTCTAGTTCTGGGGTGAGTGCAGAGCCCAGTGGAAGTCACTCACAAGGCTCAGAATTCCTGTCTGTGTAAAGTTGCTCAACACAGATAGAAAAAGCTGTGCATGAGGCTGTTCTGTTGTTCGTGGGAATTGTTCCAGTTCAGTTTTACATGTGGGTGTGAGTTTAGGTCCATCTTTCCCTTTGACAGGGTGGGAAAGTGGGCAGGGAGATTGAAGATGAGTGGAAAAAAGCTTTTATTAGGCCATATTGTCTTTAGCCTGACTCAGAGAGAAACTATTAAAAAGTGGTTTCCTTGCAAGACTTGTGAGTGATTTCAGTTCTCCTCATGTGCATCACTGAACTCTGTGCTGCGTCTCCCTTGACCTTTCAAGGCCAACCCCTCCTTTCCTGATTCCCCAACTCTGGGAATGGAAAGTTCCAGTAAAGCAGTGGCACAGAGGAGCAGAGATGGGAGTTGGGAATGAAGTTCTCAATTAGCCCCAGTCTTTCTGAGCCTTGACTTGAAGCAGCTGCTCTACAAGAGCCACGGGGCTGGAATGTAGTGCTGGGTAAGACCTGCACCATGACTGCTCTCAGGTAAACTCCAGGCTGCTTTGAAAGACTGTCAGGCATTTAAATTCCTGGAGGGGCCTTTTTTCCTCCCCTTTTTTTTTGTTTTTATCTCTCTTATTACAGAAAAGCAGCTGCCTGTGAGTGCTGGAAGTGCTGCTTCCACTGAGCACCTGCAGCCTCTGCATTCCCAGTGCTGGAGTAATGGGAGCTTTAAAGGAGGAAAGGATTAATCTCCTCCCCTCCACCTACACTGGGACCTCCTGCTGAGACTGACAGCAGGAGAGCAGGAGAGCAGCAAAGTGTTGCTTGGGTATTTCAGGTGTTCATGCAGCTGTGCTCCCCAGCCTGTGTTTGGGACCCTTGCTCCAGGAAGGATGTGCCTGTGGCAGGCAGGCTATGGAAGCAGAGGGAATGCAACTGTAACACCACAGCCCTGAGCCCATGGCAGAGAGATGGAGGAATTTCATGGAGCCTGTTAGAATCACAGAATGGATTGGGTTGGAAAAGACCTCCGAGATCATCAAGTCCAACCCTTGGGCCAACTCCAGTCCCGTCACCAGATCATGGCACTCAGTGCCATGGCCAAGCTCAGCTGAAAAACCTCCAGGGATGGGGAATCCACCCCCTCTCTGGGCAGCCCATTCCAATGCCTGAGCACTCTCTCTGCAAAGAAGTTTTTTCTGATCTCCAACTTCAATTTCCCCTGGCAGAGCTTGAGCCCCCCGTGCCCCCTTGTCCTATTTCTGAGTGCCTGGGAGAAGAGACCAACCTTCAGCTGGCCAGAACTTCCCTTCAGGGAGTTAACCTGCTCTGAGTCATCACACAGTTTAACTGTGGAACTCTTGAGCCAGCAGAATGTCCCTGTGGCCAGGAGGGCCACTGGGATCCTTGGGGCATGGGGAAGAGTGTGGCCAGCAGGTCAGGGGGGTGACCTGACCCTCTACTCAGCTCTGGTGAAGCCACACCTGGAGTATTGGGTTCATTCTGGTCTCCACAGTTCAGTAAACACAAGGAGCTGCTGGAGAGGGTCCAGCAGAGGCCACAAAGATATGAGGGATCTGGAGTGTGTCTCATATGAGGAGAGACTGAGGGAGCTGGGGAAGTCTGGTTAGTCTGGAGAAGAGAAGACTGAGAGGGGATCTTATCAATACACATGAAAATGCACTGGAAGATAATAAATAGGCCCTGGCACAGGTTGCCCAGAGAAGTTCTGGATGCCCTATCCCTGGAACTGCTCAAGGCAGGTTGAATGGAGATCTGAGAAACCTGGTCTAGTGGAAGGTGTCCCTTCCCATGGCAGGGGAATGGAATGAGATGATCTTTAAGGTCCCTTCTAATCCCAAACCATTCTGTGATTCTATGAAATATCTCCAAGTGGTGCCAAGAGGGTGGTGCCAGACTGTTCAGTGACAGGTCAAAGAGCAATGGCCATGAACCAGAACAAAAGTTCCACCTCAACATGAGGAAGAACTTCTTTCCATGGAGGTGGCAGAGCACTGGCACAGCTGCCCAGGGAGGGCCTGGAGTCTCCCTCTCTGGAGCCATTCCCAACCCACCTGGATGTGTTCCTGTGTCACCTGCTCTGTGTGACCCTGCCTTGGTAGGGGGTTGGACTGGATGATCTCCAGAGGGCCCTTCCAACCCCAACTATTCTGTGATTCCATGAGTCCCCACCTGCCAGGCACCAAATCCCACTAACCCAACCTGTGCAATCTCAATATTGAGCACTCACAGCAGAAGTTGGTTCTTCCTTTTTCTTTTTTACTTTTCTTTTCCTACTTTGACTCCTGGTGTGGCCCTGCTGCAGGGTGACAGTGCCCCAGGGCCCTGGGAGAAGTGCCATCTGTGGTTTGGAAGTACAGGGCATGTTGGATGGACATCACCCATCTTCATGGATTTAACAGGGGCTGGGGGAAGAAGAAACCATCAATACCTCATCCCAGGGAGAAACTTTGCCTGAAAACATCTTTCTCTGCTTTTTTTGGCTTCAAAGTGCTTCACTTTTTGGCTTCAGTCATAGAATCACAGATTGGTTTGGGTTGGAAAGGACCTTGAAGATCACCCCTTTCCACTCCCTGCCATGGACAGGGACACCTTCCATAGCCCAGGTTGCTTCAAGCTCTCTCCATCCTGGCCTTGGACACTTCCAGAGATGGGGCAGCCACAGCTTCTCTGGGGAACCTGTACCAGGGCCTGCCCACCCTCACAGGGACCTCACTGGGGCAGGTGCTCAGGGCCCCTCCAGCCCTCAGTGGTGGAGGAGGTGCTTTCCTTTCCCATGGATACAGGATCTCCAGCCACCACCTCTCCCTTGTCTGGTGTCAGCCCCATCTCTTCATCCTGCCCAGAGAGGGGGTGAATTCACCACCCCTGGAGGTTTTTCAGCTGAGCTTGGCCGTGGCACTGAGTGCCATGATCTGGTAAAGGGACTGGAGTTGGCTCAAGGGTTGGACTTGATGATCTCAGAGGTCTTTTCCAACCCAATCAATTCTAGGATTCTGTGATCCCTCTGGTGTCAGCTGGGCTTCTCTCTGCTTTGCAATTTTCTTTTTCATGACTTTGAGGAGGAAGAGGGGTGGGAACTGCTGTAACACAGGGATTACAAACAGGTGCTTTTCTTTCTTTTAGAAGTTTATCCAGCAGGACAGTTGGGTATTGAATAAAAGACTGTGGTATCTGTGGTGTTTTAAAGATGATCTGTAAAGTGCTTAAGGTAAAACATCTGTGAGATGTGTGTGTATATAAATATAACTGTATGCAGTTCTTCTACTGCACTTCCAGATCCTGAGCTTTTGCTTTAAGCTCTGTCTTTGCTTAGTTCATTGAGTTTAAGTTTGTTTAAGCTTTGTCTTTCCTTAGATGTTTCTCTTGCAGCAGCTGGAGCCTCGTGGCTCTGCCCTGGGCTCTGTGCTGGGGGCTCTGGAAATGCATGGAAAATCCATGGGCAATGGGGTGTCTTGCCTCTACCAGTGCTCAGCAGCAAGATGTTTAGTAAAACTTCCAGATCATTCACTTGTAAGATGATTTTTTTCTTTTTTTTTTTTTCACTGTTCATTCTTTTTTCCCCTCAGACCTAGTGGGAATTGCAGTTTGGCCTGGAGTGTAAGGGCCTCTCACACTTGTTTGTCTCACTGAGCAGTGAAATCTGAATTTCGAAAATCTATTTAAGCCTTTATTTTTTTTCAGAGCCTTGTCAAAGTAATGCAGAGGGTTGAGTTGATGTCTGGCCTCCTGCAGATGGGAAGCTCTGGTGGGTGTTTGTCCCCCTGGGTCCCCACAGAGGCAATTGGGTCCCCTCTAGCTGTGGCTGGGACAGCTGAGGGGACAGTAACACATCTGTTAGGCAGGCTCTGCCCGAGGACAGGCTTTGGCAAGCTGACCCAAGCTCTGGCAAGCTCCAGGGCAGGACTGGAGCCAGGCCTGGCTCTGCTGGAAGGGCTGCAAATCCAGGCAAAGGCAGCAGAGAGGAACCACTGTCGGGGCTGGAAGAGCAGAGGTGGGAGGTATTTTGCCTAATTTAGGGGTTCTTTTGAAGTTATCATTCTAATTCTGAATGAATACAACTGATTTCTGCTTGGACATGGCAGCAGGCAGGTTAGACATGGCCCAGGTAGGGTGTAGTTTGTCCAGAGATGTCTCAGGTCAGCCTGGGGTGTGTTGAGCCGTGGGTTCTCTGCGTTGGTTACAGCGGTGGCTTTGGGGACACCCTGGAGTCTGGGATGCCTTTGAGCCACCTCAGATTGGATGAGCTGCTCTCCTCCTATCTGCCTTAGCCTCTCCCTACTTCCATCAGAGTCTGTTCCCTTCATGGGAGTTCTGATTCTATTTTGAATGATATGGACATTGAGAAGCAAACTGAAGCCTGACCTTCTGCTTGAGCCTGGGCTAATGGGATACGTTGGGGGTCACCATTTATAGGGGTCTCCTTATCCTGAGTAAGGGGACAGTGTGAGTGATGGTCTGAAGAGCTCAGGCACAGCAGGCAGCAGAAGGCTTTGATCAGAAGGCTTACAGGACTTTAGAATCATAGAATCCTAGAATGGATTGGGTTGGAAAAGCCCTCCGAGATCATCAAGTCCAACCCTTGGGCCAACTCCAGTCCCTTTACCAGATCATGGCACTCAGTGCCACGGCCAATCTGCGTTTATTCAAGATAGTTTCACAGACAGTTCACAGTAGCAGTAGTTCATAGCAGTAGAAGTGGTCCTAGTAGAAGGTCTATTCTTAGGAACATCCACACCTTTTATATCCTCTCCCATCCAACATGTCATGACATTATTGGCTGGCCCATTCACCTCACAGACACAGAAGCATCTCACTGGTCACAAGACCCCACACACACTCCCAGTAGCTCTCTTCTCTTTAAGGGAGAACTCTAAACTGCTTTCTTTAAGGGATGCACTCACTGTCACCCCTACACTGGGCAGGGCTGGGAGCTCTGCAGTGCTCTCATTCAGAGAGACCTGTTCATTCAGAGAAGGGATTGAAAGGTGTTACTAATTATTCCTTGCCGTGTGGAGTCCCAGGGATAATAGATCTGCCCAACATCCCGAGTGTTAAATTCCCTGTATTCCTAAGATGTCCCCAGCTCCTGAAGGATACCTTGTTATTGAAGGTGTGTCAACTTGGTATCGACTTCAGGCACCACCCACCAAGGAGAATGGGCACCAGAACAGGAAATAAGTCTCTGGGCATGTTCCCCATCCTACAGGTTGCTGGATTTAATTCCAAATGCTTGGGTGGGGATCCAGGCAAGGTTGAGGTCCATGTGAGAAGCTTTCCTGCTCCATATGGCATAAGGGATGCATCCAATGCTCTGAAAAGACTGGGTTGCTTCAAGAAAATGAGGTTACACTTCATGGACATAGGCTACAACTTTCTGCTTTTCATTTCTTTTTGATTAAAGGAAGGTTGTAGATTAAAGAGCAGTAGTGAGTTGGGGAGAAAACTGAATGTGGAGAAAACCTTGTTTTGGCCTACTTAGAATGGGTGAATGCTGTCAAGTCAAAGTTTTAGAGAAACACCAATTTCAGTTTTTAATTCACTTGCAGCACAGGAGTGGAAAAGCTGCTGAACAGCATTTTCAAGAGAACTTGCTGCCATGAGTTGTATTTGAAATGAAGATTTTAGCAGGTTTTCAGTGAAACTTTTTTTTTAAAGAATGAAAAAGGGGAGATGAAAAGGTCATGTCAGGAACAAGTATTTCTTAAGCTGTCTGGTACTGTTGAAGAGCTTCTTAGGGGCTGTTTTACTGAGTCTTCTCACTGTGAGGTTCCTGCTGGCTCCTCTTTCTGTTCCCATCACTGTCTGTGGGGCAGAGTTCAGCCAGGGTGTAAATACATGTTGAATTTTGCCTGTTCAGCAGTGTTTGGACTTGTGCACTTGCTGTGCCTGAGACTTCCTGAGTGTGCCCAGGCTGGCAGTGCCCTGTCACATGAGGGTGGAGCACATGGAGCACCCAGATAGGGGTAGTGGAGCAGCAGCTTAGCCTGGGATGGCAACTCCTCTTTTCCTATTACCAAACCAGATGTTCTGGTTGGGAAGAGCAGAGTTATCACCCCTTGTGAAGTGATGCAGCTCCTGATGTGAGCTGATTCTTCGTGGGGAGCCTGCGCTCCAGGCTGGGCACAGAGTGGCCAGAGAGCAGCCAGGCAGAAAGGGACCTGGGTGTACTAATTGACAGGAAGCTCAAGAGGAGCCAAGAGTGTGCCCAGGTGGCCAAGAAGGCCAATGGGATCCTGGCCTGGATCCAAAGTAGCGTGGCCAGCAGGCCCAGGGCAGTGAGCCTTCCCCTGGCCTCTACCTTGGGGAGGCCACACCTTGAGTGTTGTGTTGAGTTGTGGGCCCCTGAGTTGAGGCAAGAGATTGAGGGGCTGGAGCGGGGCCAGAGAAGAGCAAGGAGGCTGGAGAAGGGAGTGGAGCACAAGTGGTGTGGGGAGAGGCTGAGGGAGCTGGGGGTGTTTGTGCTGGAGAAGAGGAGGCTGAGAGGTGACCTCAGCACTGTCTGGAAGTGCCACATCAGGGAAGTTGTGGCCAGGTGGGGGTTGGTCTCTTCTCCCAGGCACTCAGCAATAGGACAAGGGGGCACGGGGGGCTCAAGCTCTGCCAGGGGAAGTTTGGGTTGAAGATCAGAAAAAACTTCTTTGCAGAGAGAGTGCTGAGGCATTGGAATGGGCTGCCCAGAGAGGGGGTGGATTCCCCATCCCTGGAGGTTTTTCAAGTGAGCTTGGCCGTGGCACTGAGTGCCATGATGTGGTAAAGGGACTGGAGTTGGCCCAAGGGTTGGACTTGATGATCTCAGAGGTCTTTTCCAACCCAATCCATTCTGTGATTCTATGTCAGTTGGTGCTCAGGTGAGACCCAGGGATGATGAGGCTGTGGTGCTTCTGGCAGGAACCTAATTTCTGGAAAACATTCTATTCCAGCCTGGTCATGGATTTGTTTTAGTGCTGCCAGAAAAAGGAAGAATGGGGATGATCTTTCCCCAGAGAAAGGGAGGGTCCTGCCTGCAGTGTCTCAAACTTGTTGAAATCTCTCTTCCCATTTAGTCCTCGGCCTCTGCTGACTCTTCCAGCCTTGGTGACAGTCCCCATAAGCTTTTGTCCTGTGGATGTGTGTCCTTAGGCACCAAACCCTGGCACCCTGTGGTGAATCCCATCAGTCCAGGGAGTGGTGGCAGTGCTGGTGTCCAGGGCTGGAGGACCTGGCTTTGCCCTGAGCAGGAACAGTGAACGGCAGGAAGAGTGGGTGCCAAATCCTGTTAACCCCCAGCCACACCCATGGCAGCTGCCAGCAAGTTCTCCAGTTCTGTGCAGCTTCACAGACTATGAAATTCCATGTCTTTGTTCTGTCAAATCTCCAGTCAGACAGGTTTGGAAGGCTGGTGCCTGTTTAGGGGGGATTGTTCCCCCTTCCACAGTCAATCACATTGCATTTTACACACTTACTAAGAGTGTGTGTGTGTGTAAGAAACTGTGTGTGAGATTTTAATTTTAGCTCCATGGATTTTTCATGGAGTCTGTGATCATAGAATCAGAGAATCATAGAATGGATTGAGTTGGAAAAGCCCTCTGAGATCATCAAGTCCAACCCTTGGGCCAACTCCAGTCCCTTTACCAGATCATGGCACTCAGTGCCATGGCCAAGCTCACTTGAAAAACCTCCAGGAATGGGGAATCCACCCCCTCTCTGGGCAGCCCATTCCAATCCCTGAGCACTCTCTCTGGAAAGGATTTTTTCCTGCTCTCCAACTTCAATTTCCCCTGGCAGAGCTTGAGCCCCCCGTGCCCCCTTGTCCTATTGCTGAGTGCCTGGGAGAAGAGACCAACCCCCACCTGGCTGGAACTTCCCTTCAATGCTTTCTGGAGTCCTGCAGTTACTCTTTTCCCTTGGGCAGTGCTCTCATTTACCTTGTTTTGGTTGCCTTCATGGCAGGTAGAGCAATTCTTGCCCTCTGCTTATTCAGTTTATCTAATAGGCAGCCACTGGAGTTATTTGACTGCTCTTATGGGAGAGCACAGTGTTTAAATCAACAAATACTGAAGGTTTCATTCAGCCTGGTGCCTAAAGCTGAGCTCTAGAAACCTCCAGCTGTGCTTAGGGAGCTCATTTTTGGTTGTTTTTTTTTTATCATGACACTGATTTTGTTGCAGTAATTGCTTAAATGGCCACAGCACAGTCACCAAACACAGAAACAAGGGTCAAAGAATAAGGGCATAGTTGTGGCACACTCTGCCCAAAGCTTTTCAAGGAGTTAAATAAAATGGTGAAAATATTGCCACTTTATCTTCTCCCAGAGTTGTTCCTATCAAAACCAAGCCCTTGTGCCTCTCAGTCCACGGAAGGGTCTGGGTGGTGTGAGAGGCAGCAGATGGAGGTGATGGCTGGGATGGCAGCTCTTGCTTTCCAGTTTCCAATCCAGGTGTTTTGGTGTCTCCTGTTTGGAGAACCCTCAGTGGCTGCTCCTGCAGGTTGGGTTTCTGCCTCTCTGTGCTCCAGAGAGCACTGGTGAGCCCTTGTTGGAGCTCTTGTGAAGGCTGTGAGCCAGCAGAGTCCATGTGGGAGGCAATCCCAGGCTGGGATTGAGGGGAATGGATCAATTAGTATATCAGGAAAAATGGCTGGAGCTGAGCCCCAGGAAAGAGGGACCACACAGGGTTTGGAGACACCTTCCAGGTGTGTCTGGAGAGGTGCTTTGTGCCCAATATCTGTGGCTTTCAGTTGGAATTGAGGAGCATCCGTGGGACTGTCCCTCTGTTACCTGCTGGGTGGGCCTGGGCTGCAGGGAGGTGGGTGCTGCAGCAGGTCTTTGAGACCCCCTGGGCACAGCCCTGCCCAGCCTGGTGTAAGTTCAGCATTCAGGACTCGAGCCACAGGTTGGCTTGGATGCTCCAAGTGTGCTGACCAGGCCAAAGAAGACTTCCAGTTTGCTGGAAATGTCTTTAAATCCCAGATGGGCACCAAACCCAGGACTTTTGGGGACTAATAATGTTGTTTGAGGTATTGGAATGTATCACTTTTAGAATATGGACCTGCCAGTGCTGTTTGTCGAGAAATCTGTATCCAAATCTTTCAGGTCAAGCCAAGATAAAGGAGATATTAGATATTAGGGAAAGGTCCTTCCCCCAGAGGGTGGTGGGCACTGACCAGGCTCCCCAGGGCAGTGGGCACAGCCCCAAGGCTGCCAGAGCTCCAGGAGGGTTTGGATGATGCTCTGAGGCACAGGGTGGGATTGTTGGACTGGATGATGCTTGTGGGTCCCTTTCAACTCAGAACGTTCTGTGATTGAGATGGACTGAACAAACAGATTAAAAAGGGGTGGAAAGAGGGCAGATATTTTTTTCCCCAGTGGAAATGGAAGGGAAGTTGGGGAGGTTTTGGGAAGAGCTGTTCTGGTGAGCTGTGCAGGGGCTGCATCTCCTCCCTGCTGATGTTTGCACTGAGCTGCCTGTGCTTGGGGATGTGCAGCAGAGCCCTCAGAGCTTGGCTTTGAACAGTCAGCCCAGGTTTGTTGGACTTGACCTCCTGGGATCCAGGATCTTGCTGCTTCTTCACACCTTAGCCTGGCATCAGGTTTTTGCCAGGTCAGAAGAGACATGTGTAAGTCTGAGGAGCAGCTGAGGCAGCTGGGGGGGCTCAGCTTGGAGAAAAGGAGGCTCAGGGGGGACCTTCTGGCTCTGCAATCCCTGCCAGGAGGGGGGAGCTGGAGAGGGGGTCGGGCTGTGCCCCAGGGCACAGGGACAGGAGGAGAGGGCACAGCCTCAAGGTGCAGCAGGGAAATGTTCAGTTTGGACATAAGGAAGAATTTCTTCACTAAAAGGATTGTCAGGCATGGGAAGTGGCTGCCAGGGAGGTTTGGAGTCCCCATCCCTGGAGGTGTCCAAGGAATGGCTGGATGTGGCACTCAGTGCTCTGGGCTGGGGGACAAGGTGGGGATCAGGTTGGACTTGAGGATGTCAAAGGTTTTCCAACCTTAATGTTGTTTTCCTTGAGCATTTGGGCTTCAAGAGCAGTGTGAGATGAGATGCTGGTACCCAGTGGGCTGCTCTGGCTGCAGAGTTGTCCTCCAGTGTGACTCCAGGCTGTTGTACTGGAGGTGAAAATTGCTTTGATGGGAGCTGGTTGTGACTCAATCCCCCCTGCCCTGACAGCCCACTCGGACACAGCTCTCACTGGGTCTTCTTGTGTTGCTTCTCAGAACTGTCTGGAAGGAAAACAAGCCAAGGAATCCCCAACAGCAGGTTGATGGAGTCATTTCACTGATCATGCCAGAGAATTGTTTCCACTCCTGCTTCCCTGGGGAGCTGCTGGTTTGTCATGCCACAAACCTTCCTGCAAGTACATGGAATTCATACTCAGATTCTTTTCATCTTGGGTCTGAAATCTCTGATGGGACAAAAACATTGATGCAGGAGCAGGGAAATGTTTAGAAGGGAAGGAAAAGAAAGGTTTTACATTGGCATGGCTGGTTTAGCTGTGTATGAACTTTTAGTCAGGCTGCAAAAATCTCACTGCATTTGAATCATATAATTATTTGAGCCTAGAATTGCATTTAACATGCTCACTCCTGTGTTCACTCTGCCTGTTACCTCTGAAATGACACCATGAATCCTGTCCTGCTTTGTCCCTGTGAAAGAGCTGGACTCCAGTGGACGACATTCCTGGGAGAGCTGCAATTCCCATTCCTTGTGATGTCTCCTGTAGCAGCAGAGCCCTGATGCAGATTTGGCTGCTGAGCTGTGTCTGTGCCACACAATCCCACCCCCAGAGCCCCCCCAGCACAGCTGCTCTGTGTCAGTGGGGCCTTGGGAAGGGCTTTGCCAGAGATCCGGGTGCGGGATGGGCAGTGCTTTGTTTGCCAGGCGAGGTGTTGACACAGGGTCAAATAAATGGAGTTACTGGGAAGGCCGAAGATAATGTTTACCTAGTTGGGAAGAAATGGCCATATCTGCAGCCGAGACAAGTGAGAGTGAGTGCTCTGCTGTCACCTGAGCCACCCACCCCAAGTGCCACCGTGTGGGGTCCAGGTGAGCTGGGCAGGGGAGTGAGGGAGCAACCTAAGAGGACTGTGGTTTAGTTGGCATGGTGATGTTTGGTCTAAGGTTGGATGATCTTGGAGGTCTTCTCCTCTATGATACATATCAAGCAGGTTTCTGGAGGAGGGCTTTGCTCTTCCTTAGCCACTGTAACTTCTCTTCAGAGCTCTGACACCACTTGTGACCTGTCTCTCCTCTCTTCCTCCTTCTCCTCCCTTCTTCTCCAGGGTTTAATGCCATGGCTGCAGATGAAAGCGCCACAGAAAAGCAAGTGGGGGAACCAAAAATGGCTGTAGATGGTGAAACCAACGGTTCCTGTGAGCACAGTGAGGCTGGAGGGCACCCAGCCCCAGGCAGGACCACTCAGGACAGCTCGAGGCCGAGCCAGCAGGAGCCCAGCGCCAAGCTGAGCCGGATAGCCGAGAACGGCATCTCGGAGCGCGACGGGGAGCCCGGCAAGCAGAACCACCTGAAGGCCAATGACTTCACACAGACTTCTGTCACAGGGAGCAATGGGTATATCCTAACCAAGCAGATGGCACAGGAGCAGCCTCTAAGGACTACCAGCACCTTTGCTTCCCTCACGGGCCACGCTGCAAAAACCCTTCCCGGCGGAGCAGGCAAGGGCAGGACTGTGGGCACCTTTGCCCAGCTCCAGGCCACGATGCCAAGCAAGCTCGGGGAGGGCAGTAAGGACATGGATGCTAAAAAACCCCCTGCTGCTAATGCTGAAGTCAAGGTCCACAGAGCACGGAAGACAATGCCTAAACCCACCCCCAGCCTGGTAATGTATATGCCCAGCACTGCCTGCCCTGCTGCTGGGGTTGCTCTTGCCTTTCTCTGGGGATATGAGGGGTACCTGCCTGCATGGGAATGTGGCATTGAGAGGTGGCCCACTGAATGGATTGATTTTTTTATTTTATTTTTTTTAAAATATATATATATTTATTTTTCTCTTCCCACAGACAGAGAGGTCAAAATATAGTCACATTGCCACTATCAGCTCCTGTCCCCAGTGTGTTTCTAAATATATAATTAATCAATTGCCTTCTCCAGCAGATCTGTGTGAGACACTAAATGGCCTTTCTCTCATGGCTCTGTTGCTCATTGTCTGCTGACATCCAGAGCTGCCTGTGAGACAAATTAGATTCCTTCTAAGGTCGACCCAAAGGAAATTAAGCATGGCATGTAAACTTGAGGCTTCTCCTAAGCTTGGGAGCTGTCAAGAAGCTGATCTGTTAGGCAGCTTGATTGCAGAGCTGTAGGAATCATTATGGAGTAAACCAGATGATGTTTTCTCTCTGTGTTGCCTGTTGTGGGGAAATGTTCCCTCCAGCATCCTTAGGGGTGGATTTGCCACCACTTAATCAAACAGAGCTCTGTCTTTTTTTTAGGAGGCAAAAGGAGATGCCATTTGGTGTGTTCATGTTATAGTGGGGAGAAGAAATGGGTTTTTCTTTGTCACGAGACAAGTTTGGGTCTTTAAGTTATTTTTTGGTTCTTTGCCAGAGGTAGGGAATAGATCCTGGAACAGGCAGATCTCCATGACAAGCAGTTGGTCTTCATCCCTTTATATTTAACCACAGTGAGCTGGATCCTCTCACTGTGCTGTGTCTGATGGTGGAGGGACACCAGCCTTTAGGTGAAGGAGGGGATTGCCAGCCCTGCTTGGCAAATGGGAGTGACTCCCAGAAATGCTTGGAAGCTGCTGCAGCCTCACTGGGCTGGGTGTGATGATTGCTGGGAGGATCCAGCAAACCCCAGGGTGATCCTCGTGTCCCCAAGTGTTGCAGCACAGCAGTAGAGTGATGTGAAGGGCTCAGAGCTCTGAGCTGCTGTGATCTGGAGCAGGGGAAGAGAGAGGAAAAAGGAAAAAGGAGGGGTGGCACCTCGCCAGCCCCAGATGGGCAAAGGTGCCCTTGGCTGCGGCACCACCTGTGCCTGCGGAAGCAGGTGGGAGTCCAAAGAGCACATCAAGACAACAAACTGTGGGCACCCAGCCTTGGGAGCAGGGCAGGAACCAGGCCTGCCTGCTTTGATTGCCCAGCCAGTCTCCCAAACCACTTCCCCTCTGTCTTCCCCTGACTGCTTTTGAATTCCCTGCCCTGCAGCCCCTCTGTGTTCGAGGAGGGCAAGCCCAGGTGCCACAGTGCAGCCTGGTGACAATCTCCCATCAGGCTGTCTCTTACCCAAAGAAGGCTTTGCAGCCCAATTTCCCTTCCAGCTTTCCTCCAGCAGCCTGTTGTGCATTGAAATTAGGCCGGGAAAACCCCCAGACCCCCATGGAATTCCACAGGGAGTGATCCCGTGGGGCTGAGCAGTTGAAAGAGGCAATTCCCTTCTAAAAGATCACTGCTAGGTTAGGAGGGAGTGTTTTCCTCATTCATATTTTATGGTACAGCAAAAGAATATTTACATTCAACCCTTGGGCTTTGAGGTCTGTCTCTTGGAAGTGGCGTTTGGGAGTGCTTGGAGCACCAGGACACGCTGGGATGGTGCTGGTGCTGGTTATTTGCTCACATGGTAAAAGTGGCTTCAAAAACCAAAGCCTGCTCTTGTTGGGCTGCTCTAGAAAGCACACACAGCCAGTCCTCAGCTCCTCTGGCCATTTGCCTTGGGCTTAAAATAGGGAGAGAAGCAACATTCCCAGGAAGGGTGGTGAGAAGAGGCTGTTCCCATGTTCTCCGCTCGAGCCTCTGCCATTGAATGTGAACCCAAGATTTGATCTCAGTTCTGCAAGACAATAAAACATCTGTTGTGTTCAGCCTTCCTGATAATTACTACCTAATTTTTCCCCATTGTCTGTTGAATTTACAGGCTATTTTCTTCAGAGTAGCAGAGTCCTTGCTAGTTGTCATTTTTCTGTCCTGGTTCTTTCTTTGTTGAGTTGTTCAGAAGAGACTCCTCAGCCCAGCAGTGCAGGGGCTTTTCCTCCACCAACCTCCACGTTCACACCTTTTCCCCCTCAGAAACACCTTGAAATCAGCTGCTGTATCCCAGGAAATAACTTGTAGGAATTACCCAGGAGCTGATGTTACATGACACAGTAGTTTTCTTTGCTAATATTTTTTAAAGCATTGTTGTTTTCTTGATAAGGCTGTTCTTGCCCCGCTGAGCTGCCTGGAAGAAGGAGGGGAGGAAGGTATTTTGTTGCCTGCAAAGTGTAAACATTTGTTCCCCCTGGCTCCTGCAGAAACCCACTGGGGCCAAAAAATTGTTTTCTGTAATCCAAGAGCTGTCAGGGGACCTTGGTAGCCTTTTCCTGCACATGTGAATTGGTCTCTGAAAGGAAGAGAAGCGTTTTCTCACCAATTTAACCAGCTTTTTCTCTGTTTAGGAGTTGCTTCCTGAATTGGGATCGAAGCTGAATCTGAAACAGGTGATAATTTTAATTGATGTTGTCGCATGTTAAGGTGGTTTTTGAACAGGGACCTCAGAAGGATCATTGGCAGCATCATTTCTGCTCCTATTCTGAGCAGAGCAGTAACACAAGTGTTGCACCTTTTGGAAGAATCTTTCTTTCATTCCTAATCCATTTACAACCTTGTTAAGAACACAAAAGTTTCCAGGGCCAGGCAACAGGCTGAAAGCAAGAGTGTGTGTGTGTTTGTGTGTGTTTGTGTGTGTGTTTCCTGTCCTTGGACAAGGCCCCTCCTGCTTGGAAACTCCAGTTCCTGAGCTTAACATCATTAAAACATAACGGATAAAGGCTGATGAGGGTACTGAGAGAGTTATCTTTGGAGGCAGGAGGAGCAGGTGGCTGAGTGGGGAATCCCAGGTTCTGTTTCCATTTCTTGGTGACCCTGAGGTTGGAGGTGTGTGCTGTGGGAGTATTTTTTTGTGCTCTGCAGAGCTCTGGGCTGGGGGAACTGAACTGTCAGAAGAAATAGTGCAAAAAAATCTCTTAAATGAGTATTTTGGCCTGATCCACAGTGTGAGCCCCATTTCACCTGGGGAAGACAAGCCCTGGGCAGGGAGGAGGAACTTGGAGCAGGAGATGCTTTGCTTATGCTGGTGTTTGTACCAATATTCATCAAGTTGTACCTTTAAGCAGTGTTGCCACTGAGTGTCTGGTCCCAGAGCTGGGAGTGCCTTCTCTGTGAGCACAGAGATGCTGCTGGAAGGGCTGGATGGTCCATGGCAGTGCCCAGCAGCACTGCAGGGAGCTCTGTGGGAGCTCCTGGCCTAAGAACACCTTGTGTTCATCTCCTGGAGCCAGGCAGGTGGCACTTGGAGGATTGCAGGTGTCTGGGATGGCTCAGCAGGCTCAGACCCTCGAGGATGCAGAGAACTTAAAATAAAATGGGGATAATGACAGAGATATTGTTTCCTTGGAGGGGAGTAAATAAAAAGCACTGGATGTAGTGAAACAGAGCTCTCTGGCTGATGGAGAGGGCTCTGCCAGCTTGGCTGAACCCAAAAGGTCCATCAAGGACCCTCTCCAGGGGCATATCTGGGTGTGCATGGGCAGAGTGAAGGTGTGAGGTCCATTTCTGTGAGCTTGGCCACGGGTAAATAGCACAGAATCACAGAATACCCTGAGCTGGAGGGGACCCACAAGGCCCATCCAGTCCAACCCCTGGCCCTGCACAGACATCCCAGCAATCCCACCCTGTCCCTCAGAGCGTTGTCCAAACCCTCCTGGAGCTCTGGCAGCCTTGGGGCTGTGCCCACTGCCCTGGGGAGCCTGGTCAGTGCCCACCACCCTCTGGGGGAAGGGCCTTTCCCTGAGATCCAACCTGACCCTGCCCTGACACAGCTCCAGCCATTCCATGGGTCTTGTCCTTGGTCACAGAGAGCAGAGATTGAAGCTGCCCCTCCTGAGGAAGCTGCAGCCCCAGTGTGGTGTCCCCTCAGTCTCCTCTCCTCCAGCTGAACAAACCCAGTGCCCTCAGCCACTCTTCGGATGGCCCCTCCAGACCCTTCACCACCTTCCCTGATGGGAAATCTTCAGGAGTGCCAATGCTACAGCTGCCCCTGCCCTGCTTATCCAGAGGGGTTGCTGCACAGGGAGCTGGGCACTGAAGGTGCTGTGCAGTACATTTAATTTCATTCCTAACTGGTTGTTCTGGTGCTGCTGAGGCAACTGCACCAGCTGAAGGTGCTGCCCCAGCTGCCAACCACAGCCCACAGAAATAACCATCCTGGCCCCCAGCACATCTATTTCTGTCAGGAGCTCGTTAGCACAGCTGGGCTGAGCTCCCCTCTTTGGTTTTGACTGGTTTGTGACTCTCCCTTCCCCTGGAGCTGCTGGGTCTGGGAGGGCACAGGGATGAGAGCCCAGACCCCTTCTCCAGAGAAGAGCAACGAGG
>VWZD01003259.1:0-37443 GCA_013396695.1 Sakesphorus luctuosus
AGGGAGGGAGGGAGGGAGGGACTACATCTCCCAGAAGCTCTTGCAGTTACACCTGCAGATGTGTTTGTGAAATGATGGGGTCAGAAATGTTCGTGCAGCACTATTGAGTATTCCTGATTGAGAATTTTAATTTGATTGTCTTTTTTTTTTTCCTGGTAAATCTTAGATTGCTGAGTAATGGACCATTCTCTAATTTGAAATTATGAGTATTAATTATTAAGTGCAAGCTAGTACTGATCTTTTACAGGAGATATAGCTGCTTTTTGAAGATCAGAATGACAGTTCTTTAAAATAGTTCATTTATACTAAAAAAGCAAAAAAAATCTTAACAAAAATTTCCAAATGGCTCAATCCAATTTTTAATTTTGTTTTCTTTCAAGTTGATCCCTCTGCCCCCCAGGTTTTCACCTTTTCATCCTGATTAAGGTTTGGAAAATTTTCACAGATTCTCTTTCGGACGTGAAAATCACTTCCGATGCACCTCTGGCTCTGAAGCACATTAGCAAGAGGCGGTGTCTCCTTGTTCTGTCACCCCTTGAAGCCAGGGTGGGCTATGCTGGAAGCACCTGCCACTGAAGGGTGCAGAACGAACATGAGCTACAGCTTGGATGTACCAGAGCCCCTGCAGGGCTATCTACAACCTTCATGACATCTTGGAGAATACAAATATTCTGGGACCTGAATCCCTAGACAATTTTTTTTGCAGGAGCCACTGCCCACTGCAAGAATTATGAAATAAAAGAATCTGCAAGCAAGAACTTAAAGAAATGTATTTATCCCTTGTTTAAAAGAGATGAAGTGCTGCAGGGAAGCACTGGTCTCTAGTGAGCATTTCTGAGCTGTGGCAAGTTTTCTTTGTAGTTAGGTAGCTGGCAATAGATCATCTACTGCTGTAATAATGTGATTCTGAAGTACGACTTCTGATGCTGGATTGGAGTCCATAGAAGAAAATCCTTGATTGCTTGTTATTAGCACTCTCCATTTCTTAAGCATGGCTGAGAACTACCTTTACAGGCACAGGTCTTGATATTTCTTGTGCTGATGACAATGAGGCTGTTTATATTAAAGCTGGTCACCATCACAAGCAGGCAGAGAATTATTTCCATATAGTTGTGACTAGTTGTTCCAGAAATCAGTGGCATGTTTTAAACCCTGTTTGAAATTTCTACTGCTTACATATGAACTGGAAATTCTTTAGAAACATACTTAGCTAACATGACAGATCAGATGCGGTAAGAGGTATTCTTTTAACTCTGATGTAAATTATTTTACAATTCCTTACATGGATATCACTTTCAAGGTGATGAAGTGAAGGAGAACATTCGTCTTTGTAACAGCTGAAGACTGGGAAGTTGAGATAAATAAAAGTTTTGCCAAAGTGCCTGTCAGGGACACAGATACACACAGTGGAGGAAAGCTTAACACGCTGTTATACAGAGAAGCAAAAGGCTATAAATTCTAGATAATCAGGTTTTTCTTTTTTATGCCTCTACACATCTATCCATTCCTTGGACACAGGACTGAATTATTTAAAGAAAAATGCTAGACAAAATCGTAAAGCTCCAAGTGCTTTTCAATTGCTTCACATTCCCTGACTGATATTAAAACCAAAATGATATAAAAACAGAAGAAAAAAAATTGAAAAGAGACACACACAAAAAAAGATTCTAGACATGAAGTGTAGCCTTAGACTAGCCCATCAAGTGCTGAATTATAATGTTTGGTAGGCTGGGCTTGCATTAGAGAGTGCTAATAAATACTAATAGTCTAAGTCATGCAAGCATGTGGGTGGACATCTCTCCCGATCAGACCCAGAAGTGCTTTAAAATAATACTGAGAAAGAAACTATGGAAAGGGAGGCACACATGACTGAAACACCTTTGGCCAGCTTTCAGGATTTATTCACTGAATATCAGCATTGATACAACTCACTGTCAGCATTCAGTGTGCTGCACTGGTGGGCAAAGAGAAGCGAATCAGGAATCCAGCAATATCCTGAGCCACAAGGAAGTTGATGCTAACCCATGGGAAATTAATTTTCAGTCTCAAAAGGGTGTAGGCCTGTGCTTTTTGTTAACATCCTCCTTGCAAACTGAGGCACACATTTGCCTACCTCTTCTCACAAGCTTGTGAGTAAGTAAAAATTAGGATTTGTGCAGAAGTAAATTGTAATCATTACATTCACTCCTTCTCCTGAGCACTGTTGGTCAGTTCAAACTGCACCATCTCTGTCTGTATGTGTGCAAGACATTTCCAGACAAACATCCCCCAGCTTTCCATTTTTCAGTTTTTCTGAGATGATAGTGTGGCCCGAGGAGTGGGGAGGGAGGTGTGGTCGTACTAGCACAGAGATGCTGGAGCCCGATCTACTGGCATGCCTTTCTTTCTCTTCCTCCAACTCTTCTGTCTCTTCAGTAACACAAATAATACACTGCTCTACACAATCCATGCACTTGAAATGTCATTCTTCATCAGTTTAAAGCCTGCCATGGGCCATTCCTACCACAGGTCAGATACTTAACAGTGATAGTCCTGAAAAGCTACCCTGTAACAAATTGCAAGTTTGTCTTGGCAAGTAGAGCCCTGGTTCGTTGCTTATGACAAAGGATTCCCTAAAGCTGGACATAAAACAAGTTCCAAATTCCTCCTTTTGCTTTAATTTCTTGTATATTTGTGCTGTTTAAAGGTAAACCGGCAGGAGAAACAAACCCAACACAGAAGAAATTATAAGTCAGAGTTACAATTTAATAGCAATACTGCAACAAATGCAAGGGCACAAAGAGAAATTGGTTTTAACCCACAAACCCCAGAAGTATAACCCAGTACCGTGGGGCACAAACACAATGGTGTTTGTTAGTCCCTGTGCTGAGCCCCACGTGGCCCCCCCCAAGTCCAAAGTAAAAGGAAGTGAAAAACCTGTTGGTGCCAGTGACGGTTGCAGTCTGGTGAAGAGTGGTAGTCTCCTCCTGTCAATGTTCTGGTCCTCCTCTGGATCTGATGAGTGGTTTCCCAATTCCACAAACTCCAAGATTATATACCCTCAGGTCCAGGTCAGACCACCCAGTACCTCCCCCAGGTGGGAAATTACACAATGGGTGATCTTACTCTGTGAGTCACGGGGTATTTTGGAATCATTAATGGCCCATTAGCAGACATGACACCTCAGGCTGGGTGTGGAGGTGCTAACGACTTCCTGGAAGGGAGTTTTCGTAGCTCTTATAGGCTTCTTTCACACCTGCCTTACATCCTGAGGGGTCAGTTGTGCCCTGAGTATCTACTGCAAATAGTCCGTTGTTAACAGTTCTTGGGAAATGGCATAGAGGGTTTGGAATATAGAGTTTTAGTCACACCCACACAGTGATAAACTGGCCCCAGCTTGCTGAACTAGGACAATAGTCTACATAGCCTGTGGTATTAAAGCAGTTACACTACAAGGAATGATTTTTGGGTTGTTTGGTTTTAATTGAGAATGTCTCAGAGTACTGAGTGACTACTAATGTGGCTTTTGAAAACATACTGCCACAGCAAGACACTTGGAGATAGGGGATTTTCTTCATTTCTTTCTCCTCCCACCCACTTTCTCATTGTTTGTCATGTCTCTGGCAGATGAGCTGAAAATGAAAATCCTACTGCTGGAGAGAATATACTGTACATCTGTTTTCAAGTTCAGAAATTACTGGGATCGTATTGTTTGTGGGTCTACAAAGACATTCCCTTATTCTGACAAAGACTAATGCCAGTTCTGTCTTGTTCCATCATTATATTATTGCTGCTTATATTTCCCTTATTACTTTTGAAAATGATTGCACTTAATCTTGATCATCATATTGCTGTGACACACAACACCATGTAGCTGCTTCATTGTGCATGTGTTTATTCATTTTATTAAAACTACAGTTTTTGTGTGGAAGTCTCTAGTGAGGCAACGACTTTTGCGCAGTTGTTTTGTGAGACACATCCCTGCATGCTTTTGCAGATACCCACACCATAGTGTCACATCACTTACATCATAGCATGCAACAGCAAACCACCATGAAATGCAATGAGAAAGTTGGCAAATGCAACTATTATATCATGCTGACATTGTCTACTGTAAAATTTGTAGCAGCCACATTTCCTTAACAAAGCACAGGACTTACCCCTTGAAACTAGGCTCATCATGGAGACCAGAACTGAGGAAAGAGCCCTTGGGGGCACTTTCAACCATTAACAGCTACTGTTTGCCTGCACCTTCGCTGCCTTCAATGTCACACCTATGCAACGGCACTGAGGTAGAGGGGAAATCTTCCCCTTCATCAAGGTCAAGAGGAATTACTTCTCCAGTGCAATGACTCAGCACTGAGTTCAGAATGATGCTGACTGACCTTCATATCACTCCAGATGACACTCCCTTTTGTTTCCTGCATGCAACTAATGATTGAATATTCCCTTTACTCCAAAAGTTGGCTCTATGGATATGGCAGGACAGTGCACTGCCAGTCTGTTCTCTAGTCTGTTCAATTGCTTTCTACAGCTTTCAGCATTACCTAATAAAAATATAAAGGAACGCCTATGATTTCAGTGTTTTGATCGTCCTACAGCTTTTGTAGACTGAAGGATTACTTGTCAGCTAGCACTGTCTTCCTTGATTTCTCTATTAGCTATGTCTGTTCACTTGGACAAGGAATGTTATGCTTCTTAAACTGTGCTTGTGCAAAGAAGACCTAAATGATTTGTTTCTTTGGCTCATTAGCTTGTCCTTGCACTTGAGAAAGGACAGTATTGCTTATGAGTTAAACTTCTACTTCAGCTGATGAAGAATGCCAAAGAGATTAGCATGGTTTTATCTCCATTTTGTCCACACTTCACATTAAATTTCCTTGCAGATTAAGAATTACGTAAAATGCTTAAATAACTGCAGAACTGTTTTGTGTGTTCTGGCCTGTGGGTAGTAAGAAATAATACTGCAAAAGGCAGATGGACAGAACAAAGAGCTAGAATATGGCGAAGATAGACAGGATAATGACACAGTGATGAGCAAAGCAGCAGGGCAAGAGGCTGTGGACCCACTTGGAAAATAAGTCACAGAGAAGTAAAAAGTCACAATGAATATGTAATTTTCCAACAGACAAATGTCTGAGGACCAGATTAAGGACATTTTTCCAAAATAGTGATAAGCTTATTTTAGTAAATTATGGTGTAAATCAGTTTTTCCACATCTGTTATCTGCTTTGCCATGAACTATGACAGATAGAATATTAACACATGGAAGAAATTCCACATATGAGGTGAGTTCCAATGTTCACCAGGTCCTAGTTGTGGACATCCTTTTCTTCTCAAAGCCAGGCCATCTCCCATCCTTACAAGTTATATTTGGATGTTGCCTGCCAAGGACTCATGTTTTACTTTTAAATCCCCCTAATTTTATATATTACCCAGAATTCCGTGCTTCTAAGAGCTGCAACATATCTTGTTTTTAGCAATTAGACTAACTGTATATTCTTTTCCCTTTTGATAGAATGTAATAACCTTAAATTTATTTTAGTTACATCAATATAAATACGTTGCTCTTTCAAAATGTATCATTTCGCACACTACATTCAGTTAAATCTGCTTTTAGTTACTTCTGGGTTTGAATTTTTGATAGCTTTGGTGTCTTCAGTTTTAGGAAATTAGCATATTTGATAGATTATCTTCCTTCTTCTTGACCTTTGTATAGAATCCTTTCCTATTAAATACAGAAACTCAGGATTCACTACTACTCTTTTTACTTAGACCATGAAAGGAGTTTGGAAACATGATTGTTGCCTCATTTTATCCCTACAAAAAAAAGAAAATCTGTCCAATTGCTAGAATAGATTTTTCGTGATTCATAACAGACTAATAATTCACACAACCCTACCAGCTAACAATTTTACATAGGGATTAATTTGTTTTGTGACATTTAGGATACATGTTGCACTTACCAAGTTGTGGGTACACGTTAATGTAACCTGATAACCATTCTTTAATTAGCTCAAAGTCTTTCAGTGAAAATCTGCCAGTATCCATAATCACCTGTGTAGAAAACAATCATAAAAATATTTTCTGGGAAATTGCTGCCTTTATTTTACATAATAGCTGTCCTAGTGGTTTATATCATAAAATGTCCTCAGGAATAAAAAATAGCCATCTTCAAATACTTCTATTTATCAAAGCAGAATATGTGGAGTGTTTCTACAAGACTGCACCCTTTAAAACCTTGATCCTGCAAATGCTTGACTTCGATGACACTTGAATGTGGCTATTACTCACGTTTCTAAGGTTAAGCATATTCATGTCCACCGGATCACTCCTTAGCTCCTAAGCATCTTGAAGCAGGAACATTGCCTATAGATGAGCATACCCCTGGGAATAAATTTTCATTTATGTGCTTCCATGCGCAGTGTATAAAGAATCAACGGTGTTGTATTTCTTTTCATTTAATGAAAATAAATCCATCCCGTGTCCTCAGCAAGACTAGTTTATCACCAGTACATCACAACTAAATGAGTCACAAGTCACCTAAGGTCAGTACTGCCTCCTCAGACCTCACCTCCATATCTCATGCTGGTTTCTACCCCCAGAAAATGCAGCTTTTAATGGTACTTAATTGAGACTTACTTAGTGGACGTCATGATTACAAGTTCAAATCTGCATGTTTTATATTTTGCAGGGAAATTCCTTCCTATTTTTATGGGTTCATGATGGGATGCATCTCAAACAGAAAAGTATGAATTAAACTACTGCGGCAGTGGCTGACCCAATGAGTACAGGGCTTGAAAGGATCAGGGCTGTAAAAAAATATTAGTCACATAACATTATTAAACAGTGTTGCAGAAGAGCATATCTAGAGTTCATTCTTGCTAATTCAGAAAAACAGAAGAATAACTGCAGTTTGTTCTGAGCAACAGTAAAACAGGAGAGGATTGGGACTGCAGAGCAGCAGAGCAAGAAATGCACAGGTTCAGATAATCACAGCATTTTCACTTGTGCAAGACATACTTCTGTCTACCCAAATACGCTGTTGAAATCAGCATCCAGGATCACAAAAATAAATTGGTACAACTGGGTTCTTTGTTTAAGAGAGCAAAAAAGCCAGCAAAGTAAAAAACAGAAGTCCCGCACACACCATAACCTCCAGTATGGCACTGCACATACACACACAGACAGACACACAGTCCTGTAATGCCAATTTTATTGACAATGCCAGCTCTACATCTGCCTCATGGCTGGAGAGCAGACCCAGGGGCTTGAAAGCCAAATTTTGTGTGCATACACACACACACACACACACACAGACACACACACAGACACACACAGACACACAGACACACTCACAAATGACAAAGGTATTGCTAAGAAATAACCCTCTGAGCTCTGGAGGACACTAATTCATCCCAAGGCTCAGTACTCTGAGAGTCACACCATCAGTGCTGCCGGGGGGATACCACACACTTGGAAAGGCCTCATCCCATTCCAAAATTGCTTCAGCTTCTCTGCCACCATAAAAATCCCTGCTGCTGCCCAGCCCACCTATGGGCATCCTCCACCTCATCCTTCACCCCAGGCAGTCCCCCCGGCTGCAGCACTGCTGGTGCCCTCCAATCAGCAAATATCCATGGCAACCAGTCTCCAGCACCAGGAGGAGACAGCTGAGTTGGATTGAAAATCTCCCTTCTGTTCCTGCCTCCGTTGCGTGCAATGAATGGGCAGACCAGCAGTTTCCCTGCTCCCTCAGATTAGGACGCACATTCCAGCCTCCCTTTGTTTCCCTCTTTCCAGCCACCACCGGCACGCTCACCGTGGACACCCTCGCATCGCTGACGCTGCTCACTTCACAAAGATACTGTCCGCCGGCGCTTCGCTCACACCCTACCAAAATTAGCACTCAGTAGGCGAGCCTCACAAATTCCTGACAAACACAGAGCCTCTGGCCATGGCAAGGCTTTTATTGCACTACCCTTAGAAACCAGGCAGCCACATAATAAATAGATTCTTACAACAGAATTAAACTGGGGGATCAAGTAACTGTTACAATTGTAAAGCATTTGTTGATGCCACATACACTGAGACAGGATAACAAACTGCACATCGTTTTCTCTCTCCTTGCTTGTGGAAACCCAGGAACTGATTTGCATGCCGTGGCCCCCTGGCACAGCAGCTGAGCCCTCGGTAGATTTGCAGCAAACCTGCCGGCTGTGGAGTGGTCAGAGCACAGACAGCAAGCACATGTAGATACAGCCCTTCGCACCGATTTCTGTTGATCTGAGCCTCGACAGCCCTGGGCCAAGCCATGCTGCCAAAGAATTCTGAACTCTCTCTGGGGAGTGTTTCCATTCTCATTTGCAAGCTAGTATTTTTGGATATCCAGCTAAATTTGACTTGCATTTTGGTTTTGCCTTCTTTGAATAAAACATTTTTTATTTCACTGTGTGGAACTCCTTGCCAGATTCTTGGAAGGAAAAAGGATGGAGAAATTTGATGGGAACATAGCACATAGTCCTGTCCCACCTCATCTGCAGCAGTTCAGAGTCTAATGCTAAACCTCTGTGCTCTGTCCAAGTTGTCTCTGTTTTATTACCCTAGGGAGGCTGAGACAGACATCTTACCTAATTTTTATCATGGAAAGACCAGTATCAAATGTCTCTGAATCTACATTCGCAAGGATCTGCCTTTCCTTTGGCCAGTGCACACAAAGCCTTGTACAGCTTTACAGTCCTACATAGGTCTTTCAGGATTAGTCACTGAATATATAGTCCATTAAAATGCCTTAGGATATACCTATGAAACATCTGTGGTAAATTTAAGTTTTAAGAAAAAAACCTGTAATAATGACTTTAAATACTAAAATCATTTTCTCCTCGCAAACACACAGAAAATGAAGAGCAACTGCAATATTTAAAACCTCTCTATACTCCCTTTTAAAAACCTAAATTCTGATGATTTTAGAGGGTGTGTTCCTGTTAGCTGGGATGCCTGAATGGCACGGGGCACAGATGTGTTTCAGGTGACTGATCTAACTGGCTAAGATGGCACTAACATTTTCTTAAGCTGCATTCAGAAAATAGCTACCTACAGCAACATCAGAAACCTGTGTTCTTCCTAGACAGATGCAGTGGATAGAACACATATGTAGCCTATTACTACAGAGAGATGATATATACAGGCTTTCTGTCTCATCCTTCTAAAAGCGTTATTAACTGTCTTTCTTACATCTAAGGGGAGAGATTGGCCAGAGCTGTCATATGTTCCTGTCAGATTTTTCATACTAGCACTGCAAATTAGGGCTTTGGGGAGTTAGTGAAAAATAAAGATAGGTGGTACAGAACCAGGTGGAGAGAAATGTTGAATGTTGTATTTGCATAGCATTTAACAAAAATAGGATCAGAGTGAAATTCATCCCTTTTGCAAAGGGTTGACTTGAGTCCCATGAAACACCCCACCAAATCCTGATGACTCCACAGCTAAGGTAGATCCTTTGTACAGACAAAATACCCCCATTTAAAAAAGAGCAGTCTGGCTTGGATGTCCAAAGCATTTCCAACTGACTCCAAAAGAAACAATACAGTATTGACAAATACCAGCCCTCTAAATACATAAGACACGGCTATCACTAGAACCTGAAAGGGGAGATAAATATATCATAGCAATTTTCTCCAAGACAGGAACAGCCATTATTGGGCTGGAATACAAGGGCTATAGAAGTGATGAATTTCTGCAGCAGAAGTCCAGTTACAAGAATCCTCTGCTTTGGTGTGATTTGTTCACTGCATGCTCATAAATCAACAAAACCAGTATTATCAGGTCGTATTCTTTCCTGTTTATTATTTCTTTTTGATATTGTACAGCCCATATCTTGTCATAAGTCTAGGTATCTCGGAGGCTGTCCCAATGTACAATGCTTGCATGAAAAAAAGGGGGAGAAGGACTTTTGCCAAGCTCCCATCACACCTGTCCCAGCCTGTTCCCACCCTAGAGTGAGGCACGTGGCACTTTGATCAAAAGAAGGTTTCTATTGAATTGAACTGCCTGACAACCTTTCAAATTTTCCCTTATTTAGCCTGATTGCTTTGCTTTGCTCTGTTTTGGCTCCCCACCACCTGCACTAGTCTTACTGCTTGCTCCCACCTGTGCTTGCAGTCTTATCTCCAGTGCTCTGGAGCACATGGCTTGATCCATCCAAGGTATATTGATAGGCCTGATGAAGGCATAACAACTGTCTAGAGATGACTTCAGGGGAAAAATGCATAAAAATGAAATAATCAATCCTGATAAGAGTAAGATTCAAAAATCATGAGTTGCCCCAAATTTGACAAGCCTTAAAAAAGAGCATGGGTATTTTGAGAAACTGGCTAAAACCCCGGAGCAAATAGTAAAAAGCATTAACTGCCTGCACGAAGTTCAAAGCAGAGAGCTACCACAGGAGAGATTATTTCCAGTCTAACCCAAGATTTACTTTCTTTGTTTAGGTGGTTCAGGGAAGCTGGAGGCAGACTCATCATTTTATTTATCTGTAAAGTCCCATGTACATCTCTTACCACATATATATACAGTAGAACACTAATATTTGTAACAGCAGCAATGGAAAGCTCATGTGAGACTTCAAGACCCATCCCTACCCAGTTAAGAAAGAAGAAATCCAAATACATAGAAGTAAACTACAAAAGAGCACTACAGGAGTTTTGGGGATTTGAATGTTTCTCAAAGATCACCTGTGCATCACTAGCAGGCTTTGCTTACTAGGACAAAGATAACCAGGCTTGTTTATGCAACTAGCAATTTGACTTTAACAATTTTACTCCTATTGTTTTGAAGATATTCATGTTTTCTTAAAAAAGAACTTTCTCTGCTTGGAACTTGACTGCTGCTGCTTGATTATTCAGTTAAGTCATCATAATTTTGCTTTATGATGCCAGTCTGTCACCGTGTAAATAATTGCCATGTCACAAATTTGGCATGATAACTGAACTGCGAGACAAAGAAAAAGAAGACAGGTGGTGGGGTTAAAAATACTTGGTGAAGCAAGCAAATGCCTTTGAAAGTAGCCACAGAGGCTTGACTGAAAAAGCAGATAAACCACCTGAAAGGTAAACAGATGTAGGCAATGATACAAGTCAAAGTTGCTCACAGTGTGAAAACTCTCCTACACGAGACAAATGAGAGCATTTGGGTCACAGAACAGTCATGCTTGTGTGAAGGGTGGAACATATGGAAATTTTTGCTGCTAATTAGGGTGTGCCTATGGCAAGGCCACTGCAGTTGGATTTGCTTCAATTCAGAAATGTTGAGCTCAGCACAGTGGTCTGGTTAGAATTCAGAAAAGAAAACCAAGGGTTGTGGTTTTTTCCCTTTTTCTTTTCCCCCTAGAACAGAAAATAGGAGGAATAACAATAGGAGGAATGGAAGAGTGTCCAGAGTCTCTGAGCTGGGAAGGTGTTGCCCCAGGTGAAAGACTCAGGTTTGGGATGCTAGCTAGGACACAAGTGTCATACATTTCTATTCTGCTTAGGGTCACCTTTTGCCCTTCACAAAATGAGAATAATGATGTTTAATAGCCTAGTAAAGTTCACTGGGTTGGGATGAAGGGGATCTGGACTTTGTTCTCGTCACTTCCATCACTGCTTGAGTGATGCTGAGCCAGTTCCTTTGCTCTACCCTGGGTTCCTCAGCTTAATCAGGGCTAACAATACTGACCTCTTCTATAAAGAGCTTTCCAGTCCACAAAAATCTGGATGTTATTATAATGACTGGCAATCACATCATGAGGGTGGGATTAATTTGTTCAAATTCAGATGTTTAAAATATTTTAACTCTTTCATACCAACCCATAAGATCATCCTTAGTCAGTTTAGAAGTCGACATTCTCTTTAGTGTTTGTGCACAATATTTATAAGACTCAATCCAATCACCAAACATAAATGCAGTTCTGAATATGAACTATGATTGGACTCACCTTTTGAAGGAAATATTGAACACTCTGGAATTGAAATCTTAACCTGTGAAGTGAAACACTCTGGTCCCTCAAAGAAATGTGTAATGCAACCAGCTTTTTCAGGCTTACTTTCTGTATACTAATGAATTAGTAATAAAGAAAAGTCTTATTCCTAAATAAATCAAAGCTGTTCATATAGCTGTTAGGGTGATGTCTGTTTCTCTAGTGGGAAATTTTTTTTGTCACTCTGCTTTTCTTCTCTGAGTTGAACTTCACAAAAAGTCAGATTCAGGACTAGCAGTGACATAGAATTCTGTGGTCTTGGATAAGGTCTATGGTGAACTACAGCATTATGTCCTCACTGGGCTTTATACAAGTGGGAATATGGGTTTCAGATGACTGTCCTTGTCACAGCACCCATGATGTGTCTTATGGGCCTGACATAGTGTGACACTATGATGCTCGGGGGAAAAATAATTGAATTTAATAAAGTCCCTCAATGTTAATAAAGAACTAAGGAACTGATAGAGGCTTTTAAATAAACCTTTTAAATTGTACTCTCTCACCTGAGCATGAATAGGTTCAAATTAACATTTTGAATTTGATAAATTGTTGTAGATTCAAGCAGGTCATCAATCACAGTTTATCTAGGTCTTTCCAGGGGAAGAGAGGGTGAATGAAACTACAGCATTGAAAAGAAAAAGGACACAAACACACCAACCATGCTGTCTACCAGCTCCAGAATAAAAAGATTTTAGAGAGTGTCCACTACAAGGAGATGCCTCTTTTATGAGTAAGCTTAATTAAAAAAAACCTAGTTCACAGCTTTCATTTATTTTGTATAACATGACAAATGAATAAAGCAAGACTAGCTGGTTATGTTCAAGGCACCATTCTTATGGTCTGTTTCCCTTTGGCATTTTCTGCTACCCACTTTCTGCTACAACAGCAGGTACTTGCTAGTTCATTTGACAGCCTGTGCCGCCCCATACACAGACCTGCTTATTATATCAGGTTCATTGAGGTTCAAGAGCAACTCAAATGTGAAAGCCCTCATTTAGTTTCACAGTAGCCTCGCAAATGTTGCACACAGGTACCTCTAATTTCCTGAAGGATAATTGACCCCCAGACCACTTTAGGACACCATGATTTTCCATCAGTTTCAAGGATTGAGAACTTGTGAGGGTCTTAGTTGTTTTTGCTGGGTTGTTTTTTTTTGGAATCATTTAACAATGGAAATTTACATCACATGAAATCTTCTAAATATAGCCTGTACTGATGAGAAGAGATATATTTATCTCCCTTTGTACTTCTCTGAGACCATACAAAGAGTAGAGGTTATTAAGTCTGGTGTCCCAGCTGTGTTAGCCTTTCTACACTGCAGTTAAATACATGGAGTTGAATTTATTTACTAGATTTACATCACTGAACACAGGAACACAGAAAAAGATTCCTTTAGTGAATGAGAGAAAGAGAGTGCATTAAGGTAAAAGAAATTTTGATTTTTATTCAAGAACTTGAAAAAATTGAAAATATAGAGCAGCAATGAGATATTTTCCACTGTGTGTGGCTTTGCAGTCCAGTGTATTAGAAACCTGTGAAATTATTTATGGTCTTTTCCTCTGAGATAGTGAAGCAAGATAATATCTCCTCTCAACTACTTTCTCTTAGGGTTGAGATGGCCTCTGATGTTGACTAACTTACTCCTATGGCTAGAAAGATCAAACAGAAGAAAAAAGTTGAGTGCTGTATGGGGATAACCATCCACATTTTTTCTGGCTTATTTGAAATACACAGAATAATAGCTGAAAAATTCCTGAAATATACCTAGCCGCCCTCAGTAATTTCAAGACTCATTCTTGTCATGTGTAGGCAGACTCTCTACAGTGAGACAACCTTTTTCCTTATTTATGTCTATTGCTAATATTAAAGAGTGTCCTATTTATTTATTTATTTTAACAGAAATTTAATGAAGGCCTTTCGCTCTTGGCTGTTTTTGCCTCTGTTTTACCACATGTATGTGAAGGACAGTGGTCTCTCCAGAGCTGCTTCTGTTGCAATTGCAGTTGTTACACTACAAGCAACTAATTTCAGGTCAGGTTTGAAGCAGTGGTTAGGATTCTATTTCAGTGATAGCCATGTCCTAGAAGAATATAGTTCATTTGAAAACCTGAGGGCACTCGTATTAAGGGCAGATAGTGACAGACATCACAAGAAGTGCCAAGACATTATTCAAACAGTCCATCCTACTGAGAAGTAGGCAGCCATAGTAAAGTGATGCTTGGACAAGCACTTAACAGTGAATGGAATGTAAAGCAAAAGGACCTCTCACAGTCACAGAGACATCACTCTGCAGAAGCTTTTTTAAGTAAGATATACCACAGCTGTAAACAGAGGGCCTGGATAGTATATGTGATACACAAATGACAGCTTTGATCGTCGTTTTTCTTTTCCCACACCAGACCGAAGGAACATGCAGAGGCAGCCTTGCAGAATCCCACAGCAGACTTCACCACCTCATCTGCCATTTGGAGCACGCTGCCATTTTCTCTTCACGGGTTGCCCCCGAGTCTGGTCTGTGTTCCAGGCCCACAGATACTCATCCCTGGGCAATGAAAGCATCTGCAGATTGCTTGGATATACAGAACAGGTGGCAAATCCCTGATCCATGCCAGGGCTGAGAGGATTTTATTGCGAAGGTGTTTTAGACCTTACCTGCATTCACAGAGACAGAAGTGGTTTCATAGTTTACAGGATATAATCAGTCCTGCTATGCTGAATCCAGAGATGCAAAATACATATTTCGGAACCGTGACAGAGATCTCAATAGAGTGCCCAGAATAGGAAAATGTGGAAGGGTATATGTGGTGGAGGATGAAAATGGGTGTGGGCAGCTGCCCATCATATAGCACAGGAGTACACAGTGTGTTGGTCAATGGTCACAGAGGCATAGGGGGTTTATTCTGTTCTCACTGTCTTCTAGGAAATCCATACTAGGTGGCTACATCCCAGTTACTCATTTTCCCCAGAGCAGCTGGCAGAGGTAAGGCTCATGTGTTAGCATATAAGGACAAATCTACTACTGTTCTAAGAATAAAAGATCTCATTAAAGACATCATTTCCCATACCAGAGAAGAGCAACGTTTAAAATGCCACGTATCTACCTAGGTATAGAATGCATATTTGAAAGGCAAACTTGATAAGCCCTGTCAGGTTCCCTCACCTGTGGGAGAAAAACTCATCTCTACCCCAAAACAGGAGCCAGTGCTGATAATCTCTAACTAATAGGTCAAAACAAAATGACGTACGTGCACACTGGTTGGGTTAAAGTTACCAGAGTAATTTATGATATTCAGCTAAGTCCTGAGCAACAGCAAGAATATTCACTGTGCGCTAAAAGACTAACTCTATCAGAGTAGTAATTTTCCCCATGAAATACACAAGCAATTGGAGGAGCAGAGACCTTTCTGAAGAGACAGGAATAGTCAATTTTTACATATCAGATACATTTTTGCTTTGCTATTTGCTTTGAACTTCAAAGGAGTTAAAATGTCACGTGTCACTCAGTTTGTGTGTCAAGGGTCCAGCACAGTACCTGTTTGAAATGAGCTGCTTTCTGACACAAAGAACTGTGTTCCCTGTGTGAGAGGATGGAGTTAGCACTGTAGTCTCCTTATTTCCCCCCCTTTCACTTCTATCAGCTCATACATTCTAAGTGTACACAAACACATTGTCTTCTTAGACAACAGGCTTCAAAAGCAAGGGGGAAAGACATGTTTTCCCAGGACTAGGCTGCTCAAAGGGATTATATAGCTACAAAGATCTACTCACAAGGGGCTTGACATAAGAAGACATACAGGATATAATGGGGGGAATAAAAAAAAAAGAAAATCAAGGCAGCTCACAAGACTAAGAAAAAAAGAACACGTTCGAAAATGTAAAAATCCCCAAACCTGATGCTTTTTAGAATCCTAACCGGTAACTGCTGAAGCTGTGAGAAGACAAAGATCATTGAGCTGAAATATTAGTAGTAGTTCTTCCACAAGGGAATGAAAGGTCACAATGACGTCTTCCCTCCAAGATGTAGTTCCCTAATTTTCTCTCCAGCACCAGGAATGAATTCACTAAGAAAGCTGTGCCCTTGTGGAAGGTGTGAAATCTTCTGCTTAATATTTACATCTTTACTGAGCGGTAATATGGAAAACAGGTTTGGGGAGTGTAGAAGCAGGCAGCTTGGGGAATACTCTGGCCCTGGCTAAGGCTCTGCGGAGGCAGACAGCCCTCTACCGCCAACAACTGAAATAGAAAGCAGCCCCACAGGCTTCCTGAGAGCTGTATTACAGAAAACCATGCCTCACAGGAAACAGCTTTGCTTGGCATATCAGGCTATCCATACTAGCCAGCATCAAGACAAACCTGTCTTAGAAAACATAATATTTTCTTCTCCCACTGACATGTTCATGCTGCATCTAGGGTTAAAAAATCAAGAACAGATGATGGAGTGAAAGCCTTTTCCATACAGACATACCAATGGTTTTTGGTTTCCATTTGTGGAAAATCCCTTCTCCCTCTCCCTCCATCCCCCTCACCATTCACAGTCAGATTCACAATGAATCCTCAGAGACTGAAATGGTCTGAAGTCTAACAACAAAGGGCAGTGATGGAGGCCAGCAGTGCAAATTGGAACAATGGGAGCACACCACAGGTAGCTGAGTATCAGATTATCTAGGCACCACAGCCTACAGCTTCCACCTGGAAGGCAGAGAAACAAAAGCCTCCCTTTGTGTCCCAGGGTTTTGCAGGAATTAAACACAGCTCCCCTTTGTGGCAGACCCAGACTCTCACCAGGAACAGGGAGCAGCCAATAAACTCCCAGGCTGTCCTGAGGGAATGGACTATTTTAAGCCTGCTTGCAAACATCTCCCTGCATATGTGCTGTATTTTCACGGAAGAATAATTTAATCTTCATTGCTATCATTAATTTTTGACAGAGAGCACCATACGACATCCTGTTTACAGCCCACTAAATCTCCATTATGAAGCCATGCTTACAGAAAGAAGAACAATCTGAAGAGCTGTGTTAACTTTTATGATTACATTCCAGCCCTAAAAGGCAGAAACATGACTGTAGTTACACACATACTGGAAAAAAAAAAAGAAAAAATAAACAAAAATTAAAATAATTAACATTTTGTTATGCTGTTTTCAGGCTCCAGAGGAGGAGAATCTTGTTTAAATTACCTATACTAATACAGCAGATACCTTTAAAAATGCCTCTGTAACATATTGACATTCATCCTTATGCAATATTTACCTGGTTGTTTCCAGCTGTGTTGAACAGCACAGGTAAGTGCTGCTATTCAGAGGAATTCTGTGACAGCAGCAGAGATTTAACCCTGGTGAGTGAGATTTTGCTAACACTTCTCACACTAATATCCTTTCATTTGAAAACCTAAAAAGAATTTTAGTGAGAATTATTAATTTCCCTTGGGGTGAAACGACTCAGATTAGAAAACTGTCATCAGCAAGGAGAGCTGAGGAGAGCCAAGAGCTTCAGAAGGCTTCTGACACAGAGGCATCACACAGAGCCAAGGTTCTGAGAGGGACTTGTAAAACCAGAAAGTGTTCAGCAGCCACAACACACCATGCATTAATTGCACCATTTCAACAAAAGGGAAATTCCATCATTTAGACCTAGATTTACCCAACTAAGATAGGCACAGCCAATTAATTTAACACTTCTTCAAAAGTCAATGAAACAAGAGAGGTCCTCCAGAGAGTAATTCTAGCCTTAGACAAAACCACTTGAAAGTTAACATAAGGTCTGGATTATCCTCTGGAGGTCTCCCATGCTTCCCCTCCATCAGATAGTGCACAGAAACACTCAAATATGTGCCTCACTCCTCCTCACGTAATCCAGCTCCTCTGAGGTGAGACTTTTCTCTTTTGCAGTGGTTTGAAGGACAACTAAGATTTTTAGTCCTATCTAACTATTCCAGGTAAGACTATCCTGTTCCACTATATACTTCAATAAGTATATATTTTATTAAGTATTCTATGAAGCATATAAGTATATATTTAATACAGTACTTCCCTTTCAATCCTGCTCCTAGCAGCAATCATTCTTTGCATACACCTGATCTCCTTGGGAAATAAGAAAGTTGAGTCACGGCTCAGTACTCTAAAATGATCCTCATTAATGTTAGCTCCCAGTCATCAGTTTCTAAGGAACAAGCTCAGTGGCACTACAGAGGTGACAGCTCATGACTATGCAGAGCAAACCCACCTTTGTGCGTGTAACTCCATTCAGTGGGAATCTCTGCCTTTATCTGGAAATCAAGATGATAATGATTAGACACTAAAGCAAACAGCACTGTGGTTAAATTAATCTTCATAGATTAACCAAAACATTCTATAAAAGTTTATAATCGTGTATATTTTCAAAATTTACACAAAGCCTGAGTTTCAGATGCAGTAGTCTTTTCAGCCACCCAAAACCTAACAGCAAGAACTTATAACTCTCTTTGTTAGGGGAGTGAATAAAATTCTGAGGATTTAATTAACTTTTTTTTTATGCTATTTTTCTATTTGGGTGATGGAAACCAAATAAAGAACAACTAAAAGTTTTGGCTGTTTCCTACCAGGTTCCCTTAAAGTCGGGGACTTTGCAAAAAGAGCAGGAGACATTTTTATCACCACCTTTAAATTTTTTCCCTATTTATTTATTTTTATTAGTAGGGTAGCCTGTCAAACCTCACACTCCAGTCAGGGCATTGCACAGCTTTCATCTGGGAAATATCTCCTCCACAATCCACACATACACTTTGTCAACTCTGGTTTTTGCCTTCTCCACCAATTTTCTTAAAGAAAAGCTGTTCTTTCTCAAAGCTTAATGCCCCCAACTGCCTTCTGCCTATTTCCCTTGTTGATCACAACTACCTTCCCCAAGTCTTCCCCCTCAGCCCTCATAGTCCCTATGTTCCTTTTGCTTAAGGCCACCTGCTTCCGCTTCACAGCCCTATCTCAGCTTTCACCAGAGGGTTGCAAACAGGCTGGTGAAAGCAGCGGAAAGTTGAGGACTGCTCCTCAACCCCTAAAGAACCCACTTTGCCTTTGCTGCCCGTATCTCTCCAGTTTCTCCACCACCTGTGCATGCCCCTACACTTCAGGTTTCTGGGCTGCAGCATAAGGAGCAGGGGTAGGAGGCAGACAGGGAGGGCACATCGAGATGGTCTTGTTTTCTCGGAAGATTACATCACTCCTCAATTGCTCAGGTCATCACTATCTCAGCCTGACACCCTGCTCCTCTGTCCTTCTCTGCCACAGCTGTGGTGAACCTTGCCCCCTGTCAGCTACTTGGCTTTCTCCCACATCTCCCTTCAGCATGCCGAGTGCAGAGAAAATAACAAACCTTTTAGTGCAGGCTGCAGTCAGAAGGGAACTGAGTGAAACAGTTACTTTTACTGACATTTCTTTATTTCCATGGCTATTAGGGACAAAATTAACTAAAGGGATAGGATTAGTGATCACATCAGCTCTGCACCGTGGTAGAAGAACTGCAAACCCTGCTGAGAAACTGGTGATCTTCTTCCTCCTGTCTGTAGCTAAATGCATTTCTATCTATATGCTCTGGCAACATTTGCCTAGTGGAGATCAGATGTAGGATTTGGAAGAGATAATAACTGTTAACGAATTTAACAATTAGATTATATACATGAGAAAAGTGCTTAAATACTGAGACAGCTTGTTGTTACAGTAAAATCAAAAGTGAGCAATTCAGATCTATGGAAAGCCCTGTGAGACTCAGCTATCATCCAGAAGCGGCAAGGAGCTCAGCCGTTGCTGGCTGATAGGGAGGAGGTTACTCCCCAAGAGTTCACATAGTAGGAATTCACAGTTCTCTGCAGGTGCACGAAAATAGCCAGGATGAAATAATATAAACATGGGACTTGTGAGAGATAGGTTCTAACCAATTGAAGTTTCTAGCGTGGTGGTGTGGTAACTCTTTTAGCCAATAAGCTGTAGTTCTAACCCCATATAAACTGTGTGCTAAGTCTAATAAAATGGCTTCACTTAAATCCTATGGGTTTGTGTTGTGAAGTCCTTTCTCCGCCGCGAACTTTGTTTACTTTAGTAGCTGACTTTGCAGAAAGCTCAACACCCCAAACAATTGCAAGCTCTGTATGTACTTTAAGTTAATCTTACATGATATAATAGCCATGACTATGAGTGGCTTTTCATGTGGAAGGAAAGGAAATATTAAAAGCTTTTCTAAAAGGATGACTAAAGGAAACCACTCTCGGTACACAAATTTATTGGCCCTGCAAAATTAAAGAAATGTGCTAGACATCCTTGAGCCCACTGTACTTAAATTGTATTTATCATTTACAGGCACAGAGCAATGTATATTTCGTCATTAAAGTTGAAAAAAAGGGCACCAATCAGACCAGATGGAGAGTTACAAAAAGCTAACACCAAGGAGGTCACATGCTCTAATGCTTGGCATTTGGACTGTTCTGAAAACGAGTTCCTCTTCACCTGCAGCTCAGAGGCCAAGCCAAACAGATGCAGGGATTTTGTGCACTGGATCTTTGCTCAAAAGCTCACCTCTTCCTTTTTGTGATTTCAAAAGTTTAAATGGTACTGAACTTGCTCTTTGGGAAGGGGGAGACGTTTTACCCACTTCAGTGCCTTTGGGTTTGTGGCAAAATCTTAACTGTGACTTGCTTCCTGTGGGAAAAGGAACCCTGTTTGTGGGGAGAAGTGACTGTGGGGGGCATCAGCGTTTCAGAGCTACTAAAGATATTTTGGTAGGAGCCTTCTCCTCCCTACTTGGTTATTGTGAAAGGGCAATAACCATCATACCTTGAAATGTTTACAGCCCCAAGAGAGTTGTTGACAGAGCCCAAGGGAAATATCATCAACCAGATTTGTGACTCCAGACCTCATGCCAACAGGCACCTGCAGCATGCAAAGAAAAATGGCACAGGTTTTCCTCACATGCTTAATGCAACCCAAATACTTGTTCTCTCCTGCAGTCCATGTTCCCTCTGTCCCTTTGGTTTCTCCTTTTCCTTCCCTGCCTCTGGACCATTACGCTTTTATTTGTGTTTGAAGTGGTTTGCTGCTGTGCACATACTGCAGAGGGTGATAGAGCACACATTTATTTTATGACAGATATATTAAACCAGGCCCTAAACTCCAGCATGCTCAATCTACTTAAGGCATCTAGAGCAGCAAATCCTTCTCCTTCACCCTTCCCTGCAGCTCCAGGCAGCAGCAAATCCTTCCCCTTCACTTTCCCCTGCAGCTTCAGGCAAAGTTTTATTGCTATTCATTTTTCCTATCAAACACAGGATGGACTACAGCTTATTTCTGTGTTCAGAGGTTTACATTGAGACTCTCTTCAGACTCAGACTCCCCTGGGAGGAGGGGAAGTAAAAGTAAGAAATAAAAATAATAACAAAAAATGCCAAAACTACTAGCTCGTATGACACTGTGGTCAGAGAACAGCAGTGCCTCAGGTCTTGGCATGTGTGGAGAGACAGTGAGATCACCACACTCTCCTCTTCCTCTTTTCCTACTCTCCCTAACATGGTGTCTAGAGATCCTGACTCTGGGGTCTAGGAGCAAGAATAGGCTGGAATGTCCTATTAGGATCAAGGCTCACACAGGGGAGCAGGAAGAGAAACTTATGCACACTTGAAGGAGCAGAGGATTTGCCATAGCCCAGATAGCCTGAGGGTTCATGTTTTGTTCAATAGCATGTTCGTTATAATTTCCCTCAAAGCATGCTGTAAATGGGGGAGAGAGTCAGTAATTGACATCCTGGGAGAGTTCAGTCATGCTCATTATTTGAATCTCTAAGTATAAGAATAAACAAATGGGCTGGGGAAGCTGTCCACGTTACATGTTTCCCCTGGCAATTTTTTTCCAGGGTGCATTTTGGACCAGAAACCAGGCTTTTCCCTTTCTTAACAATCGTGCTAACCATTAGGTTATTATATAGAGAACATTTTCTTGCTGGGTTTTGGGGTAGATGGGAGAGAAGGAAGGAGCGACCAAATGTTTTAGGGCCCACCACAGCCAGAAAAAATAGATGTCAAAATTAGATTAATAAGATTTTCTCTTTGGAGGTGTCTCCACAAAGTCAGTGTTGAGCCAAAAAGCTTGATCAAGGCTAAATGAAATCTTCCCACTTGTAAAAACAGGCATATACTAAATAGCTGTACATCTGCCTAAACTGATTATAATTGCCCTGGGCCCATGCTGTTCTTCTTCCCAGCTCACTCCTATCCTTCTTCCCACCTCTTTGATTTAATGGTAAATTTCTTGGGACAGTATACATATTTTGCTGTCTTAGCAGATTTATGTTGTAACATCTCTCTAGGCTCTGTTACATGACAAATAAATATCATTTCCAAAATGCAGATTCTCCAGTTAGCAGCTTTGAATCATTTTAGTGTTTTGGCTCTTTAGGATGTTATGATCACTTCAGGTAGTGCAAGTAAAATGACATACTTTTAGTAAGAGGTAAGTAGGACAAATGTCAAGCAGTCAGAAATCATCAAAAATGGTATGTTATCATGTGCTTTGGTATAAATAAGCTACTGTAAGAGAAGTGTTTGTCACATCTACTTTACAGTTCCTATCTTAATTCCACTTTTGCCTGCCCTCTCACACACAACCACTGTACACATGAACAGTTCCCTTAACTGAAGTGTCTTCCAAGTCTGTGAAACTGCATTAGACTAACTTCCACTGAGAAACAGATTTTAAAAATCCCAACACCTTCATGTACAGACATGGGTGTTACCGTCATCCAAACCCAGGACCTTTAATGAGGAGTCAGCTGTGGCAGGCATACGAAGCATCCTCTGGCATGGCTTGTGCATGACCTCTGCAGGAGTATGTGAACTAACCCCAAGAAAATGCCAGACAAGACTCTGCCCTTCCACGAGAGATGGGAAGCAATGCTACTGCCCATCAGGCTGATGGAAATGTGTTTCTTAGAAAAACACAAGAGCTTTGATGCTACCTTTCTCCAGTAGGCTGAAGTTGGTAAGAACATCAACCACAAGCCAAGGAAAGGTTTGGTGAAGACCTTTGTGAAAAATGCAAACAGCAGAGGTAGACTAAACACGTGAGAGCCAGCTGGCCTGAAGGGCAGATATGCAGCAGGATCCTGTTCTCCTGCAGAGGTATAACGATGGAAAAATATGAGGAAAAGAAACACACACAGAGACTTTAAAACAAGTTTTCACATTTTGTTTTGAGGAGAAAGTCAGTGGGGATCTGTGCAGGTCAGGCTGTAAAAAGAGATGGTACCAAGTGTCAAAGCTGGGCTACCCTCCAGTGCATTCATATGTCTCCTCCCACCCACTGACATAACCAAACCATTGAACCCTCTCTTACAAAGCTGAAGTTTGCTGCAGCACTATGACAAGTTTATTCATACACAGAAGAGAAGAACCAAAACCTTAGTGGAGAACTTCACCTGTTGGCCTCCATCAGAAAGCTGCTAGAAGTTGTCCTCCAATGGACATACTGCAGTTGTGCATGAGCACATGTTTGTCACTGTCAGTAGTTCAGTGGCTCAGCATACATTGTTCCCCTTCACTGATCCATTTAGAGTGGGAAGCACCACATATCTTTTACTTGTCTAAGGTAAAAATTGATAAAGTTATGCTCTTCCAAAAGGACTGCTACCTTTGCTTCTTCCACAACATGCAATACCAGGAGATAGCAAAAAAATACTCATCTCAGCCTATCAAAACCCTATGAACTTTTCAGGATCACCACAAAGGGAGAGGACAAACATCACAAATTTTCATTAGGATAATGGCTTGACAATGCATCCGGCCTCAACAGCTGTGATTGCTCAGCAGGCAAAGGGCTGCAGGGAATCACTGCTCCCCAGACTGCACAACTCCATCCCTGCTACTGGGGCCATAGGCTATGCAGTATGGAGGCATATTTGGCCACTGCATTTTTAAGATGTTCTCTTTCTCGCCAAAGCCTTAAGCACTGCTGAAGTTAACACTGTTTCTAATTATTTCTTAAATAAACATGTGACACCAAAAAATTACTCTCTAGATTCTCCCTCATCTATATTTACCCATGCATAATACCAGCTGCCTACACAATTTTTGTCTTGCTAATGCACAGCAATAATCATAGATCCACCCACAACCCATTTATTTTGGTAGAGTGCAGAAATAGACATTAAACCTATAAATGTCAGAACATGCCTTCATTTCAGATGTTAGTATTATTTAAATTAGCACTTGAATGATGTTTCCACAACGTGATAGCTTTTCAAATGATAGTGTATTGCACATGAAGTGCACTGGCCCTGCTTTAAGCACCTTCAACCCATTAGGCCCATCCATAATTTGGTGCTTTTAGAAATGCAAACACATTGTAGAAGAGCTGTGGTCTCTTTGCTTATGCCCCAAGGTCCCTAGGGAATTGCTGATGCCATAATTACCTGAGTATGGTTTGAACATTAGACTCTGGTGGGGAGGTAAACATGCCTTGTGCTTGTTGTCCAGGCTATTTGAGAACAGCTGTGCCTGGGTGGTTGGAACAACACGTTTTCTTCAACATGTCCCTCGCATTTCAGAGTGAGCACAGAGCTCACTAGAAGCAGTGCTGTTGGACGGAAAGTGTGTTAACTGGAAAATGGAAGCAGCAATTCATGTTTTTGCTGTAGCTGTGGGAAAATTAGGAGCAAATCCTTCATTTTTCTTCTGATCGCTGAAACCCAGTAAGATTAATTAAAAGAAAACCAGGGAAGGAGAACTGGTTATTTGAGACTTAGTGGGCATGGCAAGATGATTGCAAAGAAACCTTATTTAAAAAAAATTGAAAGAGCAAGTGCGGAATCAGCCTGCAGTGAGACCAGATTAACTCAATGCTGTTTTCAAGAAACATAAATTCTGCACAGTCAGAATAGTACAAAAGGAGACACCTGGGATCAGACTGCAGGAGACAATATGGCTTTTTTCGGGTGTAGAAGTGCTTCCATGATTTTTTCAGACAAGAGACAAAACATTGCAAGTAAGGCATCTGTTTCTGAGTAGGCCCTACATGTGATTTAGTAAGTCCTCTCATTATAATAAAGTCTTTGACCATGAACGTCACATTTTATTACGAACAGTGTGCAAAGCATCATGCTTCATCAGGCAGGAGACTAAATTAATTCTCCTCTTTAAAATAAGAGCCAAAGCAACCACCCTACAGCCGCACACAAAAGCTGCATGTACAACAGTGACACCTGGTGGGCAATATTCAAGTACTAGTTTAATAACTGATTTCTTCTTAAGCATCAACTTTAGCAGATTGATCACTTCAAAATGAAAGCAAATGCTTTTGTGTATGCCTGGGGGAAAAAAAAATCCCCCTTTACTGATTGCTGGTGAGAATAATGCAGACAGCCCGGCAGCTTCATACAAAAGTAATCTTGTGTCCTCCAGAAGTACCAATGCGACACTGACTGCCTCTGGGGGCCTGCCTACAGCATGGTTTTGGTTAAAATCAGGTGTGCACTCTGAAGGAAATCTCCCTCTCATTCCTACTTTCTCTGATCTGGTTTGCATCATAGTGCTGTGCCAGCATGTAGCACTAAACTGGAAGATAACTTCCAGGAGCACAAACTGCATGGGAAAAACAGGCACTCAGTCCACAGGCCAGTCTTGGCCTTGTCTGAAGCAGAGAGCCCCAAGATGCAGCACAGAGGGGATGGGCAGCCCTCCCAGAGCCACACACTGACTGGTTCCTGGGTGTTCAGCAAGCCAGGCTTTGCATGGTGCTATTGTGGCCACTTCCTGGCTCCATCTAGCATGGATCAGCACCTCACACTGTATCTGTAGCTCCCATGTCTGCCAATGGTAACAAACTAGGAGGAGCTGCAGACTCCCTCACAGGTAGAAGAGGCCTTATAGGGAGACCTAGATAGACTACAGAGTTGAGCAATCACCAACAGTATGAAATTTAACAAGAGCAAGTGCTGTATTCTTTACCTGGGATGGGGCAATCCTGGTCATATGTACAAATTAGTGGATGAGAGGCTGCAGAGCAGCCCTGAAGAAAGTGATCTCAGGATTTGGGTTGATGGCAAGTTTAATATGAGCCAACATATGAGCCAACAGTGGCCGTGGCAGCAAAAGGGTCAACTGTGCCCTGGTGTGCATCAGGTACAGCATACTTCTCCTCATGTAAGTTCCAGCAAGATATGATGCATGGCATTTATTTCATCTCTCAACACACACTCTCATCAAAAATAAAATGTATATATTAAAACCTTACGTTCTTTTATTAGAATGAACACTTGAGTAAGTTGCAATCTGAGTACAGAAATGGTTGGGATAAGCTCCAGAAGTTTTTTTTTTAAGAAGACAATTAAAATTCCCAAATTCCTTGTTAAAAAAGTGGCTGCTGAACAAGAGTTCCAAAGAGAATAGTAAAGGACTGGAAAACTTCTCAACTCAAAGGACACACCAACAGAACATTTTGGTAAAGGAGCATTGCCAGCTCCCTCCTTTGGTCCACAATTAAGGTCATTAAAATAAAACCAAGCAACACACCAAGTGCCAATCCATCCAGGTTCTACTTCATTGCAAGCCAGTCAGCATACACCCCATTAGCTGCTCAAGGTACACAGCCACCTTTGCTTCACTGCCCAGCTTTTTACTGTCACTGCCAAGTTTAATATGCTTTCAGACAGAGTGAGCTAATATGTTATACTTTAAGCACATAAACTCTAGCCCTTTCACACTAGATGTCTGGAGGAAGGATATAGCTAAACATTTGATATGTCTATTTGGAAAAGAAAGTTAAATTTTGTTTTCTAGTCACTAGAAAGACTGAGGAAGGAAAAGCGTATGTTAAATGCATTCAACAGCTAACACTGACTTTAAAAGCTGAACCACAGAAATACAGAATCAATTACAGTTCTTTGAAAGGATGGTGTAGCCTGGTGTAAGGCTTGACCTGTTACAGCCTGCACATGCCTGTCAACAACCATCTCCGACTATAAAGACTGAGTGGATAACCACTATTAACAGTCCCTGTGGTTATTCACCTCATCACACAAGACTATTCACATTGTTATCTATATGGTTGCAGGTTTAAATGAAGTGTCCAAATGTAGACTCTCTGTATCACCCTAGTAATATCAAATTCTTGGATCAAACTGCTGAAATTCCTTTGTATGATACAAATTGCTTGGCTTTCTTGTATTGATATTAAGCAAAGAAGTGTCATGCTGAAGAGGGCACAATCAAATCTCATGAGATTAGCTAGATTTGTGATTTCAAGTCAGGTCTATTTTGAGTAAAATCTAATGGGTTCTTTCAGAGAAAACCGAACAAAATGCATCTTTAAGGAACCTTAAATAAATAAATATTGTGGATAGAAATACTCCCCATTTTAGGAAAAGAAAAAATACTCACAAACAGCTAACTTTTTTGATAGATTTTCCATCCGCAAAAATGTGAATACCAGAGTTTCCTACATTAGCCCTTCTTACCAGACTGACTTCAGCTCTACTCCTGGCAAGTAGTACTCTTGACTTGCCAGCTAGTTTTCTAGCTAGGATATATGTCTTCCCAGACTTCTAAAAAAGCCCTCTGCCAGCAGAAAGCAGTCTAAGCTACCCATTTCTGAAAACAGCAGATGCTTTTTCCTCAAGAGTAAGTTCTCCACAAATTGACTGCAAAAATTGAGAGTGCTGTTATGCTTAGCTCAGAGAGAACAATACCTTTATTCTGAAATTTTTTTTCCAATGGGAAAAACAAGATCCAAGAGGAATTTGTCTGATCCCAGGAAATGTCTCCCTTCTCCCAAGTAAAATATCATTGCAGCTCTGCCTCTGGCCCACTGCTCCTTAAGACCTCCCTCTTCCCAGCTGCATAAGTGCAACCAGAACAGAACAGCTGTAAAGCTGTACATAGTAGACAGCTACAAACACACATGCAGTTCAGTCTTCTACATAATCTTGCTGATTATTCATCTGAAGATGATCTGGAGAATACTTGCCTGAGTGCAGACTTCAAGATACATACCCTAGAGATACCAAGTTACCAGGCACACAAACGTTATTATAAACGTCCTAATGCCATAAGGCACTTACCTCATTGTGATTTTACTTCTGTAGTTTATTCCTCTATGTTGCTATGCTGTCCTCCTCCTCCTAAGCTAGATGTACAGTGTAGAGTTCATGAATTACTATTCTCAACATGCATATGTACTAACTGAACTGCTACAGAACAAAAATACCTTTTAAGAATTTAATCTTCAGTTAAGAACTATGCAAGACTATTTTCCCCGAGAATTTCTACCCTTGTACCCTGTGTAGTTTTATAAACCCAGCAAGTTATTTCCCACTCCCCAACTAGAAACTAAAACCAAATCCTTTTCATATTTCATGTGAACAATACTATTGAAAATGAGATTGGCACTTGAGGTGTAGAAAAATAAAACCAGCCAGAGGCCATAGGAAATGCAGCAATGACATTTATTGGAATTTCTCCAGGCATTACATGAAAAATTCTTTAAGTGAAATAGAGGATAAAGCACATTCAGTGCATCTTTGAAAAAAAGATGTATCTGAATAACCTTGATTCCTTGTAATAAACGCTGCTGCAGTTCCTGGGATTGGTTTTTTACATACACGTCGGCTAAAACTTACTCCGAACAAAACCTCAAAGAATTGCCTTTTCACTTGGCATTTTCCCACCTAATACAATACAACATTCTTGAAATATCTAGACAGATTCCACATAATTTCATACACAGTGTTAAGACCTTTCACCCCAAATGTAAAAAGAAAGTCTGTTAAGTAAATCAATATCTTTAATCAAATAAAACACCATGGAAGTAAAAACCAATGACAAAAAAGCCCAGGAGAGCCCAAGCCTCTAAGTTCCACAGCAGCATGCAGCAAATCAGTGTTGTTGTTCCTCATTTTTATGTTAACATAAAGCATATAACTTAGAAAGCAGTGATATTCAGTCCTTGCTTTCCAAAATGGACAATCTTATGCAAAAAGACACTGCTGGATTTGGCACTTTGCTTAATTGTTTTTCTTACTAAAAAGAGTAAGTGTTTCCTGGAATACAGTATAGATGGTATGAGATAACGTGAGCCACTGTAACACTCAATTAACAGTTCAGACATGCACTCCAAAATACTTGTCTATTACACATTTGTCTAAGCTTCCTCAAAAATTTCACTCAAAAACATTTTCAAATCTATACGTAACTTTTTATATCCTTATAAACATATTTTCTCCCTTGAAATCATCAGAGCTTACTACACCTCTGCCCAACACATAAATTCATGACTTTTGTTTTAAAAAGAAGACCATAAAGCAGTATTAAAACAGGAATAGCCTGTAAAGCATTATTAAAACTGTGCCTGTTCTTCAGAATCCCCTATGAAATGTATATCCACTCTGTATGTGAAAACTGAAAGGTATATAGTATTTAAACTTGCTTGGTCCTCTCTTGTGCACTTACGCTCAACTTCCTGCAACCTACCTCCATTTTCTTCCCAAACAAAATTTAAGAACAGCTTTCTGCCTCCTACTACAATAAGACAAGGCTTCTTGCATATTTCTTTGGATAAATGAGAACCTCTTATATGCCTAACTCTTATGATGGCAAGTCTCCAGAGGAAAATTAACATCAGAATAAATAGGAGCCCACAGCTGTTCTGCCTTCCTCCTGTCATCATGATCAACCCCAGGACACATGGAAGCAAACAGGCAAGGAAGGAAATAGTAGTAGTCACCATTAGCTCTTGCCTTTGCAGGTTCTGAGAGTGCGTATAGATAACCTATTTCTTAGCTCTGAGTTACAGAGGCGGAGCTGTGATGCAATGCTTTTTGTTTCCAGTTCCAACATGCATGTGGAGTTACACTGCTGACTGGTACAGCCCAGGCAGCTGATGGCACTAGAGCATTTCGGGACAAACCAAGTCATGATACTTGTTCTGCTTCTTGGTCTGTGCTCTCAATGTCAGAAGAATTAAAAGAGAGGCATACATGAGTTCACACAGATTTTCCACAAAAGATGTGAAACATGCTGCCCTTTGGAGGGAAAATTACATTCTCCTCTTTTTGTTTCTTCAAGTATTACTCAACATATTCAATATACATATATATAAAGACGCTATCCTCATTTCACTACAAGACAACCACATCCAGAGTGAATTTGAGATCACCATTATCTTGACTTTGTCTGCTGAAATTTCTCTTTTCCCTTAGGTCAACTCTAAATATACATCTAGTCATCAATATTACATGTGAGAATCCTTTATTTCCCCCTTGTGATTTATTTACATAATCATAAAAAAATTAATAGCCTGAATTTGCATACTGACATTTGAAGGCCCATCTGTAGCTACGAGTGTCCCAGCACTAGTTTTGGATAATACCATTGCCTATTGCTAAGTAGCTATTGAAAGCAGCATACGCATCTTTTCGTTCCCTCTTCTGAAGAAGTGCTGTCTAGAGAACCCTGCTTTATGGCTTACTCCTTATTTTATTATTTGGATTGTAGTTTACTTCCTTCAGGAGCAGTTCACAGTCAGACAACGCTTCTGGTGGCACGTACTTCACTATCTGCTCAAGAGTCTTTTGATATGTTATCTTCTCCTGTTCCAAGGACTGAATTACAGTCTTCATTTTGTTCTCTCGAGTCAAGATAGTCTCCAGGCTGGCTTCCAGACTCTGAATTTTAGCATGAGCAACCTGTAAACAATAACATTATCTTTATAATAAATTGATACATTCTGAATAATTTTTTCCTTTAGTATTATGGTATTTGCAAAGGAAAGAATGACATAGCTATTTCTAAAAAACATTTGAGGAGGCAGACAATGGAAGGATTGCCTACTGTGTATCATACAGTGACCAGATCAGTCTGAAGGGTTTCTGAAAGCTTTACAGAAGGAAGGAGACACACAAGTTGCAGCAAGCTAGGGACAGTTGAAAGTAACAAGGAACTGGAGCTGTAGCAACAAAAAGGAAATCAGCAGCTGGAGCAGCACTGGAAGAGACAACCTCTCTGACAGTGATGGAGCAATGGGAACCCTATATAATAAAGTAAATGAGCAGGATGGAGAGGTTAGAGGGAAAGAGAACCTCAGCATTAAGTCTAGAAGCAGATGGTGTTCCCTGTTCTTCAATAAAAGACCTAGAGCTTCCTCTGGCTAGTCAACAGAAACCCTGGATCTCAGCAGTAGCAAATGTCCTTCTGTGGGAAGTGGGGAAATTCTGATTGTTCGTAGGAAAGGGCCCAAGCAGAGGAATGAAGCTATACAAACAAAAAAATGAGGTTAAGGAACTGAGAAAGATGCATTGTAGTACGGCATTCTGAAGAACAGATAGAGCCTTTCAAACCAGTCACTCTCAATTATTCTACACCTTCAGTGCATTTTCAGAACAGAGGTCAAAGCCCAGGCTGCAGCAAACAAATAAAGAAAAATAGCTAAGCAAAAACAACAGTAAAAAAGCAATTCCTGTTTTCAGTATCAAAAGAAAAATGGGCACCCTTAGCCCATAAACAAAAAAACAATGAGGACTTGATCTTTTCTTTTTTGCCTCCTCCTATTTTCAAGTTGCAGAAACTGAAAGTGCTCTCTGAGTTCTCTTCCCAACACTTGTTCAAATTAACAACTATAACAAGAAATGGCCTGGTAATGAAAATACAAGAGCTTGTCTTTCAAGAAAATGCACAACAATACAGATCAAAACCTGAAACAAGTCTTGGCCAGGCTACGGGACAAAGGGTGAACAGTGAAGGGAGAAAGGACTTTTTTAAAGCACAACTTTACACTTTCAAATATATTGGCTGAATCATAGAAACATCTTCTTCATGCGTTTGTAGTCCTAAGTCATTTACCTGTAGCTTCTCCAACAAATCCATATTTTGTCTCTTCAGATGATTGTTTGCCCTCTCCAGCTTCTCCAGGGGTTCACCTTCATCACAGGGACTCACGTTTTCTTGTAGTTCATCCTGAAGTACATGGTATTCCACTTCGTAGGCATGGAGCTGTTTTGAAATATCCATCTCAAACACCTGCCATGACAGAAAAAACAATTTTTAACTACAATAGGGAGCACTTACTCCACATGAATGCTTAACTAGGAGTCAACTCTGCTTAATTACATGAATACTTTTCCTGTTCCCTTCAAAAAAGTATTTTAAGGGGAAGTTTGTGTTAAGAGCATGTTAATATCTAGAGTTCTTATTGTAGCCATAATAAATCAGACTTCAGAATAAATTGGATCATGCTTTTACAATTACCAAATACCATCTCTTGTTATGAGATGTATCAGCAGAAAAGTCTTACTTAATCTAAAAATTCTGTAATATGACAAAGTTTTATCAACTCCTGCTCAGGAATATTAAGAAGTTCAAGACAAAATTTTTAAATTCAAGTCTCAACAGCTTTTGACGGGAGCAATAGCACACAATGAGGAAGAATAATCCAGGAGACATCAGATCTCTACCCTCAAAACTAGATCTGTTTGACTCCAAGTGCTCAGTTATAGATTTCTATGAAAACATTCTTCAAGGTTACAGTCTCCCTGTGCTCTGTTTCTGCATGAAGACACACTATTTTCTTATAGGGATACTTCGGTGATAAAGCATTGTGAAGACTATGGAATTGACCCTCTAACAGTGACGGCACTATATGACCATTATCTGTTCATACATGTAGTCACAGCCCTGCAGCTTCTGAAAATTACCAAGTATTTTAGACTAGGATTGGAAGGATGTCTACAGTGACATTAATTTTCTGTTTCTTATGCTCCAGATCACAAACATTCAAGCAACAGAAGACACATGTTGATACTCTAAAAAAACAAATTCTGCATTACTTCCAGCATTATTCAGGTAATTCAAATGAGGTAAAACTTTACATTATATATAGTGTTCAAGAGTCATTGTCAGCTACCAGGTCAATTCTTCATCTTTGTATTACAGATCTGCATAATGTCTACATTTTTCTTTCATCTTCCACTGTAAGAGAATGATCCTGGGAATTGCAACAGCGAGACGGCCAAACAGCTCCCCCTGCAGCCAGCCTAGGTAGGAGCAATAGCATATAGGCAGTCTACACGTGAATGCAAATCCTGAAGGCTGCTCGGCATGAGACCCCACCACAGGCAAGCAGGTAATCTTACTCTCATAGGTCAGCTCACCTGTGTATAAACATATTCACTTCTGCTCATCACCCAGGCAACATCACCCATTCTTAACTCAATCACACCTGGCTCTGCACAAAGCCATAGAATTCTGCCATGCTCACCACACAATGATTGCTCTGCAATCCATGCAGAGCACAGAACAGAGATTTAATTCCTAGTAATATCAAAAATATCAAACTACCATTTCTGCCTTTGCTAGAATCAATGACTTCTGAAGAGACATGAAAGTGCCTGACACAAGTTTAGCATGGCAATCACAGTCAATGCAAAGAGGAAGTGAAGACCACATTGTGGGGAGACACTAGCTCAGTTGGTTAAAACTTGGTTGTAGTAATGCCAAGGTCATGGATTCAATCCCCTATGTGGGCCATTGACTTAAGAGTTGGATTAATGATCCTTGTGGGTCCCTTCCAACTCAGAATAGTCTGTGATTGCCTAAAAAATGAATTCTTAACTAACAGCACCTGAAACATTCAAACCTTAACAAGCCATAGGAATCAGTGTTAACTGCACTCCTGCATATGGACATGTTTTTTTAGAGCTCTTGTTATTTCTGAACTACCACCTTAAAGCAGAAAACTGCTCATGAGTGGGTTCACAGTTAAGATACTAGACTGAGGCTCATTCTCAATTTTCAGCTCAATGCAAAGATGATGTGGAGATGAAGATTCCAGCCATTGACAGCATTTCCCAAAGAGCTTTTCATATATCAGCATCAGTAATTCTTTGTTTCTTTCCTATTCTAGCTTTTGTCAAGAAGGTGGAATTACACTGATGAAATAACACTATTACAGTCCTCCGTGCCCATACCCAAGAAAGGCAGGAATTAGTCCTGAGGGGCTTTTACCTCTGGCACCTGCCAAATGTGATTCCTCCACAGAGAAGGTTGACATGAGAAGGGGAAGGGGACATCCTAAAAGTGGTCCCCAGGAGGAGAAGCAACACCCACAGCAGAACAACAGAAGCTTCCCTGACCTTGATTTTAGTATAGATAATGAAAACAGTGCCTCACTAGCCTCCTAAGCTATAGTGTTTTAAGTTGGAGGGGAAGTTGCTGTAATGCTGCTTCTTCCCACCATGGCAACCTGTGCTTCCCTCCACAAACTGTTAAGACTGTTCCCCTGCTATCAGGAAGCAAGAGCTGGGTTTAGGTTTGACAAATAGGCTACTTCTATCCTTCTCATGGTGAGGGGAAATTTATAAGCAAAGTAACATTTTTTCAATAGCTGGGACACAAAAGAACCTTTGTACTGAACCTTGAGGTAGCACCTAAAGTAACTATAAACTTGCAGGACATTTAAAAACTCATGGAAATTGAATCACATCCTATTTGTATACAAATTACTGAGAAGACTCCTTTGCATTTCAAACCAAAAGGAACATACTGAGAAGGCTTTTACATATAGTTCAGGCACGATTCTTTTAAAGTAAACTATATGGGGGGGAAAAAGTAAAGAGAAAAACATCCTCACCTGAGTAATAATTTTTTCCATTTGAGGCTGAGTCATATCAGGAATAGTGGTTTTAAGAAAATCAACAATGTTCTCAAAACTCTCACATCCCATTATAGATGTTTCTTGACTGCTAAGTAGGCTCAGTGCTACTTTAAATATGACTTCTGTTCCTTGAAGAAATATAATGTCTAAAAAAGAAAATAATTAAAAGTTCTTAAAAAATGGCAGCTAGAGTCATTGGGTAAATATCTATATTTGCTGGGATGGTTTTCTTCATAATAAATCACACTGCAGAAGTATTCAGTTCAGATGTGCAATCTGTTTTATTTCAACATGAGGTTAAAGCATATAAAAGACTTTTCTTTCATCTTACAGATGTGAGAGAGCATTAAATAAAATATTGGGCTTGTTATGTCTGTGCCAGTTACCTGCAATAAGCATTTCATCACTGTCTGATAGAGACTATTAATGAACTGCTAACTCGTTCAAGTGCATCTGTGACCGAAAAGCAATTGGGAAGTAAATCACAACACAGCATACTGACAGAAGTTAGTCCTTAAAAAACCATCATGTAGATTTCATAACCTCATTATTTTCAAAATCCGTAATGGTGATCTTAGTGGCTACAATCTAAGCCCCAAACCCTTACTTTGAGGTAATGTGGATATAAGGGGAAAGCCTGGGCTCTGCAGGTCAATAGACAAAGATTATAGAAATGGGAGTCTTGATGTCAGTAAATAGAAATTCTTCCTCAGAAGCATTACTGAGATGAACTGAAAACATCAGCAGTTCAAATGTCCTGACCTGTTGGCTCTGTCACACACAGAGTGTTTGTGTGGGGCTACCCAACTGAACAAACCCAACTTCTGATCCTGATACTGAGAGAGATCATCCCTGGCCTAATCCAGCACCACAAAATAAAACGAAGACACTGGTGAAAGCTGTCATTTCCCTGAAACACAGTTCCCAAAAGCCTCCCTTCTCAAGCCTGTGATGCTCATTTAAGCAGCATAAATACAATTTGTGAAGGGTAGACACTAGCCATTTGTTCCTGCTAAAGGACAACGTCCTGTAACACACGTAGGAATCCAAAGCATTGGGAAGTAGAACAACACAGTGACTTTTGAATTTCTAAAACAGGACCATGCCTTTCTCAACTCATTTACAAAGTAATGATCACTGATCCTATTTTCCTCCCTCCCTCTCCACTCCTAAAAATTAATTTCAAAAAAAGCCCCCCAAAAAAGAAAACCCAAGAAAAAAGAAAGAAACAAAAAATGCTTGAGTGTCCTGGAATCCAGTAATCCCAACAGGAAAGAGACATTCATGTGATTGGTACACTATTGAAAAAGAGATACACCAATCATTGATCACACAAACAGCAGCCAAATAAAGTTTACCATAAAACCAGAAAAATACTCTAATGGAGAAATTACTAAGAAAAAAAAAAATTAGACCAAAACCAACCACGCAGTCAACATGTCTTTACCCCAATACGTCCACACCAAAAAAACCAAGAATATAACACACTCCAGTAACGAAACGTGAAACAAAATCATGTTGAATTTCTTAAGAGTTTAAGAAAAGACAAAAGGTGCCATGTGAAAACATAAAAATCAAAGGGAAAAAAAAGAAGTATGATTTAAGAGGAAGTACATGACATATGCTCCTGGATTTTTGGTCTATCTGAGCACAGTGAGTTTTATATTAATATATAAACTTTTTTTAAAAAAAGCTGCATATCTAAGGATTTGGTTAAGCTGGCAGTTTTTATTGATACGAGGACAAAACCAACTACATGACATTCTGATACTGTAAACACTACAAGGCACAATCAATATTTAACCTTCTGTACCAGATGTTACCTGAAGAGGAATGTATCAAGAAAAAAACTATCTAAAATGGAGTAAAAGTCATCCTAAGTCTTGGAAACTATCCAACACGTACATGAATACCTGAAAAAGCCTTTAAGTTCAAATTTGCTCAAAGTTTTTAAAAAGCACTTTAGAATCAGAATTCAAAAACGCCTTCTCAAAAACAAATGGATTCTCTTCTTTTCCCAATTTGCAAGCTGAATTTTTCCATGAACATAAACTTAAATGCATAAAATACTCTTTCACCAATAAACTTCCTGCTGTTTACAGTTCAGAAGTTTCCTGGGTAATATGAGAAGACAAAATTAATTGCACAAGTCTGACATTTCAGAAAATACCTTTCAGTTTTCCTCTTTAAAAAGGAGCTGACATCCCATCATGAAAAGCATTGCTACTTGCCACCCACAATAGTCTCCCGAAATGTCCCCAGAATGTAGAAAACTACTCCCCAAGAGTTTTAAAACACAATGGACATTGTTCTGTTTATTACTGCAACAGAATAAACTTTCTTACCAAATACTCTGGCTACAAATCCTAATGGAAACTGAGATGCGAACAGTGTAAGAAACCACGGTGCAGCATAAAGACTGGGACTGATTTCATTTTCTTCAAGATGATTATACAGGTCTCTATGATAATCATGTAGAAGCCTTGAAAGCTGATACATCTGAATCTACAGTGCATGAGGGGATTGGGGGAGGAAGGAAATAAAGAAAGAAAAGTTCAGCTTTACTCAAGTTTCCACATCATTCACATTTCATTTGAGGGAAATTAACTCCAGTACAGATGGCACTGTAAAATGAAGCTTAATTGCTGCCTGGGGCCCTGAGTGGTATCTACTCAGGGATAAACAAACCACCACTAATGAATTAAAACTAACACAGTAGTCAATAACAAAGAACAGTTTGAACTTGATTATTAACGAAGTATCATTTCAGTTGTGCAGGCTTAATGTAACAA
>VWZD01003259.1:37525-51733 GCA_013396695.1 Sakesphorus luctuosus
ATTGTAGCTTTCATTCTTTGAATTTTGCCATATTTTTGCTGCATTTAAAATGCTACAGTCATCACTTTAGATAGCTTCTGTGCCCACAGAATACATTATATACAGAAGTGTCCAACATACATATTTCCCAGCACATCTTCCAGTGGTCCCGAGGAATTTAAGATAGTGATGCAAAAAGTATTGCTATACAACCTGTAGAAGGTTGCAAGGCAAACGATTAAAAGGTGCTGTTCATTGTTAAAAATAACACACTGTGGAAAACTATTTCCTTCCAATTTTGATTGTTTTATGATGTAGGAAGTCACTCACAGCACAGAGAGATGCTTCTCTCAGAAAGCAGAAGATGACAAGCAGAATATACTTTGATTAGCTGTCAGGTCAGGTTTTGTTGTCAACAGTGCTTTATGCTTAAGGAGAATCCAATCCTCAATAACAAAATGACTCATGTAGATCCAGCTACTTTCTTACTTGCAGAGTTCATGATTCTTCCCTGCCAAATGCTGATTGCACTTCAAACTACCTGTTAGTCAGCAGTGTCCACAAGCAGAGAGACCACTTCTTGTTTAGGCAAATCAGCTGAATTTAGGCTTTGAGTCCTTCCTTTAATTGCCAAAGATACCAATTAAGTTCAGTTTGGACAGTGTCAATAAAAAACACACAGGTGTGAAGTTAGAATTGTATCAAAGAGGCAGTAAAACAATTGGGTTAGTTCATTATGAACTAAGGATCTAAGTTACTACTTTTTCCAGATGACAATTTTAAAATCTAAGTCAAGTTAAGTTTTTATTATCCTAAAGAATCATCAAATATTTTTCCTCCACAGGACTGAAGTTAATTCTGCCCATAAGCTTACTTGTGTTTCAATACTGTTAATGCCAAAGAATTTGCAAATGTTATACTCCTGTTAGAAAACAAACTAAACATAGTAAGATCCCCTAAGTCATCTTGTCTAGTTTGTCTTGAGCAGACAAAACTCTGCTTTTGTCTGTTACAGAAGACCTGCCTAGGAGCAAACTGTGGGGAAAGTCAAGTCAATTAATTTAAAGGACAAGCAGTACTACAAGTGGTAAACTTTCTCAAATTTAGAAGTGCTCTTACTAGGAGCTTCTGGCAATGAAAGGGTCATATTCATTTAAACCAAAATGTGAAATCCTGGACATATGAATGCTCTCTTATCATCAGATGTTGTTTGAAGTCTACAACCGCAGTATAACACACAAACACTAAGAGAGCACCTCCTGGGGAAAACCCACATACATGTATTTATCACACTTTGACCCCCACTGGTTGAAAACATATTTGCAGTGGGGAATGGGACAGGAAGGAATGATGCTCCTTACGGCTGTTCACCCTTAATTCATCAGTAACAAACTTCTTATAGCATACCTACCCCCACAGAAAAACACTCCTCTATAGTTTTTAGAATAAGCACACACGATTTCTTTAACTACAATCTATTACATGGCTCTGGACATTTGCCAAATAAATACCTAAAGTGACTGGTCATGAAAAGTGGACTGAAACTCTGCCTTAAGTTTCTACTTAATTTTAAATGTTTGCTATGCAGGGAGCATGGGAAAAAAGCCCCAAAACTTCTATATCTGCCTCTTAGTTTTCTCCACTTTGGATTACAAGCTTTAACTCAGCAGTGGTATATCCCTTTATAATATAGATAATTATTCTAACCAGTGGACAGTTACATGTCAAGGTGAGAGATTTCTCAGACTTTAAAGCCTGAAGTTTATACAGATATGAAAGATTTTCTGCGTCCTTCCTAAACAGTCTTGAGTAGCTACCTGTTAAATAATATTGCAGAACATGCATCGTTGCTTAAGCCAGTTAAATTATTAAAGATTCATTTGTTTTCTCTCTGTGTTGAGGATGGCAGACTAGAAGACAATGAGAGAAAAAAGGTGAAAGGATGAGCAATGGCAGAGTGGCCCCAAGTATAAATGCCTGTGGAGTACATTGACTGGCCGCTGTGTGTCACTATTGACTTGACTTGTGGTTACAAGAGAAAAATCTACATCCAAGAGCTCATGGACTGAAGAAAAATAAAATCCAATTAATTTTTAAACTCCGTACATACAGATGCAAGCATATTGGGTATTTTTTGGCATACGGATGAAAGAGAAGTGAGGGAAAGAAGAGGAAGAACAAAATAGCAGAGAAAGCATAATTTCCAAACAGGACGATGAGGATGTGTGACAGGTAAAGCATGCAAGTTCTGAACTTCTCTGTTTGCTAATTGAGAGGCAGAGAAGGGGTCAACAATAAAATACACATGCAATTCACAACCTCCAACACAGCGTAAGAAGTTTCATAAGGCCCTGGAGAACACAAACAACCCCTGAGAGCAAAAAAATAATTTAAAACTCTGGTTTGCTCTGGAAGGACTGACTTACCTGTAACGACATCATGTCTGGCCTGTACTGTTTACGGAAGCCAAGGTCATACATGAGGAATTTCAGCATTTCAAAGGCCTGTTCTTCACTCATATGTAGAAGCAGCACTCCAGCTACAAAGCTTATACCTTGACAATAACCCACTTCTTTGTCCAGCAAAGAGTATGCTTTCAGGAGATTAAAGAGTGATAGCTGTCCTGCTCCCAGGTGGGCAGAAAAGTAAGGATGCGTAGGGAATGTCCGTCCTGATGTAAGAAGACAAGAGCAGGTGATATTCAATTCTTTAGGGAAAAAACAACCAACAAACCAATTCATCTGACAACCAGGACTTCTCCCACAGACCATTTCTCTTTGCTTTCATATGCAAATTGCCTTTAGTTAGAGCAGTCTGTATTTTACCACTGATTTTACACGGACTCTGTGGAGCTCATTTAATATTCTTGCCTGCACAGAACTTACAAAAGTGACCGTCTGAGTTCTCTTTTTCAGACAGAAGTAGAAGAGTATAAATACAAATGGCATAACCTAAGAAATCATCTGCTTAGAGGACACTAAGTGGCATACACAGAATACACCCTGATGACAGAGAAAGTGGTGCTCGTACAGCAGCATCCACCTCCAGCAACATCTTCTGTTAAGACTGGTGTGTTTTCACTCAAAGACCCACAGAACAAGTCAGAAAAAACAGAGATACCCAGATCTACAAGGATGGCGTGCTGTTGAGCAGTCAGTTGTTTCAGAAGTTCTTTGTAAGAGACGTCAGGAGGCTGCTGCTTGTTTGGCAGTCTGTGTCTGACTCGATGTTGCACAGCCAAAAACTGCCAAATTTCTCCACGACGACTTTTTGGTACACCTGCAGGTCAGTTAAAAAACAAGAGGCCTAAGCAGGGTGATATTTTCAGTGCTACAACACAATAATATGCTTTGCCATAATCTTGGGCAAATCGCTCCGGTAGCATTTAAATTTCCCTTCTGTACCACAGTCAGATTATACAGAATTTTTTTTCAGCATCTGTAGCACAGATATGAGATTCCATGGAAGAGGAAAAAGCATTGCAATCAGACCCTACATCTGCTTTATACTATCAAGGTCCTCTGCGTACTCTCTTAGCCTGTGGGTAGTCCACAGGAAGATCTACTTCAAGCCAAAATCCCCAGCCTTTCACTCCAGGAAACAAAACACTAAATTACTATATTCCAGATCTACAAAATGTGGTTGTTCTGACTCTCCAAAGCTTGGCTGTGATTCCCCTAGGTTTTGGGCACAGTCCACAGTAGACATTATGGTCCCGCCTCCTCAGTAAGTAAAATGACAGCATCAGAAACTCAGAGTCATTTGGATCCACTGATCAGAAACCAGAAGGTCACAGTGTTAGTTGCAGAGGCTCCAAGTTCAATCTTGAGTGTAGTAATACATGGGAACAAGATGCTACTTCCAGGAGCATGCCTATACGTATTTCTGCATTGTTGACATTGTAAGCTGCAGACACAGCAGAACTTATTTTCTATTTGGCAGCAACAGGTACATCTGTGAAAGGATGGCAATTTTTTCTACTGGAATAAGTGTATTGGTGGCAGATTTCTTCTAGTACCAAAAGGGAACAAAAAAAATGTAATCTTTAGACTTCATAGCTAAAAGCTCTCCTACACAAATACCTTCTTTTAAAGTGGAATGAATATCTTCCATGTCACATCGGATTTTGGCTCTGCAGTTGAGTAACTTCTTATCCCAAACATTTATGGCATCTTTCTGACATGTACCAACTTCATCATAGTCCAGTTTTACTTTTCTTGATTGGAGCTCATCTCTGCTTGCTAGAACACAGAATACAAAGGAAGAGCACATGGAAAACCACAATATCAGAAAATTACAAGATACAACAAATACACAAACCCCATTCAAGTTAGACACAGCTATCCAATAACCTGACTAGGGGTAAATACACCTACAACTCATTAGTTTATAGCTTAGATGGGGCCAGTGTTTTGTCACAAGACCCTGCAGGTAAGAATTTAACTTCTGTTACTAGGTCATGAACATTAGTAATTCATGAAGCAAACAAAAACATTTTTTTAGGCGTGGGGCAAAAAGAGAAACCCACCCAACACAACTTCACAACACCTGGTGCTTCTTTCAACTGCAAAAACACCTTTGATCACTTTACTCTTGTTTACATTAAACATTACGATTTAGTATGGAAAGTCCCAAACATATGAATGTTAGTATTAGAAATTTAGGCAAGGAAGCTAGGCAAGTCTTCTAAACTGAAGTCAGTCACACTGGTTCCAGTTCTTACATGTCCCTTCAGAGAGTGAGAACACCTCTTGGCACTGCTACCTGGCATTATCAGGCTGACTCAAATAAATAGAATGACCCAACATGAACCACACCCAGGACGGTACACTTGTGCTGAAACACAGAACTCCTGTTGCTATAAACATAAAAGGTTTGCTGCATAGGACTACCTATGGTACTGATGCCTATGGGGGTTTTAATTTTTTCAGTTTTATAGATTTTAGAAGTACTTGTCACCATAGTAAAAAAGCAAATTTAGTGTGTTAATATTTCTGGCAGCTTAAGTTCATTATTTATGTATCCTAACCACTACCACATATCAATAGCTCAAATTCTTTCAGCTGTTTAGACGTCTTTTCAAGGTAGAAGGCTGAAGAATATCAGAAGGCCTGCAAAACAAGACATAAACATAAGCCAACAACCTTGGGTCTAAGAACACTGGAAAACCTCCAAGAGCCCTATGTGTGCTGAGGAAGACAAAAATGAAGAACAGAGGGTCCCATGACACCAGACTCAAATCCTGAGGAGGTGTGACCAAGGGAAGGATGTGGCTAGACCGAGAGATGTGTGAACTGGGGATTGGGTGGACAATATTTTAAAAACCATGGAAATCAGTGTTCACGAGGGCATGCCATCATGTATTCCTAACAGCTCTAAGCCTAGACATTAAAGAATCTACCTTCTTATCTTATCCCACACTAACTTGTCTCGGAGTCTGTTTTATGGGGTCGCTCATGGCATCAGTACAAAAAATTTATTGCACTATTTCTGACATAAAGCTGCATTGTTACTCTGCCATTTCATGGAGGGGCAGCTATCATTTACATTACTGAGTAATTAAGTGTGGGTATTTTATTATACATAATGCATGTGCAGAAAAGCACTCCAATTCCTCTTACTACTGGTGTAAAAAACTGCAAACAAGACTTCAATGTGTCTTAATTTAGAGAGATATATTTAATCATCATTGGACTGAATTGTAATTCCACAGCATGACCTCTGAAAGCTGCAGTTCAGTTTATCCCAAATTTGCCTTAATTTGTGGACAGTACTTGCTCATGGCAGAAGCCTCCTTCCTCTTATAAATGTACCCTCTTCCCCACCATCACCTCTAGGTAAAAGCAAACTCTCACGTTTTTATATCACCTGCAAAACAAGACAATCTGTTCCTTCGCCTACTCATCTCATTTGGATAGAGTCAATACTGGATGAATCTATAGAATCATTGCCTAGTCCACTTCAAAAATGACAAATTATTCCCAAAAGTTTTATGTTCCACCTCTGAGAATCTACCTATTCAAGACTACAGGGAGCGTAGTAGAAGCAACTATTACACAAGGTGCAGTATGCAGCCATAAAAATGGGAATGTGATCTTACCACAGGAATTTGCAGTTCAACTTGGGTGATTTTAAATGTTACCCCTACTGCTGTACCATTTCACACAAGAATGCTCACTCTCGTAAGCAGCATGCAACAGGTTCAAGACAACAGTAGCATCTTTCAGTATGACAACGAATTCCAAGATTAACTATGCAGTTAGCCCTAGTGAAAGTCAGCAAGTTTGACTGATGATCATACTTGCCCTACCTATTATCCCACCCTTGGTCACTGTCAACCACCCTTGTCAATGTTCTTCCTAATCATTGCTAGGTGGCCTGCCACTTTTTGAAGCTCTTGTGTTTCTAGGTGACTGACAAGAAAAAGTAGCTTCTAGATTCCCAGAGGAAAAAAAATCAAGTTTGTGCAACTGACAGAACTTACCTTCTGTAAAATAAATAGCTAAAAGTATTCAAGTCTCCTCGACAGCAAAAGGAATAGGAAAAGAGGTTCTATTAATATTTTGTAAATAAAAGTCAACAGAAGATTAAAGATTAACAGATAACCACTAGAAACAATTGCACAGCAATTCTGGTCTTAAACCAGTCATATAAAGCTAATAAATTCATAGCTAGGAACCTGGCTTCTAGTAAAGAAATTTCTGCATTTCTATTACTGCATCTCCCTTTCCTGAGACCTACGTTTAACTGCAGGTTAAGATGCCAAGAACTACCTGAACCAACATTTGTTTGCAATGTATCAGTTCTGTGCATGTCCTGTCCATAAAATGACCCATGTTATAGCAGCACACAGAAGGAAACCTAGGGCTAGATGTTCAGAAAGGTTACTTTTCACCCTTTGAAAATAAGTGAGTGAATTCTAGCTAGCCAGAGCACCAGTTTCACCAGCAGTACTTCCAAACTCAAACACAAGAATGGAGACACGCTTCTCGCAACACAAACCAAGAATGTGGGTTGGCAAATGAGTGCCAGTTTGGAGTCTCCATTGCTGACACTCCTGTTTTGACCACAAAATGATCAGGTAGGAAAAACCTGCTTTTTACACATCTGTCACAGAATGTAAATAACTTTTAAATGAGTCTTAAGGAACTGGCCTGATTAAACAATTTGCAGTACTCCCAGCCACACAGGGCAGGTATAGCAGGGAGTATGTTTCTCAGCAGTTCAAAGTAACAGAGGGAGTAAAAGGAAATTAGTCACTATAGCAGACATCCAGCTCCCTCACTCCACAAAAACCATTTGCTAAAATGGTTTACAAAGTGAAGATTTTGGTTGAAGTTAAAGCAGACTTATCTCTAGATGTTCCCTGTGAATCTAGGAGTTTCCACAAAAGTGTATGTCAACAGGGAAACAAACTGTAGACAGAAGTGCACGGAGATATGCACTACATGTGTAGGAAATACATTCAAGGATGTGTGCTTGTAGGGACATGGAAAGACTTCTGTCCTAGTTTTTTTCTTCTCCCTGACTTCTCAGTAAGTAGGAATAAAGAAGGAAAATGTGTTAACTGATCTTAACAAGATCATTATGTTTTGTATGAGGAATCATACTACCATATAATAAGGTCATACAGCTGTGAGGGACTGAAAAAAGTTATCAAAAAGTTATTAACTGGCTTGAAACAACTCTGTGTGTAGGGGAAGGGGGCAGACTAGGTTCTGCCAAGGTGGAATGGAGTTTTGCCCTCCCTATAATTCCACCTTCTTGAGAGCCACTGGTCCAGCTGTCAGTCACTGGCACCTCATCTGTCCTCTACCACTACCCAGTCCCTGGAGCCTTTAGTCCAGCCTAGAATGACTATTAGCCATTGGCACACCTGAAACCCCATACCACACCCCCTGGTGCCCCTAACCTAGCCCCATATGGCTGGCAAGGTTCTTGTGTGCTCTCACTTCTTCATTTTCAGCTCATTTCCTTTTCTTGATAATTGGGTAACTTAAACCTAGATGGGCTGGAATTTGTTAAGTCAATGCTTTGTGAAATGCTTTATATAGACTGAATGCTTGTTTTAAATGTTTGCCAGGTTCCCTGTTGTCCAAAGTTTGACAGTAAAATTGTGTTACTTTGACCCCCTGGAAAGCATCATAGAGTTTCTCCTGTGTGCAGTCTCGAGGTATGAAAGAACTGAAGATCCCTTTTGATAAGTCTGTCAGGTGGGTTTTGGGAGCCTTTTATCTTTTTTAATGTCAAACCCCTTCAATGAGCTCATGAACCAAGCCCGGGGTGTTAAAACAGCACATAGAACATGAGGGCAGCAATTCCGGAGAAGACACTTGAAATTTTCAACTTGCACCAAAAGCCTTTTAGTCTATTATACTGAAGAACTTCTATATGTTAGGAGAGACACTGCATCCTATTTTTTATTTGCTTGAGTCTTGACCAGTCATAAAACACCTTAAAAAGAAGCTCAGGCAGCTGACAATCAGAACAGTCACTGTCAGATCCCTCACTAACAGCACTCAGTTTTCAGCATACAGTGCTCACATTCCAAAAAACAGAACTTTCTGACATACCTCAAGAGCCAGTTGCTCAAAAATCATATTTGGATTCAAGTATTAATAAAATACCACTGTGTTGTGGTTAATGAAGGACAAAAAGCCTGGAGAGAAATGCCATGAGCTGCAAAGGACTGAAATGAGACAGAGAGGGTAAGGTTTACCACACCTAAATGTTCACAGAGCACCTGTTCTCCTCACTCCACTTCACATTAGAACTCCTAGACTTAGACAGATATAGCACAGACTGTAGCAACCTTTGTGTAACATGCACTAATAAAGGAAATATTATTACTTTCTTCTGTAACTAAGGTGACTCATTTAAAGTCAGGTAGATGGAGAACCTCATAAGAGTGTGAGATAGGACTAGGTGAACACATTTTTTTTCTAGCACTATTAACCCAAAAGCTAGAGAATCACATCTCTGTTTGAAGTGCCCAACACCAGAACAGTTTTCACCTTCAGAATCTGCAATAGCTTTTAGGAGTATTTTCTAAATAGCTAACCTTCCAGCTTCTGGTTTTCTTTTTCCATTCGAAGCAACAGAATTTGCTGATGTATGGCTTTTCTCCACAGACTTTGCAGTTCTTCCGAGTTTTTCCTCTCTCCACTTTTATCTGGACCATCCTCATTTTGCAATACTAGAACAAGAGGGTCCTCCTCCAGGGGTGGAGCAAGAGGGGATAAGGGTAATAATTCACTTCCATCGTGACCATCTGCAAAGAATCAGAAAGCTATTACAGGAAACTCAGATTGTTTGACATATCATGAAAATCAGTGTCACAACAGAACAAAAATAGCTGTCTTCCACATTCAGCAGAGGTGCTTATTCTAAAGACAGAGAAAATGCAGTTCAACAGTAGAGAATTATTTTTAAACACAGCATTTTGTTTACAATAAATAAAGTGATATTTAAATTGAATAGAGCTAAATAAAGGGTCACCCAGTATTTCAACCCCTTCCCCTGCTAGCTCCTTCCAGAGTTACAGTGAGGCATTTATCCATAAAGTCTCCTTTACAGCTGAGGTTGTTTACTGCTGAGATTTACCACAGGCTCTATACTAAAAACGACTACTTCCATCTGCTAATCTGCATTACAGGCAGTGCTATAGGACTTCATGGTCACTAAATATGGAGTTTGTCATTTACCTACGGTTTTGAACTCCGCCAAACAGGACTTTACCCATACAGCATAATTTCAGATGTTTCAGAAGTTTCTACCTTAAATGACTTAAAGCTGTAAGAATAGGCGCTCAGTAGGTGCTGTGTGCACCACAAGGACAAGGCAGAAAATTTACCATTTTCTGCAAATACTCCTATTATGTACACAGGCTACGGTAAAAATTCCTTAACTGTTAAAGAGGGTATCTTTGTCAGCAAGAGGCCTGTCTTAACTTCCTTGCTACCAGTGCAGCTATGGGAGATTGAAATTCATTTGATTTTGATGACAGAATCCTCTGTCAAAAGCAAAAAAAGATCCAAATAATCTAAATCCAACTGAGCACAACTTATCTCTAGCGAGGTTGTAGCATGGATATTGTATCAAGCTGACTCCCTTCTCCCTTTCATATTTTCACATGTTGTAATTCACTATAGTATTAAATAACACCTGCTTGTTTATTTATTTTAAAAGCACACACACACCTGGATGCTGCATCTTGGAAGGAGATTTATTCATAGGTGAAGCTACCTGCAGGAATATTCTCCGCCGCCAGGAGATGCGGCGAGGTGTGAGCGTGGCCCCCGCAGCATTTAGAGATTCACTGCTGCAGAAGGTTGATGTTCTTTTCTTTCCCTCCCCATCACTGAAGGAAAGAAAAAGCAGATGGAGTGTTTAAAGTCAGTCATCTTTGGGGGGGGGAGAATCTTTATGAAGTCTATCTAATGAACAACCAAACCTGCAGGAGCCTTTGCTGGGAAGCTTAAGAAGGCAAAGCGTGCTGTGTGTGAGCTTTTCGTTGAATATAGAAGGGCCCAATTGTTTTAAAGCAACACAGTGCTGTGAAGTTTGCACTATATACAAACAGGAAGCATTCATAGCATTCATACAGGGCTCAGCTGGAAGCTCAGAAAAAAAGCTAAACTTTTGAAGAAGCTAAGAGAGAAACATGGCAATACTTAGCCTCTAAAATAGATAGCAGTGGGTTTTATTATGTCATACATTAGTCTTACAGGAGTGAACTGATGTAACACCCTTAAAAGCAAAGATGTTGCTCTAGTAGAGCACAATACTCCATTTAGTGCCATTTTAAATGTCATAGTGAGCTCGCAGATGAATATTTCATTGGAGGCAATGTTCTGCCTTCTCATACAGTCTCTTTCCCAAGCTTCAAGAAGTGGATGCTTCACTTGCATTAATGCGGCCAAATGTCCTCATGTTTCATCAGCATCTCCAGCTGAAGCAACAGATCCTCTGCAAACAGAGGGCACATTCAGTTCCTACCACAATGACCTGAAAGGGGCTGATCTCCACAGCTGCCATGTAAAAATAAATTTACACCGTAATTTAAATAGTAACTTATACTGCTGAAGGAAGCAAGGAGAGGATATGGGAAAGCTTTGCTAGGAAGTCATTCTAAGAGGACACACCAGGTATACCTTTCCACTGACTTCTGCCAGAAGCAAAGACATTCAGTTTTGAGAAGTACCTGAGCTACTTTCAGAAATATTTCAGTATTTTGCATTTGTGGTAGTACAGTAGGTGCATGAATCTCATACAGCAATGGGTACATCGATTATCTATCACAAATCCCTCCCTGTATGTCAACAGTATGAGACACAACTACAGGCTTTTAGGAAGAGTGCATCAAACACTGGGATCTATGTCTGCATCTTCACCTTCATCACAGGGAAAACTGTTATACTGACACAATAGCTACCCTCAAACCTCCATCCTGAGACAAATTTCCATACTACAGTGGAAGGATCCTAAGAAGTTAGATGAAAGAAAAGCCCAGCATGTTCACTATGTTTTTAGGGGTAAGACAGTTGTAGGTACCACAGTTTGCCAGGTGCAGTCTATCCCTACACATCTGGCTTGGATGTGGAGAGATCTGCAAGGGACAACTATGAAGTATTAGCTACACCAGTCTACCAGCTACCATCTCAATCAGTACTTCATATCTAATACTATGTGCTGAATCCACCAAGCTAGAACCAGACTTTTTGCTGACCAAGCCCCTAGGCATTTATAATCCTCAGTGAGCAAACTGGACTCACTATCATACCAAGGTATCAGGCCCTGCTTCCATATCCCCAGCAGAGAAATAACTGTGTCTTCAAATTCACCTAACCAGCACCAGGCACCACCCCTGCTCTCCTCTAAGAACAGTGCTATGGGCTGGGAGCCCTGAATAGCAGATAGTTGCATTATTCTCTACTCCTGATTTAGCTTCCATAGTGTCTCAGTTCCCTGTGCATTGTACTATTAGTAAGTGGTCTCAGTAAATCCTCATGTTGCAGTAACCAAAACAGCAACTGTAACAATCTTCTGTATTTCATTCTGTAGGAGTCTTTAGTGATGGGCTAACCATAGTAGCTAAACATAGACTACAATACTAATTCTGAAACTACAGGTGCTGTTTTCCAAAGGTATTTCAGTGTAACAACTCAGAAATGAAATAATGAGCTTGGATATATAATCATTCTAATTTGTATTTCTATAAATATCTGTAACAGAACTACTTCTCACTATTTCAAGTCTTACATATCACATGTTAGAACACAAAAATTGAGTCATTCCAGGGCTTACTAAATAGAAGCTACATAACAAGGGAATGAAAACTTCATTTCAACTGCTACGTACAAAGATCTATGTTCAGTTAGTGTGCCTCTAGGTGTGCAGACAGTCCCAGGAATAGTTTTACAGAATACTCTGAGTTGGAAGGGACCCACAAGGTGTGACTCTTAAGTGAACGGCCTATACGGGGATGGAACCTGGAACCCGTTGTTATTCGCACCATGCTCTGACCAACGAAGCACATCTCAGGGTTAGAGTTCAATTTACAGGAGTAAAATTGACAGGAAAGTCAGAATAAGAAGGTGGTTATTTTAGAGTATGAAACTCAGCTGTTTACATCATTTGAGTCATGGAGTTGACACTGGGATGAACTAATACCTCATGAAATATGCAAATCATACAGTTCTGTATTTCTGTTGTTAACTCTCCCTTCCAAAAATCCCCTGGCATTTTAAGCGACTAACATTAATCACCTCCTCTTTCAAAGACCTGTCTGATGAGTGATTACAGGAAACCCTTTGAAAGTCTCAGGAACACACTTTGCCATGTTCACCCAGGAAAACACCCAGATTTAGGAAAGTGAGATTAGAAAGGGAGCAAAGAAGGTTTCCTCATTTCAAGAAAGACAAGTCCTAGCTTAGCATCAGATCTTAAGGTGTAAAGCAATCCCCTACAGAGTAAAAGTGGGGAGAAGTCAGAGTAAAATGGTAGTGCCTCCTATCCTGATGAAAAGGTTCAGGAGATTGTGCAAAAAATAGAGTGGGGGTAAAGAAAAAGTGTATCTGACCATTAGCTATCAGCTGCCTACAAAATGAAGAGGTTCATTAATGTGAGTGGAGAGACTAAGAGCTAAAGCAGCTCCAAAACAAGAACTTCTTAAATAGAATTCAGTAACTGCTACTGAAAAACAGAGCAGTTTTCACTACCTCACAGCTTGGGGAAAGACTTTCTCAACTGTCCTGTCAGGGCACAGAACCTCAAACACTCACGGGAAAAAATTCTTAAAAGAAGACCTTGTTCTGACAGCACACAGGTTAAAACACCTACATGGGAAACATATTGCAAGGTCTTCTAGAAAGAATCAAGTTTTTTTCACTGTACAGCTTCTACACCAGAATACTTCTGCTTGGTACAACAGACACGTGAAAGAGTAAAGTCAAATACTTCAGCAGAGAAATTCCACAAATTGCAGCATTTCCACTTGTTTGGTTTCTCTCTTTCAACTCCAACTGTTTCTGTTTTAATCATTTAACATACCTCCCATGCATCTATGGAAAAATATAACGTAATAGTCTATATCTAAGATGAATGCATCACAATTCAGTTTGGAGAAAAATGGTTCTCTGCAAGGCTACTTAGTCTCTACTTCTGACCTAATGCAGAAACCAAAATCCATTTATCAGCTCCTATCCAATAAAAAGTGAAAAGCTATAAATTCAATATAATGCCTCAAATATCCTTAAGATCGTACAAGTGATAACCCAAGTAACTCAGGAGTAAGGAGTACTGATCATCTAAGCTTTTTATCACAGGTATGTGCAACTCAGTTTCACTAAAGCATCATCCCATTCACTATTCTAGCAGATAATGCATAGTATGAAGATGAGACAGCTACTTCAAGGGAAGGAAAAAAAAGAAAAAGAAGAAATCTCAAAAAACTTGGTCAGATTACAAACATGCTTATTTCTTGGTTTTAATTATCTAAATCTCTTCCCAGAACTGTTCTTTAAAATGTTCCCAAACACTGATATTCAAAAAAACCACAAACCCACCCAATTTCTTGTTAACTCTTTACATAATACTTACCTGAATTATTTTGCACTTGAGTCCATGAAAGCCAACTAACTTGTGAATAAATACTGTTGCTGCTATGCCGAGATTCACATTTTCCCCCATTGTGCTTTCATTCCAACTTCTCTTCTTGATTGCTCTAAG